>CP092092.1:17075755-17095755 GCA_029203775.1 Neoneuromus ignobilis | reverse complement strand
TAATACGTAAATATACTTTGTAATGAAACAAATAAATAATGATAGCTACAGACTTAAGCACAAATTATGTATAAACTATGCTTGTTTGTAAAAATTGTCTAATCTTGCAGCATATATATATATATATATATATATATATATATATATATATATATATATATATATATATATAAATTATATTAGCAGATATAAAATAAAAAAAAATCTTTATATAATTTCAAGTATTTTCTCAACAACTGAAAAATGGTAGTAAAAGTACTGATAGCCTGAGTATTAATTATAATCGACGCGTTATTAATTTATTAATTAATAAATTCATAATGTATTTCGGTCAATTGTTGAATAAATTAATCGATGTTTGTATGTATATTCTTATTCCTATAAACATATTATTTACCTATTAAATATGTAATCGGACATATATTGTTTGCAAATATTATTTTATTGTCGTTGCCAAATCGAATTTCAATTCGTTGTTTATCTATTTATTAAGTCATTGTATTGTATTCAATAGAAAATATTGAGTACAGGATAGTGCCTTTCGACTTACTTGAACAAACGTTCTTATTAAGTTCAATACACTCAGTACTTAAATACTGTTAAAAAATAAATATGTAGTAATGAACTTAAAAAAATCTATTTGTAATTTTTAGATTAACAAAGATGTTCAATGATTGTTATAAATTTATTTATATTGTATGTTAATTTAAAAACTTACTTTTTGTTCTCGCAAAAAAATAAAAGTTTCTTCATTTTAATATTCACAATACACTAAGCATACAGTTTTAAATTTAGATTATTTTCTTATACACAGAAACTTTGTACAAAAATCCCGTCATTATCTTTTTAATAATTGAAATAATAATTATTAACTATACAATATTTCAATAATAAATAACTTAATATTACTATTTCTCTCCGATAAAAATAAAAATTATTTTTATTATAAAAGATTGTTGCATACGAAATGACGGATTTTTTAATAAAATTTCGAACGTCTGTAACTTTTTTAAAAATAGTTTTTTTATAAAGCAAAATAAGCACCATTGGACGTAATACATTTCTTCTAACAAAATATAATTGCAATTATGCTAATTCTAAAAATTCGAAATAGAAAATTTAATAATCATAGAAATTTGAATTTTCACAACTAAAAAAATCCTCCAAAGTGTTTTTAATTAGTACTTCATTATTTAATTTTTTCTCTGCCAAAAAATAATTCATATACTTTAAAAAGTAGTCATTCTTTGGCTGAGAAAAGGGTTGGTTAATATGGTTGAACGTCGTCATGAAGAAGTATAACCCCATATTTGTTGCTTAACACTCATAACTTTTGATGTACTTCTTCCAGTTGGGACCAATATTCTCGTCAATAATACTTTCACCAAATTTCAAAAACAAATAATGAATAAAGCCATCTGTAAACAACTAAACATTCACCATTATCATCATTTGATGAAGGCTCAATTTCGACATACATTTCAACATATATTTTCGAAATCTGAAAAGGCAATTTTATCACTTTTGATGAGTCTGATGATTTTCATGACACATTCTAATCCTTGTTTTTCAAACTGTATTTTAAGTGTTACATCTCATCTCAAATAAGAATAGAATCCAGATTTTGTGATTTCTTTGATAGTTTTAATGATATCTTTATAATTTTTAACACACGATTCCTCTTTTTTATTTCGTTTTTTGTTTCTTTTTTTGTGTCACCAAACTAACAAAAAATGTTTTTGTTAGTTTGTATGACATATCGAACATAAATCTTTTTTCATTATTATTTCCTTATTAATATCTCATAAAATGTATCCCTGGACGCATTAAATTCTTCAGAAAGCATTCTACATTTCACATTCGAATCAACAACAATAATTTCTAGCACTTTTTCAATGCGTTTGTCAATGATCCCAGTTTTAGAATAACCTGAACTTGAGTCGTCGTTGATGTCTTATGTGCTATCTTTAAAATGTCAATACCAATTCAAGTGTTTCTCTGAACGCTTTACCAAGTTTAAAATAAAATTTTACATTTCCGCGTTGTTCCATTGTGTTTTCATGACAACGTAAAAAATATTTTAACTAGTATATTTCAGAAACTAACATTATTTTTGGACAAATGTAGTCAGTTAATAAAAGAAATAAGTATGCATAAATACTCCTTTCTTTTCATTTTAAATGACGCTGCAAGTTTCGGTGAAAAAAAGTTCTGATATACTGTATATAACTTTATGAATAAATGTTAATAATACATTTATATATTTATACATAGAAAAAATAAATATATAATTCACAATAAATGAAATATCAGTATTTGAAACTTTATTTACATTCAATATTTTTTTTAGAAACATAGAAAGTAAAAAAGAATATTTTACAAAAATAGACTGTTTGTTTTATTTTATAATCGTTCCAGTTATTTATTTCTATACATATATTAATGTATCATTAAAAATATTTCACTTTTAAAATTAATATATTTACTTTTAAAATCAAACAAAAATGTTACATAAGACTCGAACTGGAAATTCACCTAGTAATCTTTATCTCTAAGTTAAAGATTACTAAATAATAATTATAATAAATTATAACTAATAATTTATATAAATAACTTATAGACACAAACATATATATATATATACGAGGTGTGATCAAAAAGTAAGGTGAATTTTGAAATTTAGCGGGCTACATCCGTTCGATCTTCGATTTTTTTTATTTGGTTATGTTGGTACACTCGTCTCGAATATATGTTCCAAATTTCAGCTATGTAGCATGTTTAGTTTGTTGGTGAGAAGCATAAAAGTTAGAAGTGTTTTGCAGGCTCCACGATTTTCCGCTGTCGAAAATCATGGATCAAAGAGTTCGCATTAAATTTTGTGTGAAAAATGGAATCAAGTGCTCAAAAACACTTGAAATGTTGAAAGTGGCATACGATGAGTCTACTTTAAGCCAAAAAAATGTTTACAAGTGGTATAAACTCTTCCAAGAAGTCCGAGAAGACACCAACGACGAACCTCGTTCTGGACGCCCCAGCACGTCAACAACTGATGAGAACGTTGAAGAAGTGAAGAAAATAGTGTTGGGGAATCGTCGAATTACCATTAGAGAAATTGCTGATGATATTGGCATCTCGTTTGGTTCGTGCCAATCAATTTTAACGGGTGTTTTAGACATGAGACGTGTGTCAGCGAAGTTTGTTCCGAAATTGCTCAATTTCGACCAAAAGAACCGTCGCATGAGCATCGCCCAAGAGCTATTGAATGACGTCAACGACGACCCAGATTTACTCGACAGGGTCATAGCAGGTGACGAAACATGGGTATACGGTTATGACGTCGAAACTAAGACTCAATCGTCCCAGTGGAGGCATTCCGGATCACCAAGACCAAAAAAAGCACGCAAAGTTCGATCAAATGTGAAGGTTTTGCTTACAGTTTTCTTTGATTGCAGGGGCGTGGTGCATCATGAATTCTTGCCACAGAGTAGAACAGTAAATAAGGAATATTACCTGCAAGTTATGCGCAATTTGCGCGAAGCAATCCTCTAGAAACGTCCGAATTTGTGGAAGAACAAAAATTGGCTTTTGCACCATAATAACGCCCCTGCTCACACATCGTTGCTTGTGCGCGAATTTTTGGCTAAAACCAACACACTAATGATGCCGTAGGCACCGTATTCCCCAGACCTGGCCCCCTGTGACTTCTTCTTGTTCCCGAAACTAAAGAGGCCCATGAAAGGACGGCGTTTTGCAACGATTGAGGAAATAAAGACGGCATCGAAAGAGGAGCTGAACAAGATCACAAAAAATGATTTTTTTGAAATGCTTTGAGGATTGGAAAAAGCGTTGGCACAAGTGCATTATATCCAAGGGGGATTACTTTGAAGGGGACAAAATAAAAATTGATGAATAAATAAATATTCTTTGAAAAAAATAAAAATTCACCTTATTTTTTGATCACACCTCGTATATATATATATATATATATATATATATATATATATATATATATATATATATATATATATATATATATATATATATATATATATATATATATATATATATATATATATATATATATATATATACAAAGCAAAATATGCAAAAATTAATATCGTTAGTGAAATCAAAATAAGAAATAAATAGTTTAAAGTTGAAAGGAGTGTTAAACGGAGAGAAACACTTTCGCCATCATTATTTATAATTACCTTTAAATGTATAAATCACTCAACGATTCGATAAAAAATATAGATACAAATAAAAATGATCAAAAACACTTTAAAAATTATTGTCTCTAACTAAAACTGCTTGATAAATAGGATTCAAAATAAAACTCTGGAATAAAGATTATTCGATAAATATATTTACCTAAAGAAAATTTGATATGATTAATTATGACTATTAATTTATAAAGGTGTGTGTGTATATAAACATATAATTATTGTGCATTTTTAAAATTTTTATTAATTACAAACTATGTATAGAGAAATATGCATTCTTTTCACATACAAGTGAAATATCCACGAATATAAGAATAAATTACTACTATAAAATTATGTATACAAAAAGAAAGTAATAAAAAATAAGTTTTAGGCTATACATTATTCATTTATACAAAATTATATTTGATATATGTGTTAGTATTTATAATATGATGTAAAAGGTCATTTAATAGTTCTTAAAACATGTATAGACATTTAAATAAATAATAACCTATTTTCATATAAGTGTTTAAAAAACTAACACTATTTTGTATGAAATGAAATTTAAAATATAAACATTCTATATGTCAAAGTTTATTCGAAATTATTTAATTGTTTTATACAATTTTTGCTAGCAACATAAATAAATTTAACTGTATTAATGTAACATGAATCAAAATTAAAATCTGATAAACATTAAAAATCAAGTAATACTTATAATAAAAATATTTAAATTTTACAATAAATAAATCTTGCCTAAATTAAATAAATTCTAATTACAAATATAGGATTTGTACTATATTAGCATTTAATTTTATTTAATAGAAAACAAAAACATTTCTTTTATAAATATATAGCATTTTATAAAATGATTAATTAATGTATTTTGGCCATCGCTGTTATTTTTTTATAGTCTAATAAACAGTTAAAATATTCTTTCAATTAGTATTATTGTTTTTAAAAAAATACTAAATTTTATATCTAGTAAAATGAATTCATTAAATTCAACGAGGCGTTATAATTACTTGTATAAGAAAGTATTAGAGTTATTTTAAAATTTATATTATTTAATATTATTCCACCTTGCAAAATACAATTATTTAGAGAAAAAATTTCACTCTGTATCAAACTACTTTTAGAATATGTTTATAATTATTTTATAGTGAAACAATTACTTTATTTTAAACACATAATTGCTTGATTTAGACAATATTTGTCTAAATCGTTTATAATTATTTTTTTTCTTTTGGTTGTAATGATTAACTGCTTTACGTGACGTCTTATAATCATCGCTTGAAATGAGAAAATAATTTGTTCAATATGTTAAAGAGAAACCATTTGGAATGAGTGCAATTAATGAATACAATGAGTATAAATAGAATAATAGAGAAAAATAAATTCATGTAAGGAATTAAAATTATGTATAAAGGACTTATTTACATCTAAACTAATATTAGGTTGGCAAGTATCTCCCTTCCGCTTTTTTTTTTTTTTTTTTTTTTTTTTTTGTACATAGCTGCGAAATTCAAAAGACCAGAAGGCGGAAGGGAGATATTTGCCAACATAATATATATATATATATATATATATATATATATATATATATCGGAAATTCTCAATACAAGACATATTACTTAATAATGTTAAGAATTGCAATACTATTGTTAAAAATAAAGTTGTTTTTGATGAGACTTTTACTAAGTGCTGTAGAAGTGTACAGAATTCATTTTTGATAACAGAAAGGCGAAACATAGTATACATTTGGAGAAAAACTGATGATTTTCTATCAAATAAATTCTACAAGACGTATAATTTTGATAACAGAAAGGAGAAACATAATATACTCGTCGTGAAGATAAAAAAATTTCGAGAAAAAACTGATGATTTTGTACATTTTAGAATATTCGTTAATCTGGCAAATAATACACAATAGCTTGTATTAAGCTGAAATAACAAATTCTGGGAAGTACCGTTACAAAACGATTTTTTCAAAAGAAAAAGAAAATAAAAAAATAAAAAAAAAAAAATAAAAAAATCTTTGTAATCTTTGTGATTTTTTCAATGAAATAAATTTTGTTTGTTAACAACGAATAAAAATATATATTTTCTAAAAAACCAACACGCAATTTTTGATTTTTAATCATAATTGCCTACTTTTATAGGCAGAAACATTTTATTCTGTTTATGTCGAGTATACTCGTCTTCGCTGGAAAATAATTAAGCAGGCAGAAAAAGTTTTTCGAAAAAAAATTAAACAGTTAAAGGGTTAAATAGCTTGATAGAAAAGTGTAAAAATAAACGAGGACTTGCATTTTTAATTTGTATTTTTTAATTCATGCAATACCAAACTTATATACATTTTATTTCAAAAATAGTTTTTTCTTTAACTAGAAAAACGTCCACATATTTCAAATTAAACTAGAAAATTTTGAAATACTAATAGAAGAAAGTTAAATTTTTTCAAAATTACTCAAGCTTGGAATATTCTTCATTCTAATATTTTTATATCATTGCGTAACTTAGTGAAGACTTTTACACTCAGATTAAAATGAGATAAAATTTAATTAAGTGAAATCTATGTCACTATTTGTTTTAACACTGCGGTATATTAACTTTAACTACACAAACGAATTATCACTCTAAAAATAAAAGATAATTGTAAAAGTGTACAATAATCACTTATTGTTCATTTTATTTGTTAATGCCCATTTCAATAACCATGCAAATATCGTTAGAGCCCTGTAGTACAAAATCTAGATTTCAATAATAACTTTTTTATTAATGAATGAAATAACTTTGAATGTAGTTATTTAAAACATATTTTAATATGATTTCTTAAATACGTTTGAAATATTAGCTTGTTGCATATAAAATGGTGGATTTATGAATGTAGAAAAGTTGATTGTGATTTGTTTGTGTGTTGAGGCGCAAATTGTGACACAATAGTATAAATATTATTCAATAGTATAAATATTACTGCACAATAAAAAGATTAAAAAAATGTAGAAATAACCTAGAATGTAATACTTTCCCTTTATGATTTTAAACTTAAATAGATCACAGAGGAAGCAATTAAGAATAATAACGAAGAATTTGGAGTTGTATAAAATAAAACGAATCACACAGAAATAGTTTAAAAAATTCGATCAGGAGCTATGAATCTTAAATGTGAGTCCTATGAATGCTAGTCATCAACAGTGACAAACTACGAGGTTGTTCGATAAGTCCGTGTAAAAATAAAAACTGCTTCATTTTTTTGAATAAATCGTTTTTATTTTTCAACATAGTCTCCTTTTAGGCTTTTACACTTCATCCAACGCTGCTCTAGTTTGTTGATCCCTTCCGAATAATAGGATTTGTCCAAGTCTGTAAAATAGTCATTCATTCCTGCAATCACCTCCTCGTTCGAATAAAATCTTTTTCCCGCGAGCCATTTCTTCATATTAGGGAACAAATAATAGTCCGATGGAGCCAAGTCTGGAGAATAGGGGGGATGTGAAACGATTCGGAACCCTATTTCCATTAGTTTTGCGGCCACAACTGGTGAGGTGTGAGCTGGTGCGTTGTCGTGATGAAAGAGGACTTTTTTGTGGGCTAATCGGAGACGTTTTTCTTGCAACTCGGTTTTCAAACGATCCAATAACAATGAATAATATGCACCTGTAATGGTTTTACCCTTTTCCAAATAGTCGATAAAGATTATTCCTTGCGAATCCCAAAAGACAGTCGCCATAACCTTCCCGGCCGAAGGAATTGTCTTCGCCTTTTTCGGAGCAGATTCCCCCTTGATAACCCATTGTTTAGACTGCTCTTTGGTCTCAGGAGTGTAGTGATGTATCCATGTTTCATCTACAGTGATGAAACGACGCTTAAAGTCCTGCAGATTTCGCTTAAACAGCTGCAAACCGTTCTTGCAACACTTCACACGACCTCGTTTTTGGTCGATCGTGAGCAATCGCGGCACCCACCTGGCGGATAGCTTTTTCATGTCCAAATGTTGGTGCAAAATATTATGTACCCGTTCACACGAGATGCCTACAGTACTAGTAATCTCACGCACTTTCACTCTTCTGTCATCCATCACCATATCATGGATTTTATCAATGATTTCTGGAGTGGTGACCTCAACAGGGCGTCCAGAACGTTCAGCGTCTCTTGTGCTCATATGGTCACTCCGAAAATTTTGAAACCACTTATAAACCGCACTAATCGAAGGTGCAGAGTCACCATAATGTTTATCAAGCTTCTGTTTAGTCTCCTGAGGCGTTTTGCCTTTAATGAAGTAGTGTTTAATCAACACGCGAAATTCTTTTTCGTCCATTATTTGACAATCACTCGATTTCCTTGATTCCAACGATTGTCAAACACAAAGGAATAGACCGATATGGCTGAAACTTGATGTGTGTTCTTCCAAGAGGTGCTACTAATTAAAAATAACCTCGATATGCGCCAGTGGTGCCATCTTTCGGAATTTACACGGACTTATCAAATGACCTCGTATGTAAACTAGTGGGCCTCAATTATCGCTAATCTGTAATAGACATTATAAAGAAACTTGGCATGTACTACTCAAAATTTTTTTGTCACTTGCAAGCATTTGTAAAAATCAAGAATCTGGGTAAGTATATTCATCATGAGCTTATTAAAAGAAAAAAAGAAATTAAAAGAAAAAAAAGAAGAAAGTTTACAGTACTCTACACGTCGTAGAGACCAAGAACAGAGCAATTTTTGAGCAGAGAAGTAACATGTGATAAACATGAATTTTATAAAACAATCATCGTTCATCTACACCATAGGTTCCCAAAGTGGTTCTTACGGTCCTTGTGACCACTGAGGGGGTCTGTGGCAAATAATAATTAATTTGGGGGTGCGTGGACAACGTTTGGGGATCCACAATTGGTTTAATATAAAGTAAAATAATTGTGACCCATTTTCATTATACTTTGTTTGAAAAATGATGAAGATTATAATCGTTTACTACTTAACACGAAAAGATCATTGGTTATCTAAAAGTGCAAGTTTAATTTTATGCACTTTTTGATTCAGTGTTGGAATTCCGGGAAAGTAAAGACAATGATTTGCGGCTCAATTTAACCTTTGAAATCCCACCAAACACTCAGCAAAACCTTTTTTTGATGAATATCGGCTTTTGATGTCGATTGCTCAGGCTCATCTCGCTTGCTCCATGATCTTTTTCGCACAACGTTATCGTAAACAACCCACTTTTCATCGCCCGTTATGATTCGCTTTAAAAATGGATCGGTAAAGCAATGAATCGGTTTCAGCAATGAATCGCAGATGGAAATTCGTTTGGAGAGATAAATTTATTTCAACTTGTGGGAACCCAAATATCGAGCTTATCAACATAACCAAGTTGTTTTAAATGTCTTTCAACACTTGTATGTGATATATGAAATTTCTCTGCGATCTCTCGTGTCGTACTACGCCGGTTATTTTCGATCATTGCCTTTATTTTGTTGACAACTTCAGTTAGGCGTCCAGACCGTGGTGCATCTTCGAGATTAAAATCTCCGGAACGAAAACGAGCAAACCAATTCTGACATTGGAGTTCTTTTAGTCAGTCTTCACCATAAACCGCACATTTTTTTTCTGGGCTTGCACTGCGTTTTTACCTTTCCAGAAATAATAAAATAAAATATGGCGAAAATGACCGCATGAAATATTCATTTCAAATTAATGTAAAACACTAAATAAACAACAAAACTTAAAACTTTTTTTACTGAATAATCTATGAAATGTCAGCTGTCAAATACCATATACGGTCTGAAGTTTGCAATGGAGAAGAACTACTTAGAATGACTACAACCATCTAGCGGGAAAAAAACGCAATGACTTTTGTGACAACCCAATAATATGGCTATCGAAATGTGTGTAAATTAAAAACAAATCATATTGTCAATAAATGATTTTTGTACACTTTTACAATTATTTTGTGGTATTGAGTACTAATTTATATATTCTAAAATCAATATCGTTACACTGAAACGTGCAAACCACACTATTGGCATTACTAAACAAACTTAATATTATTATTTAAGTGTTCAATATTCCAATTGTTCTATTTATTCTTTGAATACACATTTCAATCAGTTTAATAATAATGGTGTAAGAATTGCAATATATATCAGCAAATAAAATGGACAATAAATATGTATTGAATACTTTTATAAAATTCCAATTATAAACTTTAAATTATTTTAGGCTGAAAAATTAAACAAGCAATGTCAACTTGAAATAAAACTTATAGACAAATTATAATATTATCATGTATTCATAAACCTTTTTTTATAATTATATTATATTATATATACATTAAAATTCATTTTCTTCGTTAAAAAAATATATATGTCAGACAAAACAAGACTACATAAAATATTTCTCAGAATTTCAAGTTTTAAGATACATCAAGATTCATGGTTAATCCAATTAAAAATGTTAATGGAAACAAATTCTAGTTTTTTCATCTATAATTGATATTTCAGACATCCAGTGTTGTATTTTTTTATAAAGTAGTTGAACTCAATATATTAGGTTGGCAAGTATCTCCCTTCCGGTTTTTTTTTTTTTTTTTTTTTTTGTACATAGCTGCGAAATTCAAAAGACCAGAAGGCGGAAGGGAGATATTTGCCAACCTAATATTTACAATAAATATTTAGTATTAAAATAATAATTATTATATTAATATCTATTTAATATTAAAATTAATGTAAATTTTTATGAACACCATCGACTTCTTAATCGATTATAAGATTTTATTATTTTTTTTTTTTTTGTTTTTAAAACGCATAAAATTTCATTCATGAAAATTTCATTCATTTATTCATTTCATTAATAAAAACGAATTTATTTATTTTCTTATAATTTTTTTTTTAAAATAAAATATTAATATTTGTTTTGGAACTGTAGAAGATTCACATTAACACAAATGAGTTTTTATCCCCAACACCACAATGATTATGAGATATTCAATAATCACTTATTGTTCACTTTTTGTTTATAACAAATACGACATTGTTATAAACAACAAGTAAACAATAAGTGATTATTAAACACTTCATAACCATTGAGGTGTTGGGGATGAAAAAATAAAATATTAAGCAGAATATTTGAATTTAATTTGAATATCCTGCGGAAATATTAATATAAATATATTTTAAATACAGAAATATTTTAACCCTTTAACTTAGGAATACTTGGAAGCTTTATGTTGTCTAGAGCTACTGAATTATTCTAACATTCAAAACCTCTGTATATACTACTACAACTACTGATAGCCCATTGCTGGGCGAAAGCCTCATCGAACGTCATAAGAAGAGTTTTTCGAGAGGTTTATTTTTTGCCACGACTTCCCCCGAAGTAGCTCCCTCCCGGAGATCCGAATGGGGAGCTCTATTACCTCCGGAGTATTTTACCTCAGAAGAAGCCATGTCATTCGTTTATTTATTCCATTCGACGGTGGTTGGTCATACTCACCACGCTGACCAAGCGGCTTGGTGAGGATTTTTCATTCAGGGTTCACTCCCTTAAGCAGGCCGCCTTCGCCTTGGCTAATAGAGCCCTGCCTACCCTATCTGGTACACTTTTTATTCTGATCCCTACCCTTCAACCTGTCCAGCTTGGGAGGCCCTTCTGGTAACTACGCTACCGCTGGCATAGCCCTTAGGGTCATGGAAATACACAAATTCCGCCAATAACGACAAGGTTATGTGTTCCCTAGGCGGAACTCTGTATGTGTGTATGTATATATATATATATATATATATATATATATATATATAAATCAGTTTCATTCTATTTACTACTGTAACTAGAATAAATACTAACAACCAATCTATAGAAAATAATTTTATTTTGTAGTTATATAAAATAAATTATATATTATATATACAAATCATTATAATATAATAAAACGATTATTATTCGTACATAAGAATCAACATATTTTATAAAAAAACGACAAAGAAAATTACCATCATTAAATAATCACACAATTATTATACACAAAAATGCTAAAACAATATTATAAATTATAGAATATAAATAGACAATATCTAATTTCATTTTGAAAATATTATGTCATTACTTTTTCTATACTATAACTAGATATCAGTTTGTTATTTTTAAAACAATATTTGATAAAACAATTCAGTTCATGTAATATAGATCTGAAAACTCTAATTAGAAATGAATATTACTAAATAAGTTTAAACAAAAATTTAAAAACTCAAACAAATAAAAAGCAGTGTTGAAAAATTCAGTGTTTATATGCAATTAATTACTTAAACAATTTTGTATCACTATTTGTTGTTATAAGAATAAATCACATACCTCAATATTACAATATTTTATAAAAGTGTTCAATAATTATTTGTATATTTTATTCACAGTAATAACATTTTTCATAAAATATTTACAATGATATACCGACTTCACACCTTAAATATTAAATGAATAATATTTAACATGATAAATAGAGCTCAAAAATTTTATAATTGTAATAGCGCCAATTAACAGATATTTTCAAATAATGTGACAACAATTTTATTAAAACTTTCATAAAATTATAATAATAGTATTTTCAATCGTTTTAATTCTCCTCTTAAGTAATTAAAGAATTAATTCATTCAATTATTTTTACCGCGACCTGGATTATACATTTATTAAGTTATTTTTTTTATTTTTCATCAGCAGTAAGCAAACTGTTTAAAACGGTCCATTTTTATCACATAAAAGAAGTAAAAAAAATTATTAGTTTGATTTTTATTATCGATTCATAATCCATATGAAACTAATTTATCAAGTTTCCCTTAATTTATCAATCTTCCCGAATTGATACAAGTAGAAAAAGTCGTTCAAATGTCAAAAATAATTTGTCTTCATAAATTTTATTTACAATACAATCGAAATATTTCACATATTATATTTCAATATCTCTTTTATATTGTCTTCTTGACTCCAATGCATTTGTTTTATCGTTATGGAAGTTTCTTGATTTATATTTAAAAAAAGTTTTTTCTATTGCTTGTTAAACCAGATTTGCGCTATTTCAATAGCCTAGTCATTATTGTGGATTTTTTATATTCTAAAAATTCATTCAATGGTTCAAACAAGTGATAATCGAAAGAAGTTAAGTTAGGTCTCAATGATGGATGAAGCAGAATACTTAAATTTACAGAATGTTATCATTGTTAAAGCGGTAGTACAAGAACAGGCATTGTCTTAAAGGAAACAAACTGAATCTTGCTTTTTTCTTTTTTATATCAGATTGCTGGTTTCACTTTTTCATACAAGAGAGTTAGTTAACTAATAGTATACATTGATGTTTTGTTGTCTTGTGACAAATTCTAAATGAATGACACCCTTTAAATCACAGAACAAGGTAATCACGGTCTTGTCTACTTAAACAATTGTTTAAATTTTCTTTGAAAAAGAAGATTGTCATATTCTCACTGCATACTTGCTCTTTTAGATTAAAGAATAAAATATCGAACCCAAAAATAAATCTTCTTTTACAAATTGTTGAATAATTTGAGTAATGATCCATAAATATCTTTCCTTGTGCTCTGGTGTACGTGAAACCTATCTTAAAAAAAATCTTCTGTACTTTAATTTCATGTGCAATATTTTCTTAAAACTTTCAATACCAATTCTTAACTCTTGTGGTAATTTATTAACAGTTATTCGACGATTTACCCTAACAATATCTTCGATTTTTTTAAATATTGTCGGGATTAACAGAAGCTTTCGGTTGTCGAAAACAATGTTTATTTTCCATATGATCCCTACATTCTCGAAATGATTTTGCCTAATCGTACATTCTTATCTATGACAAAAATTTATTCATAAACTGTGCTTGGAGTCTAATGAAAATTTCAAAAATTTAACCCTTTTTTGAGAAATTTAATAATGATTTTTTTGTGCAACACTATTTGTCATTTCTTATTCAAATATCCTAACAGTAACTAACTAATAAGATAGTAAAGGCAATAATCAGTTACACTTTGGACTTTTAAATATGCCTGAAACATTATAACGTGCACACAGATTTGTTAGGACGAGTAAGGGAGCTAAATTCTAGTTTATATTTAACACTAAACCTACCACGACGGGTCAAATGACCATTTTTAAACTTTTTTTCAAAATTTCTCACATAAAGCGTTATCACATCGCTAGTTGACTTTATGACTTTTAATATAATTTACATACAATGCATTTTTCAATATTTACTCCTCTCTTGTTATTTTTTTACCGAGAAATATATGTAATCTGCCTTAACTACCGCAACGGGTCATTTGACCCGTGCAAAGATTCATATGATATCATGAAGATTTGTATGTGTGGTTGTAATACAAAACCATTGTATTAGACATTTTTGCTATTCCATCATATATTTTGCTGTATTGCGTTATATTTGTTGTTGGCTGACGAATGAATAGCGAATTTCACTCTACTCCAAGCGAGCGATAAAAAAGTCAACGAAGCCAGCGTTTACAAACAGATAAATTTGATTTAATCTCTGAAGTATGGTACAAATTCATCGAGAATAGCCAAAATTGTTACAAGCCTGAGGAACAACATGTAACTATCGATGAACAGCTTTTCCCAACCAAAGAGAGGTGTAGGTTTACGCAATATATGCCGAACAAACCGGATAAGTTTGGTATCAAATTCTGGCTAGCATCTGACGTCAGCACCAAATACATTATAAATGGATTTCCATATTTGGGAAAGGATGAAAACAGAGGAGCTTCATCTCCGCTTGGGGAATTCGTTAATCAAACAAAAAAGTGCTTCTACTAAGCTCAAAGCATAAATCTATAAGCATCGAAAAAAACGGTAAGCGTATACCTAAACCGATCAGATTCTACAATAATACTAAATACGGTGTAGACATGACGGATCAAATGGCAAGAAAATACTCCGTGAAATCGAAATCGCAAAGATGGCCTGCGCAGATTTTCTTCAATATTCTTGACCTGGCTGGAATCAACTCGTGGGTTTTATACAGAGAAACAACCGGCGAAAAAATTTCTAGACAACAATTTTTATTCCAGTTAGTTGAAGAACTTGCCGAAGATTTTCAACATGAGCAACAGGAAGAAAAAGAAATTATACAGAAAACGTCAACAAATTCAAGTTCGGATTCTCGTGTGCAAATGCGAAAAAGGTGCCAAATAGGTTTTATAAATAAATAAATAAACAATTTTGAATTGTTATTTGAAAAAAATTGTTTTATTCATGTACCAAATTGTGCTAAATGATATATATTTCGCTATACATAGTAATATATATAATATTTTAAAGACGGGTCATTTGACCCGCTGTAGTAGGAATAGGTATACATGAAGTATCGGTAGGTTTAGTGTTAAACCATCCTCGTATAAACGAATTATTTCGTTATTTGCATTAAAAATTGGTTAAAATAATTGATATGTCATATTTTCATTGGTTTCTACTGTAACAGATAATTCTTCGTTATCAATAACAGATAGTTTTCATTGCCATGTTGCCAGTGATTAAACTCCAAAGTTTTTTTTAATCATTTAGTGTACAATAATTTCGCTTATAGCACATTTTATGAGATGTTTCGACAAATTTCGAACTTACTTTAAATACATATAACAAAAAAGCTTAAATTAAATCAGAATTAATAGTCAATTTGAAAGGACTCTAATGCCTAGAAAAACAATATATGTACACCAATCGACTAAAGCAAGTATTTTAGTCATCAAAAACTTAAAATTTATGCATAACAAATGGTTATGCAATAAAACAATTCTTATAACAACTCCCTACCAAAAAATGCACTAATTTTTTTGGTCTTTCGATATTTCTTCAATAGTATCCCTTCATGCTCAGTATCCTATAAAAACTTAAAATATCTAAACTAAAGATGCCACTCTCCATATATTTTCTAAACTATCATAAATTAATAAAAGTCGTTAATAAATTTAAGAGTTATATTATATATCTGATTAGGTGTATTATGAAACAATACAAAATAAAAATTAATTCCATAATATACGTAAGAAAATATGTTGATGATTGTTTATAAATTTAGGTGGAGTCATTACAATTTAATCAATATATCATATTCAATCTACCATATGTAATTCAAGGAAGTCTTTATTTGCCTTGCTTGAAAAAAATGTTGCAATAGTTGCAAAACATGATAGCAGATTTAATTATTATTATGCCATTCATCAACACTTGAGACAACTTAGAAAATCTTGAAAGCGTTTAAGCATTACACATTGTTTCGTTTTAATACATTCTAAACGAATTGAAAATTTATGATAAAGTATTTAATACTAGTCATATTAAAAGAAAAATTCTTAATATTTCATAATTTATCAACAACTTACTTAATCGCTGTATTCTTATTCAATTTCTTTAATTATTATTTCATTTAATAGTTATATAAATTACATATTATGGAAAATATTCGATATTTTAAGGTTAAAAAATATATTTCATACGATTTCAATTAAATAGTATTTCATTCTGATTGTTATATTTACATGAACTGTTTATTCTAGAAAATATATATTAGACATATTAAATATCAATGATTTTTATATCATACGATTATATGTAAATTATATTATTTTTAAATAATAAAATTATATTTCAAATATTTTAAAAACACAAAATAATATGAAAGTATTTTCATTTACAATTAAAAAGTAATTTATGTTCCAAAATCACTAATCTATGTAAACATTTATTTATTCAGTATTATATATATATATATATATATATATATATATATATTGAATAGCAAATATATTATTCAAATTCAATAAATAATTGATTTAAGTTGTTAGATTGTTGAAGAACATTAAAGAATTATACAACTTTTTTTGTCATTTACGTCATTATACGACGAGTAATAAGTTCAATTAATAAATAATCAAATAAATAAAAACACATATACACAAGATCAAAACTAGTTTATTAATTTCCCCACCAAACTATTCCAACACCGTATACTTTCCATTTCGTTGAGAAATTCCTACTAGTCAGGCAATATACCTGTGAGAAGCAACAGTGAACAAATTACGCGCACCGAAAACAGTTTTGTCGGTTCATTATAATAAAAAAGTGTACTCTTGTGTGAACATTGAAGTAGTGATTTCTAGACTCGATTATAAGAATTAATACACCAGTTCTCTGTTCTAAGGTAAGAAATAAATATAATATTATCTAAAAAAATCATTCATAAGAAATTATTCATCCCATTATGTATATATTTATGTGTGTATATAAATATGATAAATCACAAATAAATAAAACAATCAAGTGTAAATAAACAAAATATTTAAATGTTAAATAAATGTCGAAGTAAGAATTTATGAAAATAAAAATATATTGATATTTAAATAAAATTCTATTTTGACCGGCTAATAATGTTATATTCTTTTCAATATATATATATATATATATATATATATATATATATATATATATATATATATATATAGTGATTTTTTTATATTCTAAAAATTCATTCAGTGTTTCAAACAAGTGGTAATTGAAAGAAGCTAAGTCAGGAGTCTATGATAGATGAAACAGAATACTTAACTTTACAGAATGTTTTCATAGTTAAAACGGAAATATAAAAACAAACATTGTCCTGAGAAAAACAAACTGAATCTTGCCTTTTTATATTAGATTGTTGACTTCACTTTTGCATACAACAGAATTAGTTAAAACATACTACACAATGATATTTTGTTGACTTGTAAAAAAATCTAAATAAATCACATCCTTTAAATCACAGAAAATGGTAATCATGGTCTCGTCTACTTCAAAAATTGTTTTAAATTTTCTTTGAGGGAGAAGATCGCCATATTACCACTGTATTCTTGCTTTTTTAGATTAAGGAGTAAAATATTAAATATTTTTTAATATCCTTCCATTATTTCTTCTCTGTTTATAATCTCATTAAACTCTCGGGTCCTGGTATACTTTAAAATTATATATATATATATATATACAGAATATAAAATATCATTATCAACATCATCATTATCATCATAAAACATCATCCTTCTATTCACTGATTAATGAAAAATTTTTCAACAACTTTCTCCTTCGACCAATCCAACTCTTTCTGTTCTAGTTCTCTTCCGATGAATTTTCTTATGTTTCTGTCTCATCTATACATAAATTTCTTCCTAGGCCTTTTTATACACATGGGTTTCCAATTAATAACTTTTCTTGTCCATCAGTGATTCCTTCTTGCTATATAATTGGTTTATTTTCATTTTAAACTTTTCACTTTCATTACAATGTCAAAGATTATAATTTAAGATATTAAAAAAATGAATAAAAAAAGATTTTCAATCGATTTGATTCATACAAAATAAAGAAAGATCAAGAGAAGACACGCATTGATCATTATAAGAACATTATTAAAATGACAAAAATAAATCCTAAATTTTGGATTTTATCGATACTGGTAACGAGATGTGCTTCAAGTCCAATCTGAAAATCAATTGTCACAGTGAATTATGGATGTTACCAAAAAATTGTGTCTCCAAAAATCAAGAATGAAAACAACATTTATTCATTTTTACGATTCAGTAGGTATCATTTATCGTGAATTCGTTCTGAAAGGTAAAATTGTCATTGGAGAGTACTATTTAGGTATTATAAAACGGTTTTGATAAAGAATAATAACAATTAGACTAGAATATCAAGAACGAGGAAGCTGCTATTTGTTGCATGACAATGCACCATTTCATAGAACCCCATTGCTCTACATGATTTTTTGGATAAAAATCCAATGTGTATCAATCAATACTCGGTAAATTTGTTATTGTGCAACTATTTTTTTTATAAAAATAAAAATGACGATGAAAGAAACGTTGTACGACGACATTGAAGCTATTGTATATTAATCGGCATAATGGGGGTCATTCAGGCCATTCCAAAAACAAACTCATAAAATCCTTATATGCATTGTTTTATCGTGCTATCGTGTTTATGCAGAAGAAATATGTTTAAGATAAATATTTGGATTTTTAGTAATGTAGAAAGTCTTATTTATTCAAAAATTTCTGTTTCTTTCCAACACATTATACATTCAGTGAATCAAAGTGAAACTTGTACGACATGATATTTTATATATTTACTGTGGAAAATTCATCAATAATCACAATTAGAATATTTTTCTGTCTTTTATGTATCTATTAGAAATGTTTCTAATTTAAATCATAATATAATGTTTTGATTTTGAGAAAAAAGTTTTCTAAAATATAATCAAAAAACAAGTCAAAATGAAACTCATATATCTATTATTTTGCATGTAAATGATGTTGTGATAGATGCATAAACACATACAATATTAAAATCAGGTTTTGGTTTTGTTCTTTGTTCCGAAACTACGTATTGCAAGCAATTTTACATTTAAAACTTTTGTTATGGGGTGACAAAGAGGTCAATTGTTTGCTAAAAAAAATAATTATTTTACATTTTAACAATGAAAAATCATTATAAGAAATAAGAAAAATGATAAAAAGATGCAAGTCTACGGTGCAGAGTATCATAAAAAGATATAAGAACGGTTAACAAGTAGAAAATAAGTCCTGAGTGAGCCTTCAAAAAGTATTAAATATTTACGACGAGCGATGGATTTTCAAAAAAATTCAAGAAGGTCCAAAAATAAGTACATCCAGCTGGTATAAAAAATAGAAAAATATTTAAACAAAAAGTTAAACCACGAAATTATTTGTATTTTATTAAAGAATAATGGGTTGTATGGTAAAA
>CP092092.1:17063255-17070755 GCA_029203775.1 Neoneuromus ignobilis | reverse complement strand
TAGAAACACATATTTATTTCACATAACTTAACAAAAAAATAATGACGTTTTAGAAAATGAAAGTAGATAAATTTTATTCGGTGTTACTATCGCTACTGTAATTCGAAACAATTAACCTTTTATTTAATTATATCGTGCTTTTATACGTTCAAGTAAGAATTTGCGTCACTCTGATATATAATAAGTTCCATGAAAAATTATATAAAATGAAATCTATCTGACCGCGTATAAAAAGTGCTGCGTAAATCAATACCGCGCAAAAAAAGTCCCGCGTAAATAGAGGTATAATTTGCTGCGTAAAAAAACTCGCTTAAAAAAAGCCCCGCATAAATTGAGGTACAGGTGTGTATGTATGTATGTATGTATGTATATATATATGTATATATATAAAGAGAGAGAGAGAGAGAAAATCCCAGGAAGAGTCTTGGATAAATGGGATAAAGATATGAGGATATTCTTCAAATTGGACTGGAAGACAAGGATATTGAATCGATCAAAGTGGACCTTTTTGGAAGCATTCGACCAGGAATTGATAGAAAGAGAATGTAGATGATCATGTGCTGATGTAGATATATTGTACATATACATATAATACATACATACACATATATAGGGTCATCCAAATGTGATGCCTAAATTTGTGTTTTATTAAAAAGAAACATGTGTATAGGATGATGTAAAAGTTAAACATGTGTATAGTTACTTTTGTTTCGTTTTATTAAAACATAAATCTAGGCATCGCAATTGAATGACCCTATATATATATACGAGTATATATATATATATATATATATATATATATATATATATATTTAATATTACATTAATTCAAGGTCACATTACAAATATAATGTATATATATATATATATATATATATATATATATATATATATATATATATATATGTACACATTAAGAAAGGAAATCATCATAGGTTCAATAATATACAAATAATTACATTTATAATGAACAAAACTCTCTGATTACAAAAATAACTTTGTTCGTGTACTTGAATTTAATGTCCATACTTGGGATTTATAACTTAGCCATCAAGTTATAACCGAGATGCTAATTACAATGAAATTTATTATGCATCAGGTCAATAGCAATAAAAAAGTATTGAATTAAATTATTAAGTGGTAGTTATTTTCACTTCGTATACATTTACATCATTGATAAGTTTATAATTATTTACTTATTGAAAATATTTTTAAAAACATTTACGAAAATAATCGCTTATCTATGAATATTAATTAATAGAATATGTCATCTTCAATAATAAAATTCCATATATGTAGACGAACGTTTAATTAGCATCTATTAATAACTTTTATCATTGTGTATTAAATTTTATATAATAATAATTAATTTAATATCCAATAAAACACACTGTGTAATGAAAATAAATTGAACAAAAAAAAATTAATCAGTTAATAAACATACTTCAATAGATTCACAAATTTTAAGTTTTAATACACACTGTATATTGTTAATCTACATGTCTTTATTGACACACATACATATATTTATATATATATATATATATATATATATATATATATATATATATATATATATGTATGTATGTAAAAACAACAAAAAACTTATGCAAATTTACATTCATAGTCAAGGTTGTGAAATAAAAAGTTTTTTTGTTATATATTATTTATGTTCATACTTTGGAAGGAGACAAAAATTATGGGAATTTATTTTATATTTAATTAATGTTTGTCAGTTTCTCTGTTAATGCTGAAATATTACATATTTTACATTTTTTTCATTTTGTATCTTACAGTTTTGAATACTTTGTGGAATATTTAGTGCAAAATTGATATATTTATAGGGTGGCTCAAATTAAACTAAATGGTTTATATATATATATATATATATATATATAAATATATATATATAATATTATATATAATCATATTATTAAGAAATTTCAATTATTATAAAATCATATATTTTTAATTTACATCTGTCTATATTTCGTACACACATTTGTGTCTTAAATTGTTATATCTTGTTTCAAAGAACTTTCCATTTAGTACTTGAAAATATTAAACTTTTTTAATAATCCAATGTTCTTAAATTGAACATTATAAAGTTACTGTCATAAAAAACACATATATTTTTTTCTATAGTACATATTTAAGACGAACATTTCTAATTTAAATACCACATTGTACTTTCTCAGTAATTAATTGCTTATATATGCTTATCTCAATGAGTGTATTCTTTTGTTGAACCTTTTTAAAATCGATAAAAGTATTTTGAGTTATCTTGTAAAAATTAATAACTATCACATTTATAGATAGACAGATAAATAGATAGATAGATAGATAGAAAAATAGGTAGAGAGAGAGAGAGAAATATAATTAGAGAGAGAGAGCATGTTCAAAATAATTGGAACACTAGTAAACGCTATATATATTATATATTTATTACACTAGAGTAGAATCATCATTTGCCTCCAATGCAGCAAGTATTCTTATTGAAATAAACAAATGTAAGTTTCAAAATGATTTCTAATGAAATATTATAACATTTATTTTGTGAAAACTCTTTAAATAATCTCTATAGCTTAGTTTAAGCAAATCATTATAAAATGTTTTATACTTAAGCAACATTTTCAAATTGTGGAAAATAATTTTAAAAATCGGTGTTCTGTTCGCCGAACTTATAGAGCACAAAATTTTGTTCAGTGATGAGGCTCATTTTTGGCTTAACGAGTGCGTTAACAATCAAAATTAACGTATTTGGAGTGTGACCAATCCTAAAGTAACTTCCGAAAACCCGTTAAATCCAGAAAAATTCATCGTCTGGTAAAGATAACAAGCTAGTGGCATCATTGGACCTTATTTCTTTCGAAATAAAGTCGAAAATCGTGTTACCGTTAATGGTGTACATTACAGAACAATGATCAATGATTATTTGTTTCCAAATTTGCATGACATCGATCTGGAAGAGATGGGGTTTCAGTAGGATGGTTCCACGTGCCATATTTCAACCGAAACAATCGAGTTATTAAAACAAAAATTCGGCGATAACGTTATATCTAGAAATGGACTTGTGAATTATCCTCCACGATCGTATGATTTTACGCCTCTTGATTATTTTCTTAGAGATATGTGAAGTCTTTGATTTATACTGATAAACCATCAACGATTGAGGCCTTACAAACCAACATAACAAACATTGCGAACATAAGACCCCAATTGCTTGAAAAAGTGACCCGAAATTGTACCGATAGAATGCGGTATGTCAGAGGTAACCATGGTGCACATATGCTTGAAATTATTTTTGAATATTAATGTCATAAAATAATATTTCGTATAATACCAAATAAATGGTTGTCCAGTTAATTAATATGTATTTTATCGTAATTTAAAGTTCTATCACTATTAAAAAAAAACACTCTTTACAAATAAAAAAGTTCTGGCTTTAGAAGAAAAACTCGAATACCAAAATGACAAGTATACTCTCATAGTTTTCGACAAACCTCTGAAATTAATTCGAAGTTAGAAAAAAGCTATTACCCGATTCAATGATAGTTTGATGGCGAGTAGCGTATGACAGCGTCACACAACTAATTTTTTTCGAACAAACTGTCAAAATTGAGACATATAACTATCAAAGTTACATTTTAAAGGAGATAATGATGCTTCTAAGAGGTACAATGTTTCCAAAAAAAACATTAAATTTTTCAGCAAGATTCAAAGTTAGTACATAGGACGAAAACGAGGCAAATTTGCTAAAATTAATCGCCTCTAAAGATTGACGTTCAGAAAACCCAGACCCTCAACTGTTCCGACGACCTCCTGTAGAATATTTTAGAAAAGAAAATTTGATCTAAACCATACCGAATTATTGAAGTGTTCTAAGATTTGATAAAATCATCGGTCTCTAAACCTTTATAAGCAGGGAGTGCGGAAATAAATAAGTATCCAAAGTAACTAAAGCAGCCGAATTGTTTGAATAAATATGTGAAGGGTTGATCATTTTAAATAGTTCTTATATTTAAAATTTATTAATTTTCTGTTTTGTAGAGACATATTTTTGTTAGGGTGAGAACTTATGACAACACTACGTGTGCTTATCTTTATATATATATATATATATATATATATATATATATATATAAATATATATACACTCATCCCTTAATTTACGCGAAGTATCCGTTCCACGTGGATTTGTTTTACGCGAATGAAAATCGCGTAAATTAAGTCTGTCAGTACAATAGAAAAAATATTGGAAATAAAAGCTAGTAAAGTTGTAAAAACATATATTTATTTCATTTAGCTTAACAAAAAAATAATGACGTTTTAGAAAACAAAAATAGATAAATTTTATTCGGTGTCATTATCACTACTATAATTCAAAATAATCTTTTATATATTTATATCGTGCTTTTATACGTTCAAGTAAGAATTTGCGTCACTCTGATATATAATAAATTCCATGAAAAATTATATAAAATAAAATCTATCTGACCGCGTATAAAAAGTATCACGTAAATCAATACCGCGTAAAAAAAGTCACGCGTAAATAGAGGTATAAGCGGTAAATCATTTACCGCGTAAAAAAAGTTCGGCGTAAATTGAGGGACGGGTGTATGTATGTATGTATGTATTATTAATTATATATATATATATATATATATATATATATATATATATATATATGTATATATATATATATATATATATATATATATATATATATATATATATATATATATATAATTAAGTTATATTTTAAATTACTAATAATAATGCTATTTTAATTATTTAATGGCAAAAAACAGATTTTCAGCTGAATAAAGTAATATGAATAATTATTCACTCTTTAATTAAAATATTTACTGAATAATTTTAAATGAAAAATAAAATTTAATATGGAATGTTTTACTTTAATGCAAATAGACCATTGATATTATAACTTTGTAATAAATATATGTAATATTAAAATACATTTTGTATGAATATGAATTGATTAGTAATTGTACTGAAACAATAACAAATCAAAATGTGGCGATTAACTTAGCATTGCTAAACGTTCTTCAATTAACTATTTACGACATTCTTGAGGTCACAATTACTCAATAATGTAATAAACAATTGTTCGGACCTATGACAACGAACGCAATAATCTTAAAACATTCATTGAGTTTCATTAGAAATTGTTATAAAATTGTCAACCTATATTTGTAACAACTAAGTAAAAGTTTATAAACGTGACGAAACGTTGCCCGCGGATGAATCTTTCGTATGCGGTAAAATCCAATGAATCAGTTAAGAAAATGAATCAATCATTGACCGAGATGTATTACGTGTAATAAATCTTAAGAAATGTCCTCGAATTAGAACACGATAAGTGCTTTCGATTAGGTGTAAATTGTGTGTATGTAATGTATTTTTTGCCGGATAAGACGTCAAAATTTCCACTTGATTAACAATAGATCTTTTGACGTAATAGAAATACACACACATATTAATTGATAAAACGACTATACAATTCTTTCCATTTAAAGTACAATTAAACGTTTTTAAACTCTTTTAAAATATATATTTGATAAATTTCTGCACTTTTTTCATAATTTATATATGTTAAACACAATATATTTTTATCTATAATTATTATATATTTATTTAAATCATATATATATATATATATACATATCTCTTCTTTAATATATAGGGTCATCCAAATGTGACGCGTAAATTTATGTTTTATTAAAAACAATTAACCTCAAAATTGTATAGGTTTCGATCATTTTTAAATACCACGTGTTTTTAATAGTATTTCTTTTATTTGATAAATAGATTAAATGTATGTACGTAATGTTATAAAATACTATATACTGTATATATTGGTATACGTGCCAATTCCCTCAATTTCGTGTTGTTTGCTAAATTTTTTAATACCGCGTGGATTTAATTGACTTATTTTTATGATTATTGAGGTTAATATTATTATGACGTTAATATTATTATCACATTGAATAACACTCTTATTTAAACACAATTAACAATAAATAATTGTATATAAAAATTACTAAACAGAATAATGAAATCATTCAAATAGTAAAAATACAATGTATTGCCTGCATTAAAAAAATATCTTAGCTATCTAATCACATGTTAAAAGAGGCGCATGCGTGATGGGCATCAACTACATTTTTCTCTCTCTACTGTAAGCATTCAATACAAATTTAAATTCAAATAAAATTTTTAATCTAAATTATATATATATATATATATATATATATATATATATACATAAATTTTACAGTAAATGAGATAATGAGTCGATGTGGTCTGTTATCTGTTAAGATATTTTACCAGTATCCAGTGAAGGTAGGTGTTTGTGTTTTGATATAGACCAAGGAAACATTTTTAAATAACGCGCCAATGAACTGATGCAATTCAGCGTTCCGTTTCCAAAAAAACGCCGCAAAAGAAGTTTCACTTCAAAAAACATGTGTATAGTGAAAGACGTGTATAATTTCTTTTTAATAAAACACAAATCTAGACGTCACATTTGTATGACCCTAAATAAAGCACCTACACTTTTTCATATTTCTTTCAACTGCACATATTTATTTCTGTTTACTCTTTCATTTTCAAATTATTTATATTCTTTAGAAAATATAACCGAGCTACCTGATAACTTATTTTAATGGATATAAATCATGTCAGAAAATCTTTTAATTCATAAGATATTAACTAATATGTTTTTACGTTTGAAAGAATTTCAGTTGATTATAAAATTTAAAAGAGAACTGTATAGTTTTTTTATTTTTTAGTATTTTTATATATTAAATAATAATTATGACTACTAAAAATTGATGTATATGTAACCTAAAACAAGAAATAATTATGCTTTTATCTCAAAAAAGCTAGCAAAATAAAATCTAATATGTACCTATTTTCGAAGAAAATGATATTTTATTAATGTCTACTTGATTTCATTTATAGAATTGAAGTCTTAAATACGAGAATAATTTATTAACTTCAAATAATACAGTGAAAAATTGATATTAGGAATTGCATGTATATATAAAAATATAATATAATAACTGAAATAAAAAACAAACAAAAATTATTAATATTATAACAAGAGTAAAAAATATCAAATTGAAAAAGCCAGTTATTAAGAAGATCACTTATTGATAAAAAAAATATAAAATGTCCAAGGAGAGTCATAAGGATTAGACGCTATAGAAACATGAAAAAATTATCACTCTGAAATAGAAAACCAAATCACTGAAGGTGGAAAGTTTTGGCACAAGCATTCATACTATAATAGATAAAAGCAGTTGATTTTTATTAATAGTAATTATAATAATGATGATAAATCGCATTAATACCTTTCAAAATTAAATTCATTTAGAATATTATCAAAAATTATATACAATTACAAAGATGGATTTAAAAAACTACATATTTCTTAGTAATATAATTTAACGTAAAATTACATTAAAATTAATATTT
>CP092092.1:17003255-17058255 GCA_029203775.1 Neoneuromus ignobilis | reverse complement strand
TAAAAAACAATGATTGAGTGAAGATTTAATATCCATAAATACCAATGAAGAATTTTAATATTTTTTAAAAACATTTGATAACAAATTTTCAAATAGCTCTTATTTATATCCAGTAATAGTTTTTGTAATAATTTGACACTACCATTTTAATTTTTCATTAGATAAAGATGTTTTATACAATAACGCCTTGTTTTTTAACCTTCTCATCTTTATACTTAATTAAGTAATACATTATAATAGATAAAAATATATTATTCAATAACAATGCACTATATTTAACACCCATTTTTAGTTGTTTTTTTTTTAAATTACAAGGAAAATATTTTTACTTTTTATAAATTTGTACTAAAATAGATAAAACATTTTAAAAAGTGTGTTCTTTCTATTTCACAGTAACTAATAAAAGACAAAGCACGCATATTAATTAAATATTTTAAATATTTAAAAGCAAACATTAATCAATATTTGAAATATGGTACATTTTTTTAGTAATATTGTATTAATATATACTTTTAAACCATTAATTTCTTTTAAAACTAATTTAGTGAAAATTTAGAAACGCAGATTTTGTTAAACGTAAAAATCAAACTTGCAAAAGTCATAGGATAGGAAAGAAAATAAATGAAATTCCCATTTATTGTAAATGTACATAGTGTGTCAAAAAAGAAATAGAACTTCCATTTTCCCGACGAATTTGACAACGCTATTTTAAAATCTAAAAAGTGGTATTTATGCCTATATATCTTCTTTACTAACACTAAAAATAGATCGAAATATGACATATAATTTCTAAAATATATTGGTAGAAATGATAAAATTATTTGTTGCATTATCACAGAAACACGATAAAATAATGTGCAAATATTAAATTTTGTTTTAAACTTGATGACACATTTATAGAAATATTTGAATTAATACATCAAGTTTATGGTAATGATTATCTATCACATATAAATTTCTATATGGTATGGACCTTTGAAAGATGATAAAAAAGCAAGATTAAGTTGTTTTAAAATCCCAACAACCGATAAACTCATTAAAAAATACACAAAATTATTATTATAAATTAAAATGTGACATATGGAATAATTGCCTTTACCAACTAATATTTCTATCTCTGTTCCATCTATTCATAAGTCTTTTTTTAAACTTTTTTTGTTTCTAGGTTTCCAATATAATTTGTTCTGTCAGGCAATGATCTTCTCTTCTTTCTATACAACGTATTTCTGTTTTAAACTTTTCACATTTATTATAACGTCCTAAACTTTGACTTTTTCTCGAATTCATTCATTTTTCTTTCCATATCTGTGTATTACTCTTAACATACATTTTCCATGCTACTTTATATTGTCTGTAACTGCTAAATTATCCTAATATTTAAAATCAATTACCATAAATGAGAACTGGTAGGATGCATTAATCAATTTTTTTTCTTCACACATAGAAAGTTGTGTTTATGAAACAATCAAATATCGTCATCTAATTTTTGATCACTAAGTATCTCGTCCTTTACTTTAATTCATTCTGATTCACAATTAAGCATCTTAAATACTTCTAACGCTTTAAACCTTTAATGATATCGTATCGCTTAACCTAACTACTTTCGTAATTTTAAACTTTCCATTTTATACCTGTATTTTGCGGATTATCTATCTAACTATCTGTTATATATATATCGTTAGACAGATAAAGAGATATATAGATATAGATAAAAAAAATTAATAATATTACAAAAGAAATTGTGTATAACATATCATGTTATGGTTTTTAGATATTAATTTATTGAAAACCACAATTTAAAAGACATTTGTATTTAATTCATTTCATCATATATCTACACAAACACTCATATACGCGAGCGCACGCACACACTATATATATATATATATATATATATATATATATATATATATATATATATATTATATATATAATATTATAAGAATGTACATATATACAAGTCCAAACCGATATAGACGCATTCATAACTATTAAATTGATTAACTAATACATATTTCATAGCATAGAATGTTTTACGTGACTGTTAAATATATTAGGCATACTTAACAAAAAAAACTTAATACAAGTGCAAAAGGGAACATTTTAAAATATTAAGTTTCTTGAAATTTTAATGTTGTAATACTTACATGTGTATATTTCTAGTATTATTTTACACTATCTCTATTTCAACTGTGTATATGACATATATATATATATATATATATATATATATATATATATATATATAGTCATTATTAAAAAAAGTTAAATAAAATATTCAATAGAATAATGTACAATATAAATAGTTTTATTCACTGTCTTAAGAATATTTTTTTACAAATAAAAATTAATATGATATTATTTTTCTTACTTAGGTTATACTAAAAGCATTTAAATATTTAAAACAAATAAAGAAATTATTGCTATTTAATTGAATAATAATCCGATTTAGTTGGTAAACTAATTTCAATTTTCTTTAACCAGTTGCGCTGAAATGACGTGCTATGTACGTCGACTGCTATCTGTACCAAATGTCTATATAACGTGCATAGCACGTCGTGTGATCTTTGCTAAGTATAACTTCGGAGTTCAGTTAGCAAATATCACACTTCTGTTTTGAAGGCATACAAGTGCGTTTTTGTAGAACTTCATTAATTTTAAATATTTTCATTGAATAATAATTAAGTAAGTATAATACACAATAATTTGTTTTATTATTATAAAGAACTATTTTATCCAAGAATTATTTTATTCTGATAATAGCGCATCAGAAAATGTTGTACTGGATTTATGTAGACCTTTAGTTGATTTTGGACACACCCTCTTATTAGATAACTGGTATTCGTATCCAAAACTGTATCGGAAATTACATTTGCAAAAAATTAATACTATCGGAACAGTAAGCCTATACTAATAGAAAGAATATGGGAAAAGTTTTCTCAGTGACAAAATTAAAAAGATTTGAAGTTTTTTCAAGATCTTGCAATGGTATCTTAGCTGTAAAATTGAAGGACAAAAAAGATATATATTTGCTTTCTTCAAAACATTCCAAAGCAGAAATGATTACAACAAAAAAGAAAAAAATTAGAAATTATACAGACCAAAATGGAAAAATTACAAAACCTAATATAATTTCAGATTACAATGAAGGTATGGGTGGAGTAGACCTGCAAGATAGCTATTTATCACTTTTTCCTTTAATGAGAAAATTTACAAAAAGTTACAGAAAAATATTCTTTTATCTAAATGATATGGGATTTTTTAATACCTCTATTCTATTCGGTAAAATAACAAACGTACCAAAACCCAAGAAATACTCCTTTTCAAAAATTATTAATAAATTTGTTAATCCATTTAAGAGTTTTACTATAATGTTAATGTGTGTGCGTGTGTCTAAAAATTTATAAAAAAATGATTTCAAATACTAACTCGCTGCGAATTGCTTTGGACGGATTTGCCACGCGTGCCTGTTAATTAATTGCCAGCGCAACTGGTTAAAATATTTCTTTGTAAAGTTACAAGATACTATAAAAAAGAAATTGAAACAAATTTATTTGATCATTAATCACTTTCAAATATTTCCATTTTAATTATAATTATATATTGTACAATATATATATATATATATATATGGAGGCCCAAGTGAAACTGAAGGGTTTAGACATATATGTACTTACTATTATTTAACATTCTTTACAATCTTTCTGTCCAATTTGTGTCAATTTCTACACGCACACGCGCACACACACAACATCCAATAAATTAACAAGATAATATATGTACATTTAAAATAGTTTTATTCGCGAACTGTGTTAAAAATATTTTTTTAAAAATTGTAATACATAGTAATCATATTATTTTTTTCACAGATTACATTGGAATAAAAATTTTGAAATATTTAAAACAAATAATTGAATATTTATCAGATTTTGTTAATAAAATAATTTTAATTTTCTTTGAAAATCACATTTTTTATAAAATTACAAAATGTAATAATGGAAAGTGAAACATTTTTTTATTTAATTATTAATTACTTTCAAATATTTCTATTTTAATTATACATATTATATATATATATATATATATATATATATATATATATATATATATATAACTATTTTATATATATATATATATTATTTATTATATATATATATATATATATATATATATATATATATATATATATATATATATATATATATATATATATATATATATATATACGTTGTTGTTTGATAAGTCCGTGTAAAAATAAAAACTGCTTCATTTTTTTGAAGAAATCTTTTTTATTTTTCAACATAGTCTCCTTTTAGGCAAAATTAAAAAGATTTGAAGTTCAAGATATACACTTCATCCAACGCTGCTCTAGTTTGTTGATCCCTTCCGAATAATAGGATTTGTCCAAGTCTGTAAAATAGTCACTCGTTCCTGCAATCACCTCCTAGTTCGAATAAAATCTTTTTGTCTTTATATTAGGGAACAAATAATAGTCCGATGGAGCCAAGTTTGGAGAATAGGGGGGATGTGAAACGATTTGGAACCCTATTTCCATTAGTTTTGCGGCCACAACTGCTGAGGTGTGAGCTGGTGCGTTGTCGTGATGAAAGAGGACTTTTTTGTGGGCTAATCGGGGACGTTTTTCTTGCAACTCGGTTTTCAAACGATCCAATAACAATGAATAATATGCACCTGTAATGGTTTTACCTTTTTCCAAATAGTCGATAAAGATTATTCCTTGCGAATCCCAAAAGACAGTTGCCATAACCTTCCCGGCCGAAGGAATTGTCTTCGCCTTTTTCGGAGCAGATTCGCCCTTGATAACCCATTGTTTAGACTGCTCTTTGGTCTCAGGAGTGTAGTGATGTATCCATGTTTCATCTACAGTGATGAAACGACGCTTAAAGTCCTGCGGATTTCGCTGAAACAGCTGCAAACCGTTCTTGCAACACTTCACACGACCTCATTTTTGGTCGATCGTGAGCAATCGCGGCACCCACCTGGCGGATAGCTTTTTCATGTCCAAATGTTGGTGCAAAATATTATGTACCCGTTCACACGAGATGCCTACAGCACTAGTAATCTCACGCACTTTCACACTCTTCTGTCATCCATCACCATATCATGGATTTTATCAATGATTTCTGGAGTGGTGACCTCAACAGGGCGTTCAGAACGTTCAGCGTCTCTTGTGCTCATATGGCCACTCCGAAAATTTTGAAACCACTTATAAACCGCACTAATCGAAGGTGTAGAGTCACCATAATATTTATCAAGCTTCTGTTTAATCTCCTGAGGCGTTTTGTCTTTAATGAAGTAGTGTTTAATCAACACACGAAATTCTTTGTCGTCCATTATTTGACAATCACTCGATTTCCTTGATTCCAACGATTGTCAAACACAAAGGAATAGACCGATATGGCTGAAATTTGATGTGTGTTCTTCCAAGAGGTGCTACTAATTAAAAATAACCTCGATATGCACCAGTGGTGCCATCTTTCAGAATTTACACGGACTTATCAAACGACCTCGTATATAGACGTAAAAATAATGTAATCAATTCTTAATATTGACTAATTGAAATTAAATATTTGAAGGAAACTCATTTTTATTAAAATACATTCAATATTTCGAGAAAGAAACCGATCTTTTTAAATAAAAAAACCCTTTTTAATTTTTTTCTAAAAATACAAACATTTACTGTATTTAAAGTATATTCTTTCTGCATTAATACAACACTGGGTACGCTCAAATAATGTATGGATGGATTTTAATATGCCTGTTTTTATGTTGGCCTCGATGACCTCCGTTATGGCTGCGTGTATGACACATACACATCATCATATAAATTTTTCATTGACATTTTCATTTTTATGAAAAGAAAATAATCATACGACGAATCTGTCAAAACGGTCTTACGAAATGATACATTGTCGAGCAACAAGTAACAGCTTTTCGATTCTCAATATTCTGGCCTAATTCTTACTTTTCCTAATTCCTCCACTACAAATGTTCTATAACACCTTAATAGTACTTTTTATTAACAGATTTTTTTTCGAAATGAATTACATGAAAAATACATTTTTAATTATAAAAACAAATTTACATTGTTTTCACTCACAAGTTCTGTAAATGTAATTTACAGAACATTGTAATGAGATTGTTGACTTTCAGAATGCACTCAGATGCTTGGTTTTCGGATCATACTCGATACAATACATTTAATCCCCAGTAACAATGGAATCTAAGAATTTGGGATTTATTTTTACCATTTTAATGGCATGTTTGCAATGATCAACACGTGCCTTCGTATATTTTGGTGTTTATATTAGTTTTTGTGACACTAATAGAGTGTAAAACATTATTTTGTTCAATTTTTTTATTAATATTCCATAAATTATATTCTTAAATAAGATAAACTCTTTAGAAAAAAATATATTTATCACATTTGAACCAAGAGCAATAATTTAATGACTTCGTTGATGGTCTTGATTTTACAACTTCAGTCATTATTAATGCCTTCTGATATCTTTAAATCGTTCATACCATACAAGTTTGTGTGTTTGAAACACAACCATTATCACAATAAAGTTAACGTATCAACTCAAGTGGCTGCAGCTGTGGCCTACGTTGGCCGACAGTACTTGAGTGCCAACTTTCCCGAAGGAAATTTCCGACTCACGTTGCTCATAAACCTGGTTCGTTGCGCGGAAGAGAAATTATCACATGAAGAAATTATCACATGATCAACTCAAGTGTTTCTGTGAATGTTTTATAAAGTTTCAAACAAAACTTAACATTTACGCACTATTTTAATATGTTTCTTTAATTAAGTAACAAACAGTACTACCACTTCAACTAGCATATTTTAGAAACTACTTCATATTTTGACCAAACTTCTCGAGTTAGTAGAGGAGATACTCGTAGGTATACATAAATGCCACTATTTAGATTTTAAAGGTGCTGCAACTTTTGATAAAATAATAAAAATTCGGTTTTTTCTAACACTGTATAATAATTAATTATACTGAGATCCATCGTTAATCTATAATTTAATATACAAGAAATATTAATCAATTACTAATCAATTATTTAGAGTATATATTGTAAAATCATTTCTCTACGTAATATAAATAATAAGAGACTTTTTACAAAAATGAAATACTTTTTTAGACACAAAAAAAAATAATTAGTAAAAATTTTCCGTGTGATTAACACCATAAAATTTTATAAAATTGTTCGATAATCATTTATTGTTCACTTTATTAGCAAATATCCGTTTCTATTAATGTAGCCATTATTGCCAGACCATTGAAATATTGACTTTCTATATTTCATAGATTTCATAATACAGCGTTCTAAAAATGTAGTATAAATATAAAAATGCTTATCGGCTAATAAAGAGAAGAATAAGTGACTATTAAACTTTTTTATATAATATCGTGGCATTGAAACGTGAAATTAATTCGTATTAATGTTGTTAAAGTAAACAAAATAAAAGTAATTTTAATTTGATTTTAATACTGACTTCATTGACTTTCCTCCACTTATTTAGAAGGCAATGTCATGGTTACAGACACGTAATAGTTTTTAAATACATAAATTAGATATTCTATTTCGATTATAGATCAAATTTTAGAAACAGATCTCATAACTTATAAACGAATAAATCGAATACATACTTAAGTTCTAAATATGACAAAATCGCTATCTAAACACACAAATTCAAAATGAACTATAAAAAAAATACTGAGTAAATTAATAATTATATGTAATGTTTAAAAAAGTAATTTATTAATAATATCAGTATTTTTAACCACAATATGCACTGTTTATTAAATATTATAATTTATTGCAAACACTTATTGTACAAGTATTAATGTAGGATTTTCAAGAGCATTGAAGTTTTCTAAACACAGTTGGTCACATAAATATTGTCCCATCCAATAAATTAAAATTTCTTATTCGGTGTATTGAATTAAAATTAATTTAGTATCTTAAAAAATATACTAATACATACATTTATTAGTAAGATTTAAAGTATAAAATTCTTTTCAATCGAAAGTAATAAATAAATTAAAAGATAAAAGTAATTTCGTAATTCAATTTGTAAAAAGAGATATTAAAAAATGACCCATATGGCATTAAAAAAGGTGAATTCTAAATGTTTTCTCTATTCATCTTTACAGTATATGTATACTAAAGTTAAAAATGATTATTACTTTTATATTATATTAAAACTAACTGAATTAAAAATATTAGAAAATTACAAAAAATTTCAAAGTGTATGAAAGAAATTCAACTAAAAAAAGTTTAAAAGGGATTTTCGCAAAATAAAATCTTAATTAAATTAGAAATGCCACACATTACTGTAAGAAACACTTTAAAACATACAAATTTGTAATAGTTCTATTATCAAATTATTGTATACACAAAGCGATCAGAATTTTTAAGCAGGAATACTAAGCAACAAATTACAAGGCGTGTAAAAAAATGATAATGCGAGTATAAGATAACTTTGTTCAAAAATACAAAAAGAAATTAATAAAAATATACATTGAAATTATTATTCAAAAAGCAATAAAAAGTAGTTTTAAGGACCATATTTATCAAAAAAAACAGTTTAACAATAACGTAAATAAAGATAATAGGATTAAATTTGCCAATATACATAAAGGTTTTTGTAAAAACGTTCTATTTAGTGATAAATGTCAATTTAAGATTTTTGATTTAATTCGATAAAGAAAACAGGTGTAATGCGTGTAAAAAAACAGGTCAAAAATTTAATAAAGAAAACTTACAACCTAGAATTAATTTTAGTGGTGGTTCAACAAAAATATGAAAATTCATGGCTGAAAATAGAATATATAATCTTCATTTTATAGAGAGTACAGTAAACAAGTTTACCTATCTGAACATTTTAAAAAACAATTTTAAATTTAGTACATAAAAACTGAGATCATAGAACAATTTCTTTTTCAAACAGGCTAATGATTGCAGGTACTGTATGAATTGCGAAAAACTAGATTGTGTATAAGGTACTTAAAAGACTAGAAACATCACTTCAATCGCCTGATACAAACACTATTAAACATTTATGGAGTATACTAAAACGATCATTAAGAAAACCTATGATTTCTAATAAAAATACGTTAAAAACATTTACGTGAAAAATATAAAAAATAAACAGTAATTTTAGTACACAACTAATATATTCCAGGTCAAACTCTCGATAAAAGATTGAATTTAATCAATAAATTTAAATTTCTAAACTTTTTTCTCGACATCATTTCTATTGTCAATATTTTCTCTTTTTGATTTTCATACATTAAATTTTAATGCAGTTTTTTAGCTATTTATTACTTTAAGTTTAAATATGACATATTTTGAAACTTGTTAATAAATGTTCGTATTAATATCTTTTTAATTACCTAAACTTAATTGAAAAGTTTCATAAAATTAATAAAAAATTTTAGATGTACTAGATAAAATCAATACTTATGTAATCAAATAAATGTAAATTTTATCTATTTCTAAAAATTAGTGAATATTATAATGCTGAATTCACAAATATCTAAGTACACAAAAACATTTTTTTTTGATCATTATTTAATGAGTAGCAAATTATATTTACATATAAAATTTGCTTAAAAAATTCACAGCAATATATTTATATACATTTTATGATATATATATATATATATATATATATATATATATATATATATATATATATATATACCCGTCCCTCAATTTACGTGGAGTATCCATTCCACGTGGATTTGTTTTACGCGATGAAAATCGCGTAAATTGAGTCTGTCAGTACAATAGAAAAAATTTGGAAATAAAAGCTAGTAAAGTTATAGAAACACATATTTATTTCGCATAGCTTAACAAAAAAATAATGACGTTTTAGAAAACAAAAATAGATAAATTTTATTCGGTGTCACTATCACTACTGCAATTCAAAACAATTAACCTTTTATATATTTACTCGTATATCGTGCTTTTAGACGTTTAAGTAAGAATTTGCGTCACCCTGATATATAATAAATTCCATGAAAAATTATATAATATGAAATCTATCTAACCGCGTATAAAAAGTGCCACGTAAATCAATACCGCGTAAATAAAGTTATAATTTTCCGCGTAAAAAAATCGTGTAATAAAAGTCCCGTTCTAAAAAGTGCCACGTAAATCAATACCGCGTAAATAAAGTTATAATTTTCCGCGTAAAAAAATCGTGTAATAAAAGTCCCGCGTAAATTGAGGGACGGGTGTATATATATATATATATATATATATATATATATATATATATAAACTTCATGATTAATTTCTATAATTTTTATATAATAAATCAATCAATAGTAGCACAAATTTTCTACAAAAGAGGTCAATAATTACTTATTGTTCACTTTATTCGCTAATGTGCATTTTCATAACTATGCCGTTATCATTAAATCATTAGATTATAAAACAAAAATTGTCAAAAATTCAGGATATATAATATAATATTCTAATAATAACATAATTGTCCAAATTTACATCTGCAAATAAAATGTACAATGAATAATTATAGAATACTTATAAAATCCGAGGTGTTAAATGATTCATTTGTGTTTACATAAATTAAATACAATGCCAAAAAATGACATTAAAAATTACTTCAATATCATAAAAACGAATGGGAAATAACCTTATAAGGCTTACAAGAGATTAAAAACGTATAATTTGCCACTAATTGATTTGGAACTGGAACAAATTCACTTTCACGCAAATGAACTATTTACTCCAGCACCACAAGATATTGAAAAAGTGTTCAGTAATTATTCATTGTTTGCTTTCTTTATTTACAAGCATGCATATTTTGATCACAATGCCATTATCATCAAAATTGATTGCATTGTCATTTAATTGCAGATTAACTGATAAATAAATTAATTAAACAATTGAATTTGATTACTTTTATGATTATTGCTTTAAAATATTTGGGAATAAATAAAAATAATTTAGTATGTGTATCATAATCAATAAATTTTGTTTCATGAATATTTATTTTATGTAAATGTCATCTGTCAATGATTTTTTGTACATTTATCCTTGTTCCTTGCGTATCAATCAAAAAACTTCAAAAATAGCAATCTAGTTTTAATTACATGTATACGATAAAACAATAACGTAAAACATTGAACGAAATTAATTTAAAACGATTGCAAACACCAATTGTACTTGTAAAATGATTTAAAATTTAACCTTATGACGAAGGTTATCTTTCAACTTTCACAAAGAATATGTTTTTAGCATTTTTTTAAAAATAAAGTGAAGTAAATCTAAATGGCAAACATCAGTATTTACAGAAGAGTTGAACAATTTTGCATAAAAGATATTATTATGCAAACAAATTAGGATCTCATTGATTCTATAAGATTAGGTGTAAGCCTCTAAACAGTAATTCAAGTAGTGTTATTAATCGTCCCACTACTATGAAAGGGAATTTTTATATGAGTGATGAAATTACATACGTAGATAAACGTACTTTTTACACAAAGTGTGCATTCAGAGAAATTTGAAATTCTTAGTAATTATGCATGTATTAAATAACAAGTATGGTGTTATTTGAATTACTAAAGTGGATACTTTTAACAGTCAATATTGAAATATTTCTTACAATCGTGACAAATGAATAAAACTATAAACTTAAACATCCATATGTGTGTGTTTATATATATATATATATATATATATATATATATATATATATATATATATATATAGAGAGAGAGAGAGAGAGAGAGAGAGAGAGAGAGAGGGAGAGAGAGAGAGTTATCCAAATGGGAAGCTTAGATTTATGTTTTAATAAAAAGAAACGTGTATAGGGTGGTTAACAAGGAAACATATGTAGTTTTTCGTGTTTCTTTTTAATAAAACACAAATCTAGGCATCACATTTGGATGACATATATATATATATATATATATATATATATATATATATATATATATATATATATATATATATATATATATATATATATATACATATATGTATATACATATACAAATATATATATATATATATATATATATATATATACACTCACACACACACACGAGTATATATAGGTGTTTTTTAAGAGTGATAGAACTTTAAATTAAAACCCTATCAAAAGTTCTATCATGCTTAAAACATCAATTGTATATACAGCTTTATCCAAAAGTATTAAAGAACCTAGATAAAATTGAAAGAAGCAATATTAGAAAATATTTTATTTTAAAGACATTTTTTTGTAAATATATTTTAGTATTTTATGACATCTCATTTTTCTTTTATCGTAATTAATTGCCTTTTTCCATACTAGCTACAAATTATTTGTACATATTTGTCTAGCAATATTTTCTCCAATTCTACTGAATCACGACTGAGATCCTGCAACGATATTGTGTTTTATTGTGTAACTTTTACCTTCGAGATTAGCTGTAAATGTTCTATAGGATTGAGAATAAAAAAAAATCCCTAACATTTTAAAAGATTAATTCTATTACTTATAAATCAAATTATAAAGTTACAAAATACGTAACACGTGTAATTATTTTGTTTCTTTTAGTTTCGTGCTGTTAAACATTCTGTCAATAGAGTAGTATAAAAACACTAAGCCAAAAATATAATCATTGAAATTAAATCGCATTTGATATAGATAAATAACTCTTCAAACCCCCAATCCCAACCATTCAGCTTTATACATTTTGATTATTTCACCATGTTTGATGGTAATAACTATGTATTGAAGATAAAACGCTTCTCTCACTTCTATCTTAATAAAAGTACAATCAAGGATTTAAAAAACCTATAATAAAATAGGACATTACAAACATATTTTACTATGTCTATTTAATATTTGGCACGTCAATTAAGATAAGTGGAACTACAATTTTTTTAATTAAATATCAAGGCTGATTTTAACTAAAAGCTCATCGGTTCAAAATTTTTTTTTAATCTGCTTCCATAAAATAAAAATATTAATTTGTTTATATTAATCGCTTTTTGCGATTCACTTATCAAAAACATGTTTTATTTTCGTCTTGAGACCTTTTAAACTATTTCCTATAAGCCTTCTCCGTATTATTTATTTAAAAAATAAATAATATATTAGGTTGGCAAGTATCTCCCTTCCGCTTTTTTTTTTTTTGTACATAGCTGCGAAATTCAAAAGACCAGAAGGCGGAAGGGAGATATTTGCCAACCTAATATAATGCATTTCTTTTCAAATAATTATTTATTTGAAAAGAAATGTTCCAACTGCTTTTCCAATTTCATATACTATTAAAAAAAGATAATTTACTACAATTTATAACTAAATTTTGTGCGAGATTTCTAACCTCGCTGTTATTGGTTAAATCTTTTTTATCAGAATATAAATTATTTTTGTGACTTTTCATCAACTGAAAACAATGTTAATACAAATAATTAATTTTTTACTATGTGAACTTAATTCAACCATTCCGAAATTAATAATTAAATATTTGTTCATTTACATTCACTCAGATAATGAAATTTTATTATTATTTCTCTATAATAATTTCACAAAAATGTTTGTGAATTAAAATACAAAATTCCCATTAAACGAAGACGAAAAAATATTTAATGTTAAACTTATAAAATCATCAATTATAATCGATAATGCAAGAAAACTATTATATAAACATGATTAATGAGTATATCTGAGAAATTTCCATCTAAATCATACACAAAGGAAAGAAAAGTTTAAAAATGATAGAAAATAAACAATGTCAACAAATACAATTAATACACAATAAATAATAAACAACAAATTTTGTTAAAGTATTTAATACTTTCGAACAAGGATCTATATTATATATATATATATATATATATATATATATATATATATATATATATATATATATATATATATATATATATATATATATATATATATATATATACATACACAGTAATGTGCAAAAAAGATACAACAAATTTAAAAATAAAATTTCTTTTAATATTATTAAAAAATTGAAAATATTACTTTTTAATCCATTATTACAAGAACTCAATGCAATTGATATAAAAATAAAAAAAACTATTCAAAACTATAAATAAAATGTGCTGTGCAAAAAATAAGTACTTTTTAAACAATAAAAATTTAAACCGAAAAAAAATGTAATACATAAAAATCCTTGTCAATCATATGAATCTCTTTTTCTAAAAAATAATATATATATTTGGTTTAAATGCTTCTCTAAATATTCTATTACATAGCCTTCGGTTTTCACTAACAGTCTAACAGTGAAGTGGCATGGACTCCATTAATTTGCAACAATTTTCATAAACAATGTTTTTGTTTTTTGGTTTAACAATAGCTAATACTATTTTTAACCTTGATATTTAATTTCGAAAAAGAATTTAAGACCAACGATTATGCCTGTCACTTTATAGTTGAAATCATGTTCATATGAAATAATTCTTTCGGTTCTCTAAACATGTGTATAGGATCATTATTATGCTGAAAGATCCAAAGTAGTAGTATCATCCCTATAAGACAACAATACTGTATTCAGGATGTTCACATAAATATTTTTAATCACATTTTCTGACTCAAGTGAATTGAACTTTGACTTATGAAAAGCATCTCCATACCAATAAACTACTTTCACTATACATAAATGTTTTAACGGTGTGTTTTGGAGAGTATTTTTTTAATTGAATATAATGATTAATGTTGTCAAGTCCATATTAATTAATTTTACTTTCGTCAGATCATACAATATTCCTCCACTTTTCGTTCGAATAATCCTTATAATCTAAAGCAAATTTCAATCGATTTTGAATATTTATTTTTGAGAATAAAAACACTTTTCTTAGCCTTCTTCCAAGTATTTGATCTATAATAAGCTCCAATAAATTGTGAAAGTAAGTATGCACACCAAATTCAATTTCTTCTTGTTATTTCCATGAATATCAGGAATAAATAATTTTAGCTATTTAATAATTTTTCAAGCATCTCTTTGGGTGATTTTCCAGTGTTTATCTAGGATTCGTCCTTCTTATATTTTAAATGAATTCCACAATTGTTTAGAAAACCCGATCATTTAAAGTATATTTCTGTTACAATCACCTTGATTTCTTAAATTTTGAATCATTTTTCCATATATTATTTGATGTTTCATAAAATACTATATTAATAAACAATGTTTTAGTTCTACTAAAAAATATAATTAACTGAAAAATGCTCAATATAATCTCTAAAAGTTTAATGAATCACTTACTATTTTGTCTATGTTATAATCCAAAACTGTTCATACCTATTTTACAACAGTTGGTTTCTGTCCAAATTATGTTTGTGAGAGATTCTTCCAAAAAATTGAACGAAAATTGTACTAAATCATAAATCAATGCTAACACACATTATTATTATAATAGGCAGTTAATGTCAATTTATGCGAAATAAATTTACAATAACATGTATGAAAATATGTTTTCGATGACGTATCATACCTATTTTTACACACATTATATATATATATATATATATATATATATATATATATATATATATATATATATATATATATAAGGTTTCACTTAGAAATCTACAATTAAAGTTTTAAAATAACTATAACCAGAACTTCTAATTATTAAAAATTTAATAGGAACCCAAATATAGTTTACAGAGTCTATTATATTTGAATTTAATTTATATCAAAACAAATAAAAAATTCTAAAACTTTTTTACTGCTATTTTTACTCTTTTAAACATCTAGCGAGTCTGGATCTATTTTTCTACTTATCCCTATTAATTTCTACCTTCTTCATCTTTATCATTATCTTTTTATCTATTCTTTCTTACTTTCAAAATGTTTATTCCCATCTAACCATATCTTTTGCTGGTTATATATTTATATAAGATATCTAATCTGATTATAATCTTTAAACCAAATTGAAAAATTAGGAATTTATTGATACGTATCACAAAGAATGTGCGATAACTTAAATCATACAAGAGAAATTAAACTTCAAACACAAAGAGGATGAAAAAATGAACTAAATTAGCCAACATTTACAGAGAGGGGATCTTCTTGTATTTTTTCTGTTGAAACATCAAAGTTTTGCTAGATTTTGTAACTCGCTTGGGATTTATTACGATTTATTTATCTGCTGGTATTTATTACTGGGAGATATATATATATATATATATATATATATATATATATATATATACATATATATATATATATATTAAATAAATAGGAACTTAAAAACAAAAATATTTCGAAGTTCATCCAGAATGCAATAATATAAATTACGCGAATACTATGAACAAATATATAAAATGAAATAATAGAAAAAAAATCTAAAATCTCTTTCATAATGAATATAAACAAAAAATATTTAATTTAACGCGTCGATAATTTTTTAGAATTTAATTATTGTTTCTTTATTCCTGTGCAAAAAAACGATATTTTATTAGTATCTCAAAATAAAAACTGTAGAAAAAAATACATGAGAAAAAAGTTCAAATAACCTTGTTACAACACAATATGTACATACGTGATGTATAATGCGATCTTTGAAGGTCACTATAAAATCCGAAGGTCTTTAAATTGTTATGAATCCGTTTCTTATTAATTATATATGAAATTATAATAGCTTATTGATGCTTTTAACAATAAATGTCTCATCCTTACAGATAAATAGTTTATGTAATATTATTTTAAGAGATATATTTTTCATCTCATCTTATAAAGTATATAATCACATAAGAAAAAAAATATTATTGTTAACAAACTATGTTTTCGTTTCAAATTTATTCAATTTTTATGTCTATATCAATTTCATTTTTTTTACACAAATATTTTTATAAAAAAATTACTTTTTCTGCAAGATAAAAATAAACACTAATTGTGTTTTACTCTTTTAAGTACTTTAAGTCAATATAATATTCAGTTTTAAAACGTATAGAATTAGAAATATATTTCAGATAATATTTCTATACAAACTTAACAAAAACATTTTTTTCCTTTTTAAGATATAAAATATTAGATAATATTTTAATGAATTTAAGTTTTTTTCTTTAACAAAAATCAATCACACAAATCAACAAAATTCAATAAATCTTTAAAATGGCACCTGAGAACAAAGAATTCATAATAATTTTAATATAATATTTTTTGATTAGTGTGGAATAATTTGATCATAATTATAAATAAAATTATTGTGAGAAATTGTTACAAATAAAAGAACAGATAACTTCAAAATTGTATAAATTTCAATAATTTTTAAATACCACGTGTTTTTAATAGTATTTATTTTATTTGATTTAATAGATTAAATGTATATATATAATGTTATAAAATACTATATCTATGTGTTGGTATACATGTACATAATCTCAATTTCACGTTGATTTGATAAATTTTTAAATACCACGTGAATGTAATGTAGTCTTATTTAGCTTATTATTATAATATAAATTAATATATTTACCAAAATTATCAATGTTATTACACTGAATAACACTCTTATTTAAACACAATTCACAGATTAATTGTAAACAATAACTTTATTAAGAACGTACTGCTGCTCAAACATATTAAACCGACGTGCATGCATGATGGGCTTCACTATCTCTCTCTCTCTATCGTTCTATGCAAATTGAAATTCAAATAAAATTTATTGATCTAAAGTATATATATTCATAAATTGTACAGTAAATGAGATAATGAGTCGATGTGGTGTGTTATCTGTTAAGATATTTTACCAGTATGCAGTGAAATCAGGTGTTTGTGTTTTGATGTTTGGAGTGTTTATAAATGCGAGACCATGGGAACATTTTCAAAACTCTCGCTGAGAATATTATGCATTTAGAGTTCCGTAACATAGATCGCTATATATGTGGCTTCCGCTACACGTAAAAATTTTACCCCAACGCTGCTAAAGAAGTTTCACTTCAAAAATTCACAAATCAAACTATCTGCATGGTATAGTTAAAAACGTACGATAAAAGTTTGACTACAATTTTTGGTACCATTTCCACTTTATACAACATATGATATTAAAATCGATAATTATTTCTTCAACGACGATCAAATTCATAACGAAATTCCTCAAGAAAATATCAGTGAATATATTCTTGTTAAAGATAGTCTCACTGCCCAACAATATACCCTATTGTGGAATGAGGAACAGTATTTACGTATAGCACCTGGTGAACAAAATGTGCCTCAAAGTTTGCTGAACATGTCGAGGAATTATCTTTTCCTTCAATGTATTAATACTTTACGGCAAAGAAGTTTCACTTCTGACGTGCGTACATAAGTACACACACCCTTTTTTATACACATAGGTCTCCAATCTATTATTTCTCTTATTCATCGATGGTCTTTTCTGTTTGCTATATGACCGGCTCATTTCTATTTCAAAATTCTCACTTTTGCTATAACGTCTGTAACTTTTATTTTCTTTCTAATTCATACGGTTTCCTTTCATTTCTCTGGGTTTTTCTCAACATGATCTTTCCATGGTTCTTAATGTTATCTGATATTTTGATAATCGAAACTTATATTTACTACCGTAAGTAAAGAGAAATAGGTTGCATTAAATAGAAAACTTTTTTTAAAAACATAAAAAAAATCAAATTTCATAATATGAGAATTTGTTCCAAATTGATACCATCTTACTTTTATTCACCTCTTCACTTCATCTATAAACGTTCCTTTAGTATTAACGAGTTGTTCCAGATATACATAAATTTGAATTTCTATTGATATTCAATTTTAATATATATATGAAACATACATTTTAGATAAAATAATAATAATAAATTCTTAAATTTGTTAGTTTTATACAGTATAATAATTTTAAAGAGAATCAAATATATAGTTTTCTTATCGGTTTAAGGGTTATATTTGTATATTATTATTGTGTTTAACCCTATTATGGCGGATGGACCGATCTATCGGCCCAGTTAGTTTGTGCGAAAACTGCGGAGGGCCGATTTATCGGCCATGTTTTTCTATTCATCGAAAAATCCCATGAGAAAAAAAGATTTGTTCTGAATCATTTTCTGCATTTTCGCTAAAATTAGTGTCGCATTTTTAAAATAAACATAGAAATTTTGGTCAGCAGTAAAAGGGTTAAATACCATAATTATATCATTAAAGATATATCCGTGGATTAAAAAAAAATTAACATATATAAATATTTAATATATAAAGAAACATTTCAAATAATATATAAATTCTTGTTGCAGTTTTAATAACAATGGACGAAGTACCGTTCGAAAATAACAACACAAAGAACTTACCTGATCGTATCGCAAGTACTTTCAGTGGCAAAAACGTATTGATAACAGGCGGAAGCGGTTTTCTTGGAAAAGTACTCCTCGAGAAGCTTTTGAGATGTTGTCCGGACATCGACACAATTTATTTACTGATCAGAACCAAAAAAGGAAAGGAACCGAAACAGAGACTCGATGAAATTTTTCAATCACAGGTAAGAGTGTTAATTTTTTCTAAAAAAAAATAAATAGAAAATAAATTTATTTATACTTCAAATAATCATGAACATATTTGATTATATAGGGTAACCCAAATGAGACTAAAGGATAGTTAGCAAAAAATATATGTATAAACTCTTCAGTCTTATTTGGCCCACCCCATATTTACATAACAAACAAAAAAACCTCTACACCGCATCATTTTCAAATATACTACAAAAAATTACTCTTAATCCAAAACACAATACTAAATAACAATTAAAGATTTTGAACAAAATTATTTTATTTTAAATACTTAAATATTTCAATTAAATCACGTGATTTTTATTTAAAGATAAAATATCTGACTGAAAAAGAACAAAAACATACATATATAGGGTTTTCCAATAAACGCTTTGGAAGTTGAAATTGAAATAAAACAAAAAGTATTTAATTAATTAGTTATTTATTTCTCTTTATTTTTAAACATATTCTATGACATTAATGATGGAATGCAATTTTACTCATATGACCACCACGACTTTGCTTGACATAGTGCATTCGTTTAGTCTAATTTTTAGTCACTCTTTCACATAATTGTGATCAAAGTTCGTAAATTATTTGTTTGTTTTTAATTCTTCTGTTATTTTTGGTTTATCAGTACAAACTAATGATTTCACATAACCTCACAAAAAAGTAATTCAATGGAGTTAGATCACATGATCTTGATGGCCAATTGATGGATTCATTTCGTGAAATAATGGACCCATTAAACTTTTGTTTCAATAAATCTATTGTTTCCGTAGATGTATAGCTCGTCACCATATATCGTGCAAGCTATTTTCAATAATTTTTGGAAAAAAGTCATTAATCATGGTTTGGTAACGCACTCCATTTACTGCAACACAATCTCCAGCTTAATTTTGAAAAAAATATAGTCTGATGACACCACCAGCCTCACATCAGACAATTACTTTTTGTGGATGTAGTGGTCTTTGTTCAATGACTTTTGGATTGCTTTCACTCCAAATTCTGCAATTTTCTTTATTTAGTCTTGATCGTAAGTTTCACGAAGCGCATGATAAGTTTTACGAACTGATTGACTTTTATAATAAATTTTTACAATTTCTAAGCATTGCTGATGTATTAAACGTTCTATGATAATTTTCTAAACTATACTGAGTTGAAATGACAAAATGAGCTTAAAAAATTCAAAATATGGCTGCCAGCAGTTATCAAAGTTCTAATATTCTTAATAGAAAACCTTATACTTTAATTTATTTAAATTGGAATTTTTAAATGGTAAATTTTAATATTTCTGATTAACTAATCAAAATAAAGACTCTAGTTGAAAATATAAAAGGAAATTAGAATAAATTATAAATAAACAATAATACTCGAAAAATAATAAAATGATTAGTTTTTATACACTACTATATAAATCAAAAGATTGCTTTCTTAAGATCTACAAAAGTAAGTCTAACAAAACGGTATTAGTGCTAAGTTTTAAAATTAAATCAATAAGAATTAGCAACAATAATAAACATGTCCCGGAAACAGTTTTATTTTACAATACAACTAAGTTTGATATCTATGTTCAACCAAAAAACCTCGAAATACAGAATAAAAACAGGATCATGTAGATGGTTTGTTCAATTTTTTACAATTTTATTATTTTAACTAGTTGAAGAACAATCCTAATAATAGAGAAAATGAAAAAAAACGTGGTTTTCGTTCAATCTCAGGAGTTGAAGACCGTCGATAAAAATTGAATAACACTTCGGATATTTCCAATAAATGAAAATCCTAGCAAATTGATTATTGAAACAAAAATAGAGCGAGTGCTACTTATATTTAATGTAAAAAATATATTTGTAAAAAAGTTACCTGCAAAAAGGAATCTATTTGAAAGAAATATTCTAAATATTTTTTTTTTTTTTGACGATGAAAAAATAAATGTGAAATATTAAACATATTTGTAACCGAAAGTTATTTTGTTAATTATTCAAATACTAAAGAAATTGAAAATATTCATCAGATTAACGGATGCGATAAAATAAGGTATTTACAGTGTGTCAGAAAATAAACTGAACTTATTTCCCAATCAAAATTTGCAACGCTGTTTAAAATCAAAAGTAGTATTTACTCAAACATATTTTTCTCCAAACTGTCGACATTTAATTAAAATATGATAGAGTTTCTAAAATAAATTAGTAGAAGTGGTAATACTATTTGTTACATAGTCACTGAACTACAATGGAACAACGCACAAATATAAAGTTTTGTTTTAAACTTGTAAAATATTCACAGAAACACATAAATTGGTGCATCAAGTTTACAATGACAATTTTCTGTCTGCATACAAAGTGTCATGTAGTATGTACGATTGAAAAATGGTAAAGAAGGCAAGGTTAAGCTGTAATTTAAGATCAGACCTTCTTAAAACCACAATTATTGTTCATTCGAATGCACATGTAGACTGCTTATCGAATAATTAATTATGTATAAAAATAAAATTTATGAGATATTAAGAAAAAATAAACACAAGGTTTGGCGCTTGATTTGTATCACACAAACTAATGAAAGATCAAGAAAAGATATACGTTGGCTATTGCATATGCATCATTAAATCGATCAAAATAAATTCGAAATTTCTGGATTTTCTCGTTACTGAAGATGAGACTTATTATAGTATTTAAAGTATGACATAGAAACCAAACGTCAGAGTGCATTAGAGAAATCATCAAGTTCATCGAAAATGAGAAAATTTCGATTTACGAAATCCAGAATAAAGATAATATTAATTTGTTCCTACAATTCAAAAGATATCATTCATCGTGAATTTATTTCTGATAGTCAAACTGTCACTAGTGAGTACTATTTAATTGTTATAAAACCTTTGTGGTGGAAAATAACAATAATTAGGACAGCATATCAAAATCTGAAAAGATAGTACTTATTGCATGACATTGTACCACATCACAAGACCTTCTTTTAAATTTTTAGTCAAAAAACAAGTGCACATCATCCAATATCCACCATGTTTGCTGAATTTTTTACTATGCTACTGTTTTTTTCCAAAAAATTATAGCAGCGATGAAATAAATGTTATAAAATAACATTGAAATCATACAAGTCACTGTAATAAGGATCATCAAAACCATCCTAAAACAAACTTATTAAAATCCATACATGGCATTGTTTTATTGTGCCCAAAGTTGTATTGAGTTATCAAAGGCAAATTTTGAATATATCTTTTATGAAAATCTTTAATATGTGAATATTAGCAAAATATAAAAAAAATATTCAAAAAGTTCGATTTTCTGATACACTGTGTATTTTATTGTACACTGTTTGTGGATGTTTTTTTCAGTACTCAATTACAATAAAATTATGTCAGCTTCTGTCTACTACAAAAAATTTAATTGCTTGTATTTTACATTTTTCTTCATTAGTAATTGTTTAATATTTATATAAAATTCATTAAAATAATCTTAAATATTAAATAATTACAATAACTTAATTCTTTTTTAATGACTTTATCAAATTAGTAATGAGTTGTTGCGACTTAAAACGGTAATTATGATATATCGCATAATTGCGGAGTGCAGGTCAACTTTTGCTCGTCACTATCTGTTTAGTAATAAAATAAAAATAAAGTATATATATTCACACTTGTATACAATGGGCCTTTCCACACTAATCAACATACAAACAATATTCACGGCCCATTACCACTCGTCTCACACGCTCTTACCCGAAAACTAATTTTTTTAAGTGGGAGAGTTTGATGATAAAAGGGTGTGAGACGAGCGGTAATGGGCGTGAATACTGCATGCATTACCACTCGTCTTACACGCTGTTCACACCTAGTCAACATTCATATAATATTTTCATCTCACAGGTCTTATCGAAAATCCCATACCTAAAAAAATTAGTTTCCGGGAAAGAGGGTGTAAAACGAGCGGTAATAGACCATGAATATTGTATCAATGTTGACTAGTGTGAATAGGCCCAATGACTGTAAAAAGTATTCAATTTTTTCATATTTCAAAATAAAATCTTTGTTATTTCTCTTAAGATAACTTTTATTAAATTCATATTATTTATTTATTACAATATTAGTTAACATTATTAATAAATTAAAATATGGATAAATAATTTAGGTATTTTCTTTATAAAGACTTGAAGAATATTTTTTTTTTAAAAAATTATATATTGAAAATATTCACACGTTTTAAATATTTTTAAATAAAAATATTAAATAAAAGGAAACATGCATTTTTGCATTTCAGTGTTATTACTGAAATCAAAAAAAAAATAATTCGAGTTTTTTCAAATTCTCAATACATCATGTAATAGAAAATAATTGAAAATGGAGAAAATATAATAATATTTAATCATAAAGAATATAATTTGGAAGTATCGATAAATTTGTTGATTGTCTTCTACGATTTACAATTTTATAAAATTATTTTTCAAACAAAACTATTGAAAAAATAAAAACGAATCATCCCCAACTTAATACACAAAAAGACTAGCATTTTATCTTAAACATGAGTAAAAGGGATTAAAAAAACTATGCACTGAAGATTATGCAGAATTTGTAACACACCAGAATGTAAAAATTTCTAAATCATTTGTGAGAAATGTATACAAGTACACGTAGTAGAAACAAATAGGTGCTACAGAAACTTTGTATCGAAAAAATAAAAAGATTCAACTATACTGGAAGATTAAATAAAAATGAATCTATGAAAATGTGAGCAAAATAAATATTTTTTATCTATTAGAAAACAGATTGTTTGACTTAAGAAAAATACAAAAACACTCAAAAATTTTATATTCACTGTTAATTACAACAATGAAGTTGTAAATGTTTTGGAATAAATGTGAGCAGGAGATGTCGGGATCATACACATTATTAATAAAATAATGAATTGCCGAATTTATAAGAACATATTAAAGAGTCACTTTCATAACATTAAAAAATTGTGAATAAAATAAAACTTACCTTTCTTTATATATAAAATAATTCCATCCCAAAAGTAATGACATTAATCTACTCCGATCATGGACGATTACCTTCGAACTTTAACGATTGAAAATATCACGAGGGGAGTAATATACGGAAGTACAGCTCCCTGGGAAATAAACGTAGAGGTAGAAAGCGTAACCTCTGGAAGGTTGACAAGCGTAACGAGCAGGGAACAAAGCTTACTGATCCATCAAGTCAAATAACGGGCATAGGAGTACTTTACCCCCAAGAACGTTAAGTCAAATCACGTTTTCTGATAAAATTACATGTCATACAAAGACTCAAAAGCGCAAAAAATCCCCTTGATCTTTTATTAAGATAACTATCTGAAATATTCAGAGTGAAATATAAAGTTGCAATTATTATACAGTGTTTCAAAAAGAACACAAACATAAAAATAAGAAAGTAGAATTACAATCAGATAAAATTAATTTTATTAGTCAATTAGTACTATTGAACTCAAAATTACTAGAGTAAGCAGTTGAAATGAATAATTTGCGCTAATCTCATTGAAGTATCCTTTCTTTTGTGATATATCAACGCAAAGGGATAACATACGCCCATAGAGACTAATTCGACAACATAGCATGACCTACCAAATTGCTAATGAAACGATGGTCATATTATAGGATTTTTTCAGTTGGTGCTATTGTACTCAAGGGTAACCGAAATAGCCAATTAAAATAACCTTAGATGCGCCATTTGTTAGCTATTGTTTTCAGAGATATAAAAAAGTTAAAATTTTATGCTTGCAATGATGGTATCGTTCATAACTGAAAGAAACTTAGATCGTGAAAAACTTTTATGACTGTCACTTTCGTTCTTTTGTTGATGAAAATGGAATTGAAATGTTAGATCGTGTTTACTTGATGGATATATATGAACAGCCAAAACAACCGAATATGGAGCAGTGAAAATCTTTACGTTTATCACGAATGATTGTGTCACACATACAGAAAATTAAGGTCTGATGTACCATTGCTCGTTGTCATATGGCATAGACCTATATTTTTGATAAAACTGCAAATATTGAAATTTATCGCGACCTAAACAAACAGTTTATTGCACTGTTGGAGGGGGAATGAACGGAAGTATTGATTTCAATGAGATGTTGCAACCTGCCATACTGTCAATGAACTTATGACCTTGTTAGAGAAATTTTCGATCATGGCTTGATCTTATAATACTTGTGACCCCAAAAATGTCCAGATCTTACTCCTCCAGATTTCTTTATTTAAAATTATTTAAAAGGTACAATGTTCCAAAACGATCCTCTTACAATTGAACAGTTGAAAACTAGCATTAACACATATTCGTCGGGTAACTTTTTGCACCGCCATTCACCAAATGCCGGCATTTTTTGACACTATCTGTAGAAATGATATGGTCTATATAAAACTAATGTAACTTGTTAGAAATCATATATTTTTCAGTGAAATCTTGGAAAATGATATAAAACAAATTTATCTTTATATATAAATTTTTATTTTTTTTGGCTTTCCTTAGTTAAAAAACAATTAAATTCATAAAAAAGTTTAAATGAATTTCTAAAAACACAAAGTTATTATTCTCTTTTTTTTAGATGAAGTACATTATTTTTGAGTCTTTAATTTTATAAATAATTAATAATTTTTCAGTGAATGGTACTGTTCAAAACATGTGCCAGTATAAAGGGGAATGTTGCAAAAGTCACATACTGTCACTATCATTATTATCAAAATTAGTTTGTGAAAAATCTGCCTCACAATCAGATAAAATGCCTGCATATATTTCATTTTTGTCCTCCATTTTAGGTATATTTTATTATTTGATAAGAAAGGGTAAAAAATTAACAATAATACAACTAAATTTGTTTAGTTATTCGAACACCCGAGCGCTTAAACTTTGAATAAAATTATTTTATACCCAATACCGACTTATACAGTTTTACTTTGTTTTTGATTACATTTGCACCGTTATGCGATGCAACTGAAGCTAAAATCAGTTCTCTCATGGCATTATCTCTGTTTGGTTAAAATTATAATTTAATATACTCAGAATTAAGAGAACAAAAATCAATTATTCTCTGTAATATACAAATGACGAATTTTCGTCATTTAGCTGTGGGTGATTCTCTGGAAGATGACGAATTTTCGTCAAGCGGACGAATATGTGTTAAAAAAAAGATTGCAATCGTAAATGATTTAACGTTTTGTAAGATAATTACAAATTCCATAAAAACCATATAAATCTACATGCATGTAAAAAAAACTAATTTCAACACTTTTTCTAAAGTTAAAAGTATGTGTTATTCCTTTCTCTTCTTTATAATGTGTGTTTTGTGTAAAACAAAATAGTTTAAATACACTTTATCAATAATAGAGTTTTATTCATTTTATAATACTTGAAGTTACCTTTAATTATCGCTGTAATTTCCAGATATTTCTTATTAAGTAGTTATTGGATGTCTTGGACAAAAAAAATGATAAAAATCGATTTAAACAATAATTAATTACAGCTTTTAAAGGAAAATAAGATGATGTTACCATACAAATAATGTAAAATCTCACAAAATAATCTTATAAAATACTACAATAATTAAAATATTTTCGATTAAATATTCTAAAATATTACATCATTGATTAATTTTACAGATTAAATTAACTGGCCGATTGCGTTAGGCATTTAAATTTTAAATGATAAATTTTTGTTACATTAATATTTTTTTTAATTTACTTATCTTTTTAAAATAATATTAATTAAGATTATAATAAATAAAAACACAATAATGTTAATTAATTAGATTAATTTCATTGTAAAATATAAAATAGCCGAATAACTTCTACATCATTGAATACAATTCAGTTACAAAAGATGTACGTTTATTAGTTTCTTTACTTAACCTTTACGTAACATATGAATCATATAGAAATCTACAGCGAAACTATTAAACCACTGAACATACGAATGAAATGATAATTGTCGCTTGCTAAGCACCAGGCCATTAGGTTTCTAGGCTGTGACACAATTTACATTAAACTGAAATTGAAAGTGAAATAACTTTCCATTCATGATCTCTGATCTAGTGAAAGTGACACACGATTAGACAGACCGTTTGACCGAATGTTACCCATTCGCCGGTAACATTGAAAACAATTCCTTTTAAGTGACCGACAACATGTTTGTACTTGTATTTAAATCTATTAATACACGTACTAAAAAATATTAACTACCGGCGTTAATATCAAGATCATATTTTAATGACTGACTGATACTGAGCTAATATAATCTTATTAATATATCTTACAAGAGTTATGTTAGAATTGTGTTTTAATTTTATATATACCTATATATAAACCACCTACGGTTATACATACTCGTACATACAAATGCATGCATATTATGTGTTTTTTAAGCGTGATAGAACTTTAAGTTAAATCCCTATCAAAAGTTCTATTTAACCTAAAAAAACACCTATATATATATATATATATATATATATATATATATATAGCTCGTATATATATATATATATATATATATATATATATATATATATATATACGAGATCGTTTGATAAGTCCGTGTAAATTCCGAAAGATTTTGGTGCATAAATCGAGGTTATTTTTAATTAGTAGCACTCCCTCTTGGCTTACACACATCAAGTTTCAGCCATATCGGTCTATTCCTTTGTAGTTTGACAATCGTTGGAATCAAGGAAATCGAGTGATTGTCAAATAATGGACGAAAAAGAATTTCGCGTGTTGATTAAACACTACTTCATTAAAGTCAAAACGCCTCAGGAGATAAAATCTTTTTGATAAACATTATGGTGACTCTGGAATCGATTAGTGCGGTTTATAAGTGGTTTCAAAATTTTCGGAGTGGCCATAGGGGGAGCACAAGAGACGCTGAACGTTCTGGACGCCCAAGTTGAGGTCACCACTCCAGACTGCATTGTGCGAGCACCATGATATGGTGATGGAATCGTGACAGAAGAGTGAAATTGCGTGAGATTACTAGTGCTGTAGGCATCTCGTGTGAACGGGTAATAATATTTTGCACCAACATTTGGACATGAAAAAGCTATCCGCCAGGTGGGTGCCGCGATTGCTCACGATCGACGAAAAAACGATTATTTCGTGTGAAGTGTTGCAAGAACGGTTTGCAGCTGTTTCAGCGAAATCCCAGGACTTTAAGCGTCGTTTCATCACTGTAGATGAAACATGGATACACGGTTACACTCCTGAGACCAAAGAGCAGTCTAAACAATGGGTTATCAAGGGGTTTCATCTGCTCCGAAAAAGGCGACGACAAGTTCCTTCGGCCGGGAAGGTTATGGCGACTGTTTTTTGGGATTCGCAAGGAATAATCTTTATCGACTATTTGAAAAGGGTAAAACCATTACAGCGGCATATTATTCATTGTCCAAATGTTTTGAAAACCGAGTTGCAAAAAAACGTCCCCGATTAGCCCAGTAAAAAAGTCCTCTTTCATCACGATAACGCACCAGCTCATTTTATCAGTTGTTGTGGCCGCAAAACTAATGAAAATAGGGTTCCAAATCGTTTAGCAGGCCCCCTATTCTCCAGACTTGGCTCCATCGGACTATTATTTGTTCCCGCAATATGAAAGTCATGGCTCGATTTAGGAAAAAAGATTTTAATCGAACGAGGAGGTGATTTAAGGAACACGCGAAACTTTTTTTTACAGACTTTGACAAATCCTATTTGGCACAAGGATCAACAAACTAGAGGAGCGTTAGACCGATATGGCTGAAACTTGAAAAAAAATGTGATGAATAAAAGAGGTGCTTTGAAAAATAAAATATCACGATTTATTCCATCTTTGAATTTACAGTTATTTATCAATTTTATATATATATATATATATATATATATATATATATATATATATATATATATATAAACAATATAATAGTAGATTAAATTTAACATTATTTAATTTTTATGTTCAGAAGTACACAACACCGAAAGTAAAATAAAATAAAACAAAAATTTGTTACTTCTTTCATGAACTAGGATATTTTATAAAATATCTGTTAAATATAATATATTTTTTTCATAAACTTACTAAATATATAACACATATAATATATAGACAAATGAACGAAATTAAATATTAGAAGAACAAAAACATACCTATTTTAATTCACAAATATAGATAAATTCATAAATATAGAAAATAATGACAGATTTCATATCCACTATACACGTTTTAACACAACCATAATTTGTATAGAACTGCAGTATGAAGCCTAATCAGTGTACAATCAATTACGAACGAAGTTAGTCACTTCTTATATCACAAAAATATCACTCTACGAATGAAGTACATGCATAATAATAAAGAAAAACACTCATTTTCTTTTATTTATATAATTTAAAATATCATACAATTCACAAATTATGTCCTTATACAAATATTACGTCTCACATTTACTAAATTTTGTTTCACAAAAGATTTTCTGTAGAGAAAACAATTTAGAAGTTATTTCTATTATCACTTATTACTATATTTTAAACTATTGAACATACAAATAATGAATTCGAAAAAAATTAATACACGTATTATGTCATTAATTGTTGTGATTTAACATTAGATTTATGGAGCGAGTCAATTTGACTCATTTGAGATTTTATTGCTATATATATAGAAAACTTAAATATTATTTTTTTAAAATATACGTTAGTTTTTAATTACATAATGACATATATGCAAATATGTAATATATTTTTTTAATATGTGTCATTATGTAATTAAAAACCAAAATATGTTTTTAAAAAATAATATTTAAGTTTTCTATATATATAGCAACAAAATCTTAAATGAGTAAAATTGACTCGCTCCATAAATCTAATGTTAAATATTAAAATTCTGTATTATTCGAAATACACAAGAGGTGTACTAGAAATTCTTAAAGAATTAAGGGGCATGACTAGTGTGACCGCCTAAAAAAAGTTGATTTTCGGGAATTTTTTTAAAGGAAAGTATTGCATCGAATGTTTTAAAATTTTGAGGATATATTTGTGCATAAATAATGTATACATAGTAATTTTTTTGAATGAAAATATTCGATTTTCAGCAAGTTATTCGCCATCTCCCGAGTCTCCAAACAAAAAAACTTTCCCTCATTACTGCAGTGATTGCGGCCTTCACAGTGCCTGAAATAATAAAAAAAAATCGTTAAACTAGAAGGTTTTGCCTATACAATGACCCAAGATTGTGAAAAAAAATTTGAAATTTAACAAAATGGCGTAGTTTTGAAAAAAAAGTTTAAAATTTTGCTCAAAAATCTGATGGTTTTTGGCATGGCAAAATTGTATTTTTTATCTAATCGAAAAGCAGGAGGATCATTGTATGGAGAAACAAATACTAAATATGTTAAAATAAAAATCAAATCGATCGGATGATTTGTTATCGAGTTAGAACTGCAGAAAATTTTAAAAATGTAGTTTTGAGAAAAACGCGTTTAAAGATAAAAAAGTATTGATTTCATTGTTATAAATCGATAAATATCATACCTAGAGCTAATCTGCTATTCAAGGCCCATACAATTCACCTTCCTCTGCTTTGAAAAGCACCTGCTGGTCTGTTGAAGCTCTTCTTCGAGCTGATCGACCCTCTTTCGAGGCAGCCTGGTGACGATGCTCTGCTATACGTAACAGAGCCCGAACAATAACTCAGGTACGGCCCCTTAGCTAACGGACGTTTCTAACCGATGAGCAGATACTCTTTAGAAGGCTGTAGCTCAAAAACTATTTAAGATCCGCACTTGAAATTTTAGTATGTTATTTTTGAAGGTATAGACTATCAAAAAATGCAAAAAATCGATTTTTTGAAAGTATCACACTAGTCGTGCCCCTTAAGTTACAAACCTGTTTACAGAGTAAAATGTTGCTATTGGATAAAAATCTGTAATTTAAAAAATAAAATACAGTAATTATAAAAAGAAATATATAAGAGAGAAAAAATCAATAGTTATCATTTTTAAAGAAAATAAAACCGACAAAATAGAATACAAGTATCATTTGAAAAGTTCACGATCCGATAATAAAAAAATGTATTTTTTTTCTGAAAATATTTTCAATTTTCTACATAATTTCTCTGAATATCAATACACTTTTTTCAACGATACTTAAGTGTTTTTAAGACATTATTTATGGCCAATATTGAAAAGCCCTCAAATAACTGTTTATTGTAATTTCTAGCTCATTATTTATTGACAAGAATATTTTTTTGATTAGTAATAGATGGAAGTCAAACAAAATTAAATAATGTGTATAAGGTGGAAGGCACAGCAAATCGTACTTTAATTCTACAGTTTTTAACATTAAAACGACACTTGTTAAGGACATGCATTATCGTGATGAAACATGTTTTTTTTTTGTTTAATAAACCTATCATTTTTTAAAATTTTCTTAGTTTAAGTGGTCTGAAAATTTAATAAGATACTCTACATTTATCACTTTACCCTTTGGATTTTAATTAATTAATAATCTTAAAACTCAAGGATTTTTTGAGGTGGCAATTTAAAAAAAATGGAGACGATGAAATTGAAAATTAAAATTTTGAGTTATAAAAATGGCAAATATTTTTTTTCAGAAAAAGATTGTAAAAAAACTATGTTTAAATTAAAATTTATCTATCAATAATATTTTATATAAAATTCAAGTCAATCAGATAATTAACATTTGAGAAATGAAGTTCACTGAGTCAAAAAACTTTCTTTTAAGAAAAAGTGTTTAAGTTTCAAAGTTATTTCTTATTATTATAAACGTGAAATTTTTAAACTTACCAAATTTCATAGATCACAAGACTATATTCCGCGTTTTCTTTAAACGTTGTGGCTGGATCTAAATTCGTTTTTGTTCTTTTTGATCGATCTTTTCTCACACAAGGCCTTTCTTAAACGGATCTCTACTATATTAAAGAATTTCTCATTCTCGATACTATAGAAGTAGCATAGATCCAACTTTTGTTTTCAAGACTTTACATAATTTTAATTTTCAACCAAGTGAGTAGCAATTTCCACTATAGTTCAATCGAATCTATCTTTGGAACTACTTGCCATATTAAAGTATTGAAGATTTAATTGATATTTTGTATAAAACTACTAATACAACGGACGTAATTCATCGATCTTAAAAAATGGGAAATATTGCATCGCAAGCCTCGACAACGAGAGGTTACTTGTGAAGGTAATCGCTAATAGTACGCGCAAGAGGCACGTACCTAACGCAAAAAGTCAACTATATCTTAATCATTTTCAATAATTTCGTCATAACATTTTATTGACATACTTTTCATACTACCAACATTATAAAAATAAAAACAAACAATTTTCTTCAACATCTGAAGTGGTTTTCCTCTTCAAACAAATTAAATTTCAAATGGAAACTTATTTTATAACACCATTTAAACAAATAAGAACCATTAACTCAATTTTTATTTCTATAAATATTAATCTGGAAACTAACGTTTTTTTTAATTTTCAGCTATTTGATAAAGTAAAAGAACAGATCGGAGGACAAAAAATGATTTTAAAAAAAGTTAAATCAATAGCTGGAGATGTATCCGAATTGAACTTAGGTCTCAGTGAAGAAAATCGTAAAGAAATTATCGAACGTGTTAATTTTATTTACCACTGTGCAGCGACTATTAGATTTGATGAACCGTTGAAGAAAGCAGTACTATTGAATACAAGAGGAACGAAATTAATGCTACATCTTGCACAAGAATGCAAAAATCTTCAAATGTTTGCACACGTTTCAACTGCATACTGTCATTTACATGTAAGTTTTTATAGTTTTTACTAAATTTTGAATAAAAAAAAGATGTAAAAAAAATAATAATAATATTAATTTTGAATATATAGGGTCTTCCAAATATGATGCCTATTTTTGTGTTTTATTAAAAAGAAATATGTGTATAGAGTAGTGTATAGGGAGACATATGTATAATTTCTTTTATTTCTTTTTAATAAAACATAAATCTAGGCCTCACATTTGGATGACCACATATTTTATTGTCTTCTCGCACTCAATCTCCGGGATACTAAAATAAATATTTTTTTTTAATCAGATACACGATCAATATATTTTTTATCTATATTATTTAACATACAACTTTTCTTTTAGCAAAAACTGTTATTAGAAAAATGTTACGATCCGCCAACTGATCCACATAATGTCATTAAATGTTGTGAATGGATGGATGAAGAAATTATCGATTCTATTAAAGAAAAGTAAGTCATTCAAAAAATTTAAACGATTTTTATTATTTCTGTAAACTTTTTGTTCTATGTAACTTATTTATATTTAACTCCCCAAAATGATTTTTCTACAATTAGTTTCGACTAATTGACATTGCCATTTAGCTGTGATGATGTTCTTAATTTAGCCATATTCAATTATTTGGTAGCAAAACATTATATTTTTCTCTCATTTTTTCATATAAATGTTCATTCATAGAACAAATAGTCTTTAAACTTCTCCAATATTGCTGATATGAGTCTTCTATTCTTTATTTCTTTCCATTGGCGATTTAAACTGGTGATATATATATATATATACGAAGGTCGTTTGATAAGTATGGTAAAAAATAAGAAAAACTAAATGAAAAATATAATTTAATTAATTAATTAATTAAATTAAACAATAAATAAATTGACCATACTTATCATACGACCCTATATATATATATATATATATATATATATATATATATATATATATATATATACATAATAAATATAATTGTTATATAATTTTTTTGGCATAATTTTTATACATTAACATAAAATTTAATGTAACAAGCGCATTAATATGAAAATCACCTAATTAAATTTAATTGTGAAAAATAATGAATAAATCTTTCTCTTTCCCTTTCTCTCTCTCTCTCTCTCTCTCTATATATATATATATATATATATATATATATATATATATATATATGTATATGTATATGTATGTATGTATACATATCAGTGCCTTTTTAACCACTGCTAAATGAAGTCCTCTCCAAAACTTTCCATTTCAACCAATCCAGTGCCTTTCTCTTCAAGGCTATTCTGACGAATTTTCTTACATCTCTGTCCTATCTATCCACAGACTTCTTCCTATATCGAGATCCTCAATCGATATTTTTTTTTGTCCATCGGTTATCTTCGCTTCTTGCTATATGACCGATTTATTTCCATTTAAAACTCCCCACTTTTTTATCTTTTTAATCTAATTATTAGACTAGTTTTTTTTATATTTACTGATATTCAACCAGCTCAATATTCTTTACTATTATGGATTATAGATTTATTATAGATTCATACACGAGAGTTTATTATTTTTATAAACTATTTTCACCTTTTCTCTCATAACATAATTAAACGTATATCTCTAACACTCATTTATATGAAAATGAGTTAATTAAATTTAATTGTTAATAATAATTAACACACCTTTTTGTATATTATAATATATAGAGTCATTCGAATATTACGCGTAGATTTGTATTTTATTAAAAAAAAAACATGTGCATAGGGAAACATCTGGGAATAGTGTCTATATATTTCTTATATAAACATATATATATAATTTATTATATATATATATATATATATATATATATATATATATATATATATATATATATATATATATATATATATATATATATATATAACCCTCTTTCTATCCACTGTTAGATGAAGACCTCTCTCAAAACTTTCCATTTCGATTGATCCAATTCCTTCCTCATCCAGTCTATTTCGACGAATTTTTTATATCTCTGTCTTATATATCTATGGATCTTCTCCTAGACCACTTTCTATACCTAAATTTCCAATTGATAATTTTTCTTATCCATCGATTATCTTCCGTTCATGTTATATGACTAATCCACCTCTACTACAAACTCCTCACATCCGAAATTGTTGTTATCTTTTTAATCCACTCGATTCTTTTTATGTCTCTATTTGTTGTTCTTAATATTTTTTCCATGCTTCTTATATTTTCTAGAACCACTGAATTATTCTGAAACATATAATCCATATTTCACTATGAGAATCGTTAGATGATTGATCAAATCATTTTTCTCTTAACATAGAGAAATATTCGATTTGAAAATATAAGAATTTCTTTTAAATTAACACTATCTCATTTTTATTCTTGTTTTCACTAAATGCTTAATTCATGCTGATGAATTGTCATAAATACATGTAATTTTTAATTTTTTTTTTTAAATTTGATCTATTGATTTACAAATTCTTTGTATAATACTTTCATCGTGCTAAAATATATCGTTTCTTTATGTACTTATATTGTATATGTAGAATTTCTATAAATATTTTCTAGAATTTCATTACATATTTCTTGAATTCCTTGTTCTTTAATGAATTCAATATTGCTGATGTTCTGTCGAAGATTTTTTTGGAATATATAAATCCAACGTACATAGTAATTAATATTCATCGCATCAACACTTCACTTTCTACTTAAATGCGATTTATTGTGCTAAATCCATTTTAAAATTCGGATTATTCTCGTAAATGTAAAAAATTTAATAGACTATAACAGTCTTGAAATAATTTTGTGAAAATGTTTAATCAATAGTTTTAACTCTCACCTATCTCTTTTTAAGAATTTAAGACAATTACTATAATTTCATTCCATTCATTTAGTATTCTTTTTCATCTAAACATCATATACAAATATCAACTTGCCCATTTTTTTCTCCTATTATATTATATACTTTCTCTTTGCTTCTTAGTAGTTTTCCCATTTTTATACTCTTAATATGATTTAAAACATTTTTTATTAGTATTAATTAAAGGTACTGTAATTTTTTTTCTTATATATTCTTCTTCATTACTTTTTATATAACTGAACACAGAATTATTTTACCCCCTTAACTATTATATATCTATTATATGTCTTACTTCCACAATTTAATTCTATGGATATTATGGATTTTTTCCTGGTATGAAACATTATTTCATTATTCACTGGGTTGTATTTCCTTTAATATTTTTTCTTATGAGCTCGTTGTTATATTTCTGAATATCTTCCTTTATATATTTTATCTTTTTTACCTTGTTTTTTACAATATCTTTTATTTTAATATTTCTTTCATTTCTCATTAGATTTGTGTAGCCACTCATATCTTAATTCTACTTAACTCTATTTTTATTCTCACTAACTCTATTTTTGTTCCTTCTTCTATTTTTAGTACCTTTTTTCATAACTTAAGCAATGTCATTCTTTGTATTTTCTTTTCCATTTCTAATAGAAAAAAATAATTTATTAATTCTAATTTGAACTACTTCTATTTTTCTTTTAAGGTATATATGTATGTATGTATGTATATATATATATATATATATATATATATATATATAATAATTATACATATATATGTATGTATATAATAATTTTATTTCTTATCTAAGATTATTAGGAAATTTACCAAACACGTATGCTTTTACAAAAGCTCTCAGTGAAGGATTAGTCAACGAACAAATGGATAATCTACCAGTAGTCATCTTTCGTCCATCTATTGGTAAGTTTATAAATGAATTCCAAATATTTATGTGTGTGTGTATGTGTGTACTTGTATGTATATATAGGAGGGTCGTTTGATAAGTATGGTAAATTAATTTATTGTTTAATTTAATTAAATTTTTCAATTTAGTTTTTCTTACTTCTTTACCATACTTATCAAACAACCCTTGTATACAGCAATACCTTGCATAGTTCGGCTTCGATTAGTCCGGTTTCACTATAGACCTGTTTGAAATTTCCGAAAAAAAATTTTTACTTGAAAAAAATCCTACTAAAAAGTTTTTTTTGAAAAAAATCCCAAAAAATTAATACATAAAATTATTTTTATATGCAAATTTTCAAGTTTTCCCCTTTATTATGAAAACATAATAAAAAAGAAAACCAAAATCGAATATGCACATTATGCGCATCGCATGCGCAGTTCTAGTTTTGTGGTATTTTTTCTTTTTCTATTAGTTTTCGATTCGCAACTCTAGAGCAAAGTCGATTTTTTGATAATTAAATTTTAATAACCCATTTAAAAATGAATTTAAAATGAATATAAATCCCCTGATTTTGTTCTGTTGATACCTACAAACATTTGAATATATTACCCTCGTTTTATTTACTGAAAAACAGAAAAAAAAATTGTTTAGAACCAATTAACGTTTTTTGTATATAGGCAGTGTTTCGATTAGTCCAGTTTCAAATAGTCTGACTAATCAATGGAATCGATTAACCGGAATATGCAAGGTATTGTGTATATATATATATATATATATATATATATATATATATATATATATATATATGTAGATATATATATTTAGAGAGAGAGAGAGAAAATTAATCAAAACATTTTCTCTACTCAACAAATATTGAATTTGACAGTAAACAAAAATATCTGAATTATATTTTACTAATGTAACTCAGATTATGGATAAAAATTGTAACAAACATTAATACCAAGAAAATGTACATATTTTATATATATATATATATATATATATATATATATATATATATATATTTATTTATAAAAATATATTTAGTTATGATAGCTCAAAAAATAGATAAATCTCGGAATAATTCAATGAATATATAAACGTATAGTCTTATCGTTATATTTAGATTTTTCTAACGTATTTCTGTTTTTTTTTCTTCTAACTAATTACATTTTTTATTGAAATAATGTCGAAAAGTATGAAATATATATTACAGAAAGAAATATTTATTGTCTTTAATTAGATTTTAATAATTCTGATACTTAAACAAAAGTGGATACAAAAAATAAAATTTCATCTCTTAATAATCTGTACAAAAATATTTATGACTCAACTCCAAACATTATTACTCGTATTTTTTGTCCAATTAAAAATTTCGTTAATATAATTTTTGTTAATATTTGATTTTGATAACATATTCTTGTATATAATAAAAAAATGAATTTTAAATGTTTCTGTTTAAAGGATCATTTGTAAAATTGAAAATCAAGAACCCAATTATCCTTCCTTGCCAAAAATTTGAATTTATTAATATTTTGTCCGATGGCATTTCATTCCATGTTGATTTTTTAATAAATATAAATGACATGAAACATTACATTCTAAAAAAACAGTGATTACGTGTTCTACAAAATTATATAGCCACCTTAGTAAACTAATTGGTCGATAAAATTGTTTACGTTACTTTTTTCCTCTCTAAATAATAGGAATGATTACTCCATACTTCCAATCTTTTTCAGATGATTTATTTAATAATCAAATAAAATAATAATCAATTCCCCATAAGATACCTTTTATTCTGGTTTTCATTATTTTTATAAGCATTCTAAATATACCATTTAATCTCGATGTTTTATCAAATTTAGTTTTGTCAATTATCTAAATGAATATATTATAAAGGTCATCCAAATGTGACGCCTAATTGTCAGTAAAGTAAGATATTTATACATCATGTCTTTTCAGATGACATAATATACCCTTTTTATTTTAACAAAAGGTTACAGTTTTAACCATAGATAAGTATACATTTCAGCAACGCATTTATATTATTCAAACTTATTATTAAAATTGATGGTTTTTGAAAAATATCCATCGCAAAATTCGTGATTTTTTTAGTGTTAATAATTGGCCAAATCAGTCTTCAATTCAAAGACTAGTAAAAAAATTCGAAAAAACTGATTGTGTTATTAATAAACCAAAAAGTGGAAGACCAAAAACTATACGCACAAATAAAAACATTGCTGTTATAAGTGAAAGAGTTGAAAATGAACCGACATCAATTTCATATCGTTTGCAAGAATTGGGCTTATCTTATTACTCTTTATGGAGGATTTTGTATACAATTGCATTTACACCCATACAAAATTCAATTACGGCAGGAATTGAAAAAAAGAGATCATTTACAACGTAGTAATTTTGTTAGCTGGATTATTGGATAACGAACAACAGATCCATTGTTTTCAAGCAAAATTTTGAAGTTCATTTCATAATGGATAGATTCGTTAATAAGCAAAATTATCGTATCTGAAGTAATGAAAATCCTCGTGTTATTCATTCATAAATCTCTATACCCACAAAAAGTAACTGTTTGGTGTACATTTTGGGTAAATGGAATCATTGGACCATTTTTCTTTCATGATAATAATGCTGGAAATTCTGTTACTGTGTATTCTGAGCGATACCAATCAATGTTGAGTGACTTTTTATGGCCAAAATTGAATGATATTGATGTGTTTGATGTTTAAATCTATCAAAGGTGCTACATGTCAGACAATACGAGGAATCATTCTGTTTTTGTAATCAAAATTTCATCAATGTGTAATTTCACGAAATTCAGATTTCAATTGGCCTCCAAGATCATGTAATTTAACATCATTAGATTTTTTTGTGTTTTTTTTAAAAAAAAAGTCGAGTCTATGTTAATAAACCATAAATAATTAATGGCCTAAAGAACAACATTCGAGTTGTATAAATAAATCCTATAATATGTCGAAATGTCATTGAAAATTTCAATATACGAATTGATACCTGTAGACGCAGTCGTGGTAAACATTTGAACGATATTCTGTTTCACGTATAATTGTAACGAATCATACGAGTACTTTCAATAAAAAAAAACAGCTTGAAAAAATTTCAAATAATTTGTATTTTATTAAAAGGAAACATGTAAACACGTTTTTTAGATGATCCTATATAATTAAAATAAATTGGATAATGACTATTATTTTGGATTAAATTATATTGTTTGTTTTGGAACTGTAAATGATTCACTTTATATATATATATATATATATATATATATATATATATATATATATATATATATATATATATATATATATATATATATATATATATATATATATATATATATATATATATATATATATATATATATATATATATATATATATATATATATATATATATATATACATATATATATATATATATATATATATATATATACAAAGAAAAAGAGAGAGAGAAAAAAAAGAGTTTGATACAACATCATTAAATTTCTCTATGCAAAATTATTAACTAAGTTTTAAAAAAATAATAAAAACACATTATCATTTCAAATAGTTTACATAGCCATTAACACAAGTAGTTTTTTATTATATTATATTAAATGTTATGTACACAAAATGCAAACAATAATACTTAAATTATTATAGTATATTCTTTAATATCTTTATTTACATTGCACTCGATTAATTTGAATAATATAAAAACATACAAATGAACATTTTAGATGTTAATGTCTTGTATTCAAATGCAATTAATGAATACATTATGAATTCCATATATTTCTTCCTTTTTTTAATAACACATTTCAGTCTATTGACTTCTTATTCAATTTAATGTAATTAAAATTAATAAATAATACATACCATAGATTTCTTTCATAACATAATGTCACTAACGTTATATAAATTTCAATTATTTTTTTACCTATTTATAAATGAATCTCAGATAAAAAATAATGATATTAAAATAAATTGTGTAATAAAATTTTCGTACTATTTAATTATATTGTCAGTTTAATGTATAATATACATATATAAGCGTATAAAGGTAATTTCGTTTTTGATACATGATACAAAAATACTTTTCTTTTATTATTTTATTCAATTGATCATATAATTTCTGTTATTGCCTATTACTGCATTCTATCTTTTAAGACTTTTTTAATTCCATATTCATAAAAGAATATTAATTTAGATGCAAAAAAATCTCTGATATTTCTTCCATAAATATATTTTTGAAGTGAAACTTCTTTAGCGGTATTGGGGTTAAATTTTTACATGCAACGAAGAGGTTGCGCACGCACAGTGATGAAAATGAGACACTTACATAGTATACATAGAGCATAGGGCAAAGGAATAGTGAGGCCCATCACGCATGCACACCGTGTTAACAATGAATGATTATTATTCCAAAACATTAGGCAGCACTCTGTATTTATTATTTGAATAATTTCACTATTTTGTAAATAATCATTAAGAAAAATTGTTTTAATTGCAATTTACATTTCACCAAATTAAAAATTAGATGATATTATCCATTTCTTTCATTCATTGTTTCCATACTCCATAGTAAGTGCAGCATATATTGGTAGAGGAGAAGATAAATTATCAATAATTCTCAGTGGAGATTTTAATATCAATTTTTCGTCGGAAGATTGTCGAGCAATTATTGATTTTCTTAAAGATTTAAATTTGACAATATGTAATGATCCAACTATTGCAACGACAAGATATGGTACTACAATTGATGCCGTATTCACGAAGTATTTAGAAAATATGACATCAAAGACATTCATATCTTACTTTATTTATCATTATCCAATTGTATCGTTTATACCTACTCAATCACCACCGGAGGAAGCAATAGAAATAGAATAAATTCCAAACGATAACGAATAAATTAATTCATAATTTTATAAAAGTTTTAATTTAAAAAAAATATTAATCTTATTTAATATGAAATAATTGTAAGTAATGTGATTTATTTAAAAAATGGATTGAAATATTTATTTTCTAGTTAAATTTTTATCCCGTGTATTTACCACCTCTCTCCCTACTACATTTCTTCATTTTGTTACTTGCTTTATTTTGACGAATTTTTATATTCACGAGTTTTAGGCATGCACTTGACATTTACCTTTTTATTAATTTACGGAAAAGAAGTTCCACTTCTGGCGTGCGTATATAAGTACACACTCTTTTAAAATGTTAATGATTTACTTTATATTTTTTTAAGTCCTGAACAGATGATAACTTAAAAATATCAGATCGTGTAAATATGGAGGATATATAAGAGTTTTACAGTCAAGATCTTTCAGTTTTCTTTACATGTTCATAATCATATTCGTTCTTACATTATCTTAATGAATAATTAGACCATTTCTGTCAGCCATATGTGGTATTTTAAAATGCAGTGTATTATTAAATTCCGCTAGGCGTAACAGTAGAGATTTGAATTAATAATTTCCCCTGGTTTTAAAATTTTATAATACACCATGTCTTTGCAGTCCTGTCTACAATAGAGCATCACTTTATTTACTGTATTTCGACCATTGCAGTTGTTAATGAGATTTCATCTTCTGCATGATCATAAAGGGAATATTTTGCAACTCATAAATCTATCTATCAAATTTCTTTCTATTAACCTAGTGTAATATCAAAACATCGAGTTTTAAACAATAACTTCTCAAAGACTAGCAATTATGCAGGTCATTCTATAATGAAATCATCTCTTTACAGCCCGAGAAGTATATTTAGATTCATTATTCTGTTGAAACATATAATTCAGTGACATTGTATTATTTATAAAGCAACAATACTGTATTTAAGATTTTCGCGTAAATGTATCAAATTCTTTTTTTCTCGAATCAAATGAACTAGACTTGGATGATATTATGAGAAGCAACTTCATATTATAATGCTACTTTCGCCATGCTTAATTGTTCTAACGATGTATTGTGAAGAGTATTTTTTTTAATTTCAACATTTCATATAATAATTAATTCTGTTGATCCAGATAAATTAATTTTACTTTCGTCGGTTTATAGAATATTCTTTCACTTTTTGTAGGACTAATCTTTATTATCTAAAGAAAATTTCAATCGTTTTTGAATATTTTTTTTAAGAGTGATGGCACTTTTCTTAGCCTCCTTTCAGAAATTTTGCCCATAATAACCTCAAACGATTTATGAAAGTATTCATGTTGAATTTCTTTTATTTGATGTTTGAAATCTGACGACGCAAGGTCAAGCGAGTACGCTGGGTGAAGAAACACATCCCATCCAAACTTCTTCTGTTTAACAATATACGAAACACCATTAATCTATTTTAAAAAATTTGTACTTCGGTAATTCTCAGAAAACTTTGGGAATGTCGAGAGACGAAATTTTCACACACACACACACACACAAATTGCACATCACGCCAAAAGCGGAGCATTATGATTTTTTAATTAGAAAGATGATATAACTCGATTACCTTTTCAGTCATTCCGATATGGAGAGAACCGTTACCAGGTTGGACAGATAACATTAATGGCCCAACTGGTTTACTAATTGGTGCAGGAAAGGGAGTAATTCGTTCCATGTATTGCGACGAACAAGGTTATGCTGATTATTTACCTGTGGATATAGCTGTAAATGGATTATTAGTTGGTACATGGAATTATATCCAAAACGAGTATGACCTATTTATTTTATTTCACTATATGTTTACATATCTATTATTTAAAATAGAATATCTCTGGAACTAATCTATTTAGTTCCTACAGTGGAATTGGTTTAGAGAGTTAATCCAATTTTTATAATTACACCCTATACTTAGATATAATAAAAATAATAAACAGTTTTTATATAAAGCAGGAAAAGGAACAGTTTCATTCCAAATTTATTTTTAACATCAAATTTATCTTGAACTATATCTAAAAAGTAAAGATAACTTTACAAATCCAAATATTAGTTTATCATTTAGTAAAACTCAATGTACTGTTTTTCTGACTTAATATTTTCAACTATAACGAATATAAGTTAATAAAAAATTGTATTTTAAAACTTATATTTTTTAGATCAAATAAAAGGATTTATCATCTTACAAGTTCGTCTGAAATTAAAATCACTTGGAGGGAATTAATCGATTTGGGTCGAAAAATCGTTCAAGAAAAAATGCCACTGAACGGAGTCGTTTGGTTTGTACCATAAAAATATATTTATTTAATTAAATGTACTTATATAATTATTTTAGCTATTGTTAAAAAAAACACACAAGAAAATTGTTCTAAGTAATGTTTCCTTACTGTTTTTAGGTACCCTGGTGGTTCAATGAAATCATCGAGACTTCATCATAACATTTGTGTTTTACTTTTTCATTTAATACCAGCGTTATTTTTAGATACACTTCTATTTATTCTGGGATATAAACCTGTGTAAGTATTATTTTTTAAAAAATAATATGTAATTTACCACTGAACTTTTAGCACAAATAACAAGAAATGTTCAATAGTAATTTACCATATATTTCAATTATTTATAAAAACTTCAATAGCAAAATTATTGTATCGAAAATGGATGCATAAAAAATTAAATATGTATAAATAAGAAATATAAATAAACAATTATTAAACATTTTAATTAAAGATTTGAATAATTGATACTCTATGACTTGCAAAATTTTAAATTTTTAGAAGAACATTAATACTATTTGAAAGCTATTCCATTCTAATTTATGTTGTATTTTTTACATTTCTTCTAGTAGTTTAAAATAATTTTCACTTACTGATTTTTTCTTCGGAGATAAAAGCAATAAATAATGATGGTAACTGAATCAAATGTTTTTTGCGATTTAAGAAAGTAAAAAAATAGATTGTTCAATAAACACATACATACATATATATATATATATATATATATATATATATATATATATATATATATATACATAAACCTTTCGATTCGACCGATTCAATACCTTTCTCTTCCACTCAATTTCGACAATTTTTTTCATATTTCTCTCCAATCTATCCATGAATCTTTTCATGAACCTTATTATTTATCTAGGTTCCCAATCAATAATTTCTCTTGTTTATCAATAGTCATTTCTTCTTACTATATGATCGATCTATTTCCATTTCAAACTCCTCATTTTTGTTATATTATATGTAACTTTTGTTTTCTTTCTAATCCACTCGATTCCCTTTCTATCTCTACATGTTACTTTTAACTTACATCATTCCATACTTCTTTGTGTTGTCTGAAATCGATGAATTATTCTAAATTTCAAGATCCATTTCAATATTCAAGATCCTTCACTGCTATAAGTGAAAGCATTAATGACTTTTTTTCTTTTTATTATAAACATAAAAAATACCTCAATTCACAATATGAGTATTTCTCCTGAATTGGCATCATCCTATAATATTTTTATTATTTTATTCACTTTATATATAAATATTTTTTTAGTATCAATGAGTTGTCTCAGATATACATGTTTGCAATTTCTTCTATTTCTATATCCTTCAGTTCATTTTTTCCTTGATCTAAAAATTCATTAAACATTACTTTCATCTTACTAAGATTCATCACAAAATAAATTTTTAGAGTTTCTTTATCTAATTCTTCTATTCCATTTTCAAGTTCATCTGAACTTTTTTAGTAAATAATAATATCATCAGTAAATCTTAATTATTTCCATTTAGTTTTATTCCTTGAGATTCCCAATTTAATATCTTAAATAATTCTTCTTTGTAAATGTAAATAGTTTAGGTAATATCAAATAGTGTTTTTCCTTCCTGTCATAATTTAAACATTTCTGTTCTTTTATACATTTATATGAACTATGTATCATTTTCATAAATAGTTCCTGAATATTCAATATAAACTTCATTAATACCTTGATTTTTTATTGCATATAATATCTTTGATATATTGATTGAACTGAAAGCTTATTCATATTATATTCTTCATAATCTGAAATAGAGTGATATTTTATATTAATTGCATCGACTAACGACTTCCCTTACTACTTGAATGTAACCCACTGTACTAAATACACTACGAAATTCTGATTTTTCTCTAATAAAAATCTTACTTTCACTAAGGCTAAACTATCCTGCTTGCCCCATAGACTGGGGATCGAACTCACTTCTCCCACATGTCGCTCACATGTACCCCTACATTGGTCGATTATATTATATACATATATATGTGTGTGTCTCTGTGTATCAGTATTCATATAAAGACAAGTGTGTTTTCTCTGTCGAATTATTTACAAAAATCAAAAAGAAATAAAATAACAATTAATTTAAAAGCCTATGAATAACATTTTCGATACCTATATATTACAAACACACATTTTGGCATTTATAGCCTTTTTACAGCTTTGGCTTATTTGACAATGTTAGCTTTCTTAAAAGACTTCCATAATTATTATATTTTTATATGATAAGATTGTCAGCCTCATACTAACTCACGACTTGGAGAACTTTTCGATCAAGAATTAAAAATATCCCATAATAGGGGACGATACATGTCACTGATTGGCATTGATCAACACCTGCCCTTAAAAAAGCCAATTTTATTTCTGTTTGTTTATTTGTATATATCTTATTTTTTTCCATTAATAAATATAATTTCAATATATTTATGACAAGAGTAACGATATACTTTAATGCCTTTTTAATATATTTAATTTTTTTAAAAAATTAAATCTTTGATAAAATATCTTTCATAAAACAGTATTGATAATATGAGCCGTTAAATTTGAAAGTGGAATAACTCCATTTTTGGAAAAAAATGAGTTAATAACAGTTTTAGGTAGTCATAAATGTCCTCTTTTTATATTTATAATAACACAGTCAAGGGTGTACAATATACCCATAAATTAATCAAATTAAATTTTCTGTATAATTTAATTGCAAAAAAATTAAATTAAAAAGTGGAATAACTCCATTTACTCATACATTAAGATAAAAGTTTGCGTTTGATTTAAACAAAAAATTCATTTTGAAATATTTTTAGTTATATTATATAAAAATTTATAAATAAACAATAATTGTTTATTTATAAATTTTCCAAAAAATATTCAAAAAAATTATCATAATTTCAAAATGCAATTTTTTAAACCTTTTGATTTTATCTTTTTTTATTAAATATATTTATTTTTAGTTATATTATAACTGAAATTTTTTTGGAAAATTTATAAATAAACAATTATTGTTTATTTATAAATTGTTATATAATATAACTAAAAATAATTCAAAGTCGATTTTTCGTTTTATTCAAACGCAAAACTTTATCTCAATATATGAATAAATGGACTTATTCCGCTAAAAAAAAAAAACTGCTCAATTTGTTAAAAAAGAAAGTGGAATAACTTCATTTGTAGCTAAAAAAACAGTTATTTTCCTTAACAATTTTATTAATTATTTTTACATAATAAAATTTAACAAATTTATAGTTTTAAAAACATAACCCGCATTTAATAATGTTTGCCAATATTTTTTAATTCATTCAAAAGCAACCCTTTAAATATCTCAATATATGAATAAATGGAGTTATTCCACTTTCTAATTTAACTGTTCATATATTAAAATAATTTACCTAAATATTCTCATTTATACAAAATATTTTATCACTTCTTTTAAGGCTACAATCAAATATTCTCATAATCTGATATTAGATTCATCATGTAAAATATAATTAAGACACTAATATAAATTTTTCAGATTATGTAAAGTACAACGTCGTATAAATAAAGGTTTCGAAGTACTCGAATACTATGCAAACAATCAATGGGATTTCGTTAATGATAACGCTGTCGATGTACGTCAAAAGTTAAATGCTCGCGAAAAGAATACATACAAGATCGACGGTGACGGTTTGGATATGGAAGAATATTTTCTTCATTGTACACATGCGGCACGACTCTACATACTCAAAGAAACAGACGACACATTACCATCTGCACGACGCCATATGCAAGTGTAAGTATTGAATCCTAAAATCAAATTTATACAAATATATATTCTTTTAGTATAAATTGATATATATTTTAATATAATTCTTTTAGGATGTGGTGGGTCGACAAAATCACAAAATTGTTATTCGTTTACTTCTTCATTTGGTTCTTAGCAAAAACGTTATTCCCTGATTTCGAATTATCTTCTCTAGTCTCCACATTTAGTTAGTTTCTTCTAGTTTATATACATATTCGCATATTATATATATATATATATATATATATATATATATATATATATATATATTCATAATACATAAACATACCTGTACTTAAATAACCTGTAAAATTAAATTGACAAACCAATATAATTTGGTACATTTTCAGTTTAGAAATAAGTCAAATCCTGATCGTGAAATTTAAATAAATTGTTTAAAAATTAATTTCAATAAACGAAACGTTTGCATGCAATAAATGGTTTTGGAATTAAGTTTGTGTTCAATGTATCGACTATTATAATATTAGATAGAATGTTTAATTCTTTCTGTAATCAAAGAATAATAAATGAAATATATAATTTTTGATGTTCAAATTTATAGTAGTATCTTATTATTGTTTGAGTTATTTTATATTTTAATTTTTTTATAATAATATATAATTGAATTTTCATTTATACACTATTAGAAAAATGTTATTATTTGTAATTACTGTATAATTAACAATAAAGATTTTTACCAATAAACACTATTTTTTTCAAGAGAGTAGATTATTCACTACACCAACGAATAATGAATTTCCTTTTTATCATTCAACAACACCTCTCCAACAACATAACATTTTGTACGAAAGTTATGTGAAAAGTTCATGACCTGATTATAAAATTAAATTTAATATATTTTTTCCGCAGTGCTATAATATTTTTATCCCATCCTAGAAATCTGATTCTTCAAAGACCTCAAAATAGCCTTTTACCACCGATTTTTGCCATTGAAACGACAATTGTATAAAGACATTATTAAAAAAAAAATTTCCTTAATAAATGCAGTGTTTTTATTTTTTTGTTTAACTGGTTCGAAAGACTAACTCTTTATCATCCTAATTATTTTCACCATTTCGTTCTAACTGATTCGCATGAATTTAATCACTTTTCACACAATATCGTGTAGTTATCGTTCGATTAAATATTTTAATCGAACATCAATCATCTTCAATCATCTAACAAAAATACAAGTACACATTTATAATTTTATATTTATATTAAGGATGATATTAATGTATCAAAAATGGTTTACTATCTGTTCATATTTTTTTTATCTAATAGTTGCTATAGTATCACCAGAGGTATTTGAGTTGCACCAGAAAATTTTCGATTCGTAAAATCCAAATCTCCATCCGGAAATTTTTGGTATCGCTTCTTACATATACTGTAAGCCAAAAAACCTTCACCAAGAACAGAATAAATCATTTTTGCGGTTTTAGCAACATTATTTTTAACTAAAATGCAAAATGAATGCAGTCAAATATGTTGCTTATCAAACGCCATCGTATTAATTACTATTTTATGGAATTATTTTGTTCGCTTCACCAAATCAATTAATGTTTTTAAACGTCTATGTTAACATTTGAAATAGGTGTTATGGATGAACCACTATGAAATTTTTTATACACCTAATACATCATACTTACCACTTCAAACTTTTTAAACTGTAATTTACAAATACTAATGGATGCATAAATTTCTCGATAAGTCTGGAAAATGGTTTTATATAATTTTTCATTACTTTTCTTTTTTTCAAACATAACCAGTAAAACGTGTCAAATAAATATTTTATTACACTTAATTTTTCATCAAACTAAAACAACATTGAGGACAGTAAAAATAATATATTGTAATTATATTTTTCCTATACAGGATAACAAATATAAAAAATTGAAAACATTTAATGAAAGAAAATATTTTTAACACTAGAACAACCAAACCCGTCAAAGTAACGAATTTCATATTTGTTGTTTGAAATTAGAAAAATTATTTAAATTATTTTATCGAATTTTACATTACCTTTTGTCAAGATAAAAAAAAAATATTATATATGCTAATTTATTTTGTATCAACTACTTTAATTCCGAAATTCTATATATAAGATATCTAAATACACTGAAATTCGTCAAAATGAGTAGCTTAAAATTTCATAGTTTATCACAATTCATTTATAAAATATAGACCAGGGGCGGCCAAGATGTCGACCGCAAGATCTCTGGAAGTCATTTACGAAGCTGACGTGAACATTGACAAATTATATTGATAAATTCATATTTCAATGCATTTTTTGGTTCAACATATTTATGCGAATCAGCATTTTCCTGCATGAATACGATAAAAACTAAACATAGGTCACAATTATCGGATCTACATTTAGAATCGTGTTTAAGAATTAGTTAAGGTTCATAATCATACGAGCCAAATTTTGACAAACTTACCGAAACTATGCAATACCAAGTGTCATCAATATAAAAAAAATCTATTTTTTTGTAAAATTTGCATTTAATTTATTGTAAAACAATAATTTTATTTTTTTTTCTCTATATTTTCGTGAATTTTTTTTTAATTCAGGACCAGTTCTAGAAAATAATTATTTATAGGTAATTTAATAGTAATCATAGTAAAATGTCTTCGTCAGTTTGTGTCTTATAGAAAAAAAAGTGATCAGTTCGTAAATATCTTCTAAAATGTCACCAATATTTGTGAGTATTTAAAAATTCCTTATAAAAAAAACACCAATTCGTAAATACATTCTAAAAAAACGTAGTCGTCCTCAGGTACACTTTTACCAAAAAAGTCGCTCCCGACGTCTAAAAGATTGGCCGCCCCTGATATAGACAGTGATATAAATTATCTTATACCATAATTTCTGTTAAATATTTTTTTGGAAAATTCTGTCTTGTATATTAAATAACAAAATCACTCTTATCAAAGGATACATTTAAATAATTTCCGGAAGATGAAACCAATTTATTAAAAACAAACAAGATTGCTACAAGCCAAGTAAAATCCTTTTAGTAGATGAAAAACTGTTTCTAATGAAAAATAAGTGCATATTTACTCAACAGATGCCAACCAAAGCAGAAAAATTGTGGAAAAAAATTTGACTGACATCAGATGTCAAGAATTTGAATAACTGGACAGAACACTCATTTATTAAATCAATGTCTATTTTGTTTTAAGGTGGAAAAATATCTTAACGAATTACTGGTTTCAAAGCTGTTATGGCTCGGGAATAGCCCCGATTTGAATCCCATAGAAACCTTTGGGTGCTTACTAAGGTTAAAATTGTCGAAAAAATACCAAAAACATTAAAAGAATTGGATTACTTTATTCAAAAAATGTGGTACGAAGAAATCAGGCAAAAAAACTTTTAAAAAATAGTCGATTCTATGCCGAACCGCATTAAATACGTTATTCAAAAAAAGAGGAGATTCAACAAAATATTAGTAATAAGTTTTTTTTGTGTTAATGCACCTACAGTTGAAGACAATTTAATTTGTAATAGTTTTATGTCCCCATTACATAATTTGTTAGAGCTTTGCTTATTGAATAAAGACCTCAATAAAACAGAATTCTTTCACTTCGCTCATTTTGAACAAAACTCATCCATTAAAATGGATATTTCTATCCATTTTAGAAAAAGCATAGGCAGACAAAAAATTTCTAAAAGGCACATGTCACTTATCTACTTACACAGAGAAAAAATACCGAAAAAAGCGTTTTATTTGCGTGTCCAAATTTTAATGGGTACGACTATGTGTGTATATATATATATATATATATATATATATATATATATATATATAACGATTATTCTAGTGTTAATATATCACTGCAATCTATTTATAAACTTTTACTTTCAAAGTATATTCCTAATCACATCTGCATCTTGAATTATCATTGTCGATAACATCGATGTATTTATTATTATACTTTTAACATTTCCAATAGTTATTTAATATTTAAACATCAATATTTCCTGGTAGCATATATAAATCTATATGTATAAAAAAATATAGATGATCCATTATGAGCCAAAATGAAAAAGGGAAAAGTATAGATAAAATTAAAAACATAATAAAAACAAATGTATATTGTTACGAAATCGATTTTAATTTTTAATGAAAATATCTACAACTACGAAACACACTAATTACAACAAACTATTACATATACAACCGATCAATGAGCTTCAATCATTTCGAATAACCGTATATTTTAATCACTGTATACGTACCTGCGTATGTGTGTACGTATTTGTGTACAAATGTGTTTATCAAATGTGTGTTTGTATGAATTTACAATACTGATTTGTTTAGTTCGATCCACACATTCTCTCGACAACGTGTGCTCGAAACAAATCTGTTCGAATAACCGATCCGATGAGCATGCAATATTCAATAAACAATCGCAGAATTTTACAATAATAGTAGTAGTTACAATATACGTATTTGAGTTTCATCGAACGCACTATATACGTTTTATTTTTGTTACACGTTTAATTATATCACGTACATAGAAAATTCAAAATTTAAAAATATACATTTCATCACAAGTCATCGTTTTAAACGGGGGAACACTAACAGACTTTTGTTTATATTGACTAGTTTAAATACTCTCAAGTAATTTGGCACATTGAGAATTCACAGGTAATTATCCATTGAATCAGATTGACACAAACACCGAATGTTTTATTGATTACAATATTTATTTGACGGTGAGAATTCTGTTCAAAAACTCACTACAGTTCTTTCAAAAGTATCATTTTTCAGTTAAAACCTACATACGTAGTTTAATTCAATAAGTATTTTAATTGATAATTTTTTTCGACCATAAAATTTATAATAATAAAATTCGTTGAAAATTTTTTATCATTTTTTTTTATTTGTTGTTTTGGAACTGTAGCTGATTCACTTTACACAAATTAATTTTAACCTCAACACCAGAATAATTTAAAGTGTTCAATAATAACTTATTGTTCACTTATTATTTATAATTATATAATCTATAATTATACCAGCTGATGCATTTTGATGGCGTCAGAACCTTTCAGAGAAAAGCTCTGACGATGATAATGTCGCCATCAAAATGCATCAGCCGATATAATTATAGATTATATAATTATAAATAATAAGTGAACAATAAGTAATTATTGAACACTTTAAATTATTGTGGTGTTGGGGTTAAAATTCATTTGTGTAAATTTTTTATCATATTAAAAAACAAACCTAATAAGCCAATTCTGTTTCACTCAAATGAATTATTATCCCAACACCACAAAATAATGAAAAAATGTTCAATAATTATTTATTGTTCACTTTCTTTATTTATAAACTGATGCACATTTCGATAGAAATACCATTATCATCAAATAATAAGAAAACACAAGAATTAGTAAATAAATAATTTTTGAACAAAAATTAATCTAAATTTTCTATTAATTTAAAATTCTAATTCTTTGTTAATCTAGATGTTCAGAAATTCTTAACATTACCCTTTCTGCGTTCCATTGAATTGTCAAAACATTTTGCTTAATATTTACGTTTGGTGTCCAAAGTTCTAACCCTTAGGTACAAACAGACCTTTAGTACACACACACACAAATATATATATATATATATATATATATATATATATATGTGTGTGTGTGTGTGTGTGTAAGTGTATATATATATATATATATATATATATACATATATATATCATCATCATCATCATATCTACTTATGTCAGATCATCAGTGGGTTAAAGTCTCATTGAATATTACTATTCACTAATAAAGAGTGTTTTTTTAAGCGTAATAGAACTTCAAATTGAAATAAAACATATACTAATTTATCGAATGACTATTATTTGTTATTATTTGAAAGATCATTTTATAGAATTGATTTTTAAAAATTATTTAAAATACATATGCACCACAACTACCTCTGATATACCGCATTCTGTCAGTCCAACTTCAAGTCACTTTTTCAAGCAATTGGGGCCTTATGTTCGCAATAATGTAAGTTATATTGGCTACTAATGCCTCAATCGTTGTTGATTTATCAGCATAAACCAAAACTTCTCATATCTCCAAAGAAAATAATCCAGAGGTATCAAATCACACGATCTTGCTGGTCAATTCATATGTCCATTTCTGGAGATAACGTTATCGCCATTTTTGTTTCAATAATTCGATTGTTTCGAATAGTATGGCACGAGGATATACTTCATAAGTATATCCACGTGATCATACTTCGACAAGTATGGCACGTGGCACCATCCTGCTGAAATCACATCTTTTTCAGATCGATGCAAATTTGAAAACAAATAATCATTGATCATCGTTTTGTCCATTAACGCGCTCTCCGATTTCATTTCAAAAGAAATAACGGTGCATTTTTCTAGGTGTAATGAACTCTCATGAATCACTTCAGGATTAATCTCACTCCAAATGTAGCAATTTTGAGTGTACTATCTATTTTCCAAAAATGAGCCTCACCACTGAACAAAATTTTGCAGTAGAACAGAGGGTCAGTTTATAATTAATTGAAACCCATTCACTGAACATTCGATGCAAACAATGGTCATATGACTTCAGTTTTTGAACTAGTTGAATCTTGTAAGGGTGCAGACCAAGATCTTTAAGCAAAATTGTCCATCTAGTGGATGAACAAAGCTCAAGCTGCTGCGAATGACGATGAATCGACAAATTTAGGTTTTCACCCACACTATCGTTAACAGCAGCAATATTTTTTATAGTACGCACGTTTCTACGATTTGTTGGTGTTGTTGGATCACGTAGCAAATAAATTGTGTGAAATCTATCAATGGTTCTGCGAACAGCTTACTCCGATGACCAATTATTTGCACCATAAAATTCACGAAGTGCTCTTGTGCTCATGTGTAAAACGTTTCA
>CP092092.1:16900755-17000755 GCA_029203775.1 Neoneuromus ignobilis | reverse complement strand
CTATGTACTGTGTTTTGATTTATAAGAAAAATCCAACATCCCATTTACAACAATTCAATATATCGTTTTTAAGACAATAAAAAAATAATTTATTTATATGACTGTAGTGATGTAGTCAAGAGGGATGTTTTTGTACCAATTCATTATTAGTTGGTAATACTTAATATTTATTAAGAAAATTAAGTCGATTATAATGAAATTTTACATCAATTAGCCAATAACAAAAGTCGATAATTTGCTATATTTTTTAAGTTTTTTTAAGTTTTTCCAAACAGACATATACTATATTTTAAAAAATCAATTTTAATAGTTTTTTAATAAAGATTATTTTTTTATTTTTAGTCTTTAGAAGTTGTTTAGAAGTTTTAGAAATGTTTGTTTCAAAAATAAATTTCTTCGGTTAAAAAACGACTATCTTGTTATATTTCAGTTATGTTTATGAACTTTCAACTTCTATAATATTATAAACTTCTATATTTTTAATCGATTTTATATAATACAATGCTATATATACAGAGATTATTTTGTAATTTTTTATCCTTACTTTTATATATGTTTTATATATAATACTGTATATGTAATTATAGCTTTAATTATAAATAAATAATTATCACATTTTTAAACTTGGTTAAAATAACACACACGACTTCAAAAAATTTCCTGACTACACCACTATATCATTCTACTCGATTAACTAGGAAATTAAATTATCTTGAAAAGTAGAAAATGTTTCTATTTAAAATTATCGTACCATCACTGAATATATTTTTAAAATAAAAATTACCTGAACAGTCTTTAGCACATAAACCCATTACAATACATATAGATATGTCTAACCCTCGAAATCAATTTTACACACCTCTATGAAGAACTGAATAACAAAATAAAACATTTAGCTTTATGTCTATCTGATTCATGTAATTAGACTAAAAATTTGAAATTTAATTAAAATTATTCTATATATATATATATATATATATATATATATATATATATATATATATATATATATATATATATATATATATATATATATATATATATATATATATATATATATATATATATATATATATATATATATATATATATATATATATATATATATATATATATATATATATATATACATATACATATATATATATATATATATATATATATATATATATATATATGTATATATTTTACATTATATATATATATATTATATATATAATATATATATATATATATATATATATATATATATATATATATATATATATATATATATATAAATATATATATATATATATATATATATATATATATATATATATATATATATATATATATATATATATATATATATATATATATATATATATATATATATATTTATATATATATATATACACATATAGATAATTTATATCCTTAATATATAGACAAATTTTGAAAATAAATTAAACATACCAAATCAAGAACAAAATCAATTACATGTACCTATAAATATTTTTTTAAATGGTAGTCCTGAAAAATTGCTCAAAATGTTTTTTATAAATTTTATTGCAATATTATAACTGTGAAATCGAATATAAAAGATCAACTTATTCTTCATTAACAAGAAGTAAAGAATTTAAATAAGTTAAACATACAATCATGCAATGGTTATTACTATTTATTACATTTTTACCTCGATTATGTATTAACTAAATCTTTATCGAAACAGATGAAGTTTACAGTACCATCAAACAAAACTAAATTCATTTTTTACTAATGCAAATGAATTGTTAAATAAAAAAGTTTTATAGTAATTAAAGCAATAAAATTATATTATAAAATTGTCAACACTTAATAGTCAATGTTTCGGAATTAACTATTGACAATTGACACTTAAACTCCTTTATATATATTTTTTTTATTTGTTTATCAATTATATTAGATTGAATCATAAATAATTTCCATTATTAAGAACAAGTTTTAATGATTTACTACTCATCCTAATGACTCACCATATGACAAGTTTTGGCTTGTATGAATTAAGTGAGTAATACTCAGTTTAGTTACGACAAAGGTAGATTATAAATCGTATCCAAATAATCATTTATTGGCTGTAAAAAAAAGGATTGAAAGTGCACATTCTCCATGTAATATTATGGGAGTTTAAGCAGAGGAAATATTCTACGGAGAGAAGCGAAAAAATATGCAGTGTATATGATGAAGAAATCATAAATGACCAGCAAGTATGGAACTGGTTTGCAAACTTTCATTCCGGAGATAAGTCATTGAGAGATGAACCTAGACTAGGACGCTCTTCGAACTTTATTGAATCATTGGTGAAATGCAATCCACGCCGAAGCACTCGAAAATAGCATACAAGAATAGCACGTCACAGTCCATCGTATATAAAACTTGGATAAAATGAACTAACTAGGTGTTTGGGTTCCACACGAATTTAATGAAAAAAAAACAAAGCAGATCGTTTATCGAAAACGACAAGTCTTCTTTCGACACAGAGGAATGACCCATTTTGGATAAAATCATTACTGACAATGAAAAGTAGATTACATACGACAACGTTCTACGTAAAAGGCAGTCGGTTGATAAGAATAAGCTTCCAGAATCGGGCTCAAAAGCTAAGTTTCATGGAAGAAATATAATGTTGTGTGTGATAAGATCGTCGTGGAATTATTCATTTTAAGCTTTTAATCAAAAATGAAACAATAAATGTACATTCAACAGCTGCAGCATGTTCGCCAAAGTTTGATTAAAAAACGTCCTACGCTCATCAATAAGAAAAACGTTGTCCTCCTCCATGAAAATACAAAACCCCATATAACAAGAGCAACGTAGGAAAAAATTTTGGAGCTTGGATGGCCAATTCTCCCCCACCCACCATATTCATTAAACTTAGCACCATCCGATTGTCATCTTTTTCGGTCGCTGCAGAACGCTTTGATGGGCACAAATTTCTCGAATGAAAACTAAGTTCGAAGTTCTCAAAAACTTTTTCAAGTCAAAATCATCAGAATTCTATTCAAAAGGAATATAAGAACTACCTAGCAAATGGTAACAAGTAATTGCAAACAATGGCGAATATATAATATAATTGATTAAAATACAATTACTGTCTATTTAGTTTATTAAAAATTAAAGTTGACATGCAAAAACGGAAATTATTTATGACTCAACTCAATATTTTAATAAAATAAACTAATTAAATGTTTTTTTCGAAAATAATATTTATATTAGCAAAGAGAAAACATTTTTTCACAATTACTTATGTTTATTTCTTTCTTTGGTATATTTAATTTTTACTACAAAAATTGTTTAATTTAATATGTATATATACAGGGTGGGTCAAATGAAACTAAAGAGTTTAGACAGACATTTATTTACTTACTATCATTTACTATTCTTTACTATCCTTTAGTTTCATTTGACCCACCCTGTACATATAATGTATATATGTATATAATGAACTAACTTTCATCAACGATAATATTCAAAAAATAAATAATAAACATGACTGTCTATTTGAAAATGGAAAAAATATACACATATTTATATCTATATATTTATATTATTTTATAGTATTTGTATAAATATCTATTGAAAATTTATGTACATAAACACGTATATATATATATATATATATATATATATATATATATATACAAGGTGGGCGAAAAAATATGAACAATATGTTTTAATTATTATTTTGGTTTGGTAAACTTCTGTAAGTAAACATTTGACAGTTAAGTAGAACACGCATTGAAAATTTATAATATAGCATCACATAGTTGAAAAACGCATTGCTATTATGAAAATATTTTATCAAAATCAGTCTTCGATTACGATGGTCTTAGAAAAAGTGCGTAAAATTGTAGGTCTTAATCATTTATCTTCCAAAAATACAATATCACCGTTGGTGAAATAATTTTATGAACGTGGTAGTGTGACTGGTTTTCTCATTGTACTACACGTTCAATGGAAAATATCAAAACCGAACATCTCAAATAATCGCCGTACGCAGAAATTGGAACTTTCTCGATATGCTGCACGAAGTATAATAAAAAAAGACTTTCATTTCATCCCATATAAAATTCAATTAACACAGAAACTTGTGAGACGATTTTCAACGTTAAACGTACAGCAATAAGATGTTCCAGAAAATCGCCAATGATCCTGATATTTGACGAAAAATCATCATAAATGAACAAGCACATTTTGACCTCAATAACTATGCGAATAAGCAGAATAACCACTCTTAAGTTACAGAAAATCCTATATTAATACACCAATGACATTTACATCTATGTATAGTGACTATTTGGTACGATATATGAACTGGAAATGTTATTGGGGCATATTTTTTCGAAGGCGTTAAGATAAATTCTATTACGATTGATAGAAAACGTTACTGTTATATAAATCACCACTCTGCAATCGAAAATTAAAGAAATGATTATTTTCAAAATGTGGTTTCAATAAACACCACTACTTGTTATAGAGAACGTATTACAATAAATCTTGTGCGAGACATGTTTTCTGGACAAATCTCAACATCCAGTGATTGTGATTGCTCGCCAAGATCATTAAATTTAACAACACCAGATTTCTTTTTATAGGACTACGTAAACAGAAAAGTCTATACCAACAAACTTCAGACAAATAAGCAGCTAAAGAAGAATATTCGTAACGTTATTGTTAGAATAAATATGAAAATATACAGAAATGTGTGTCATTCAAAATATACTTGAAATAACACGATATTGAGTCGCAACTAGAACTGGTTATTTATTCTACATTGTATTCCGTACATAATTGCCAAGTCTCATTAAGCGAAATTTAATTTAAAAAAATATACTAATATATTTTACTAAAAAAACACTGTTCATTTTTCTTTCGTCCACCCAATATATATATATATATATATATATATATATATATATATATATATATATATATATATATATATACTTAGCATTAAAGACAACTACAAAGCATTAGCTAGAAACAATCACAGCTTTTTCTATTAAAGAAATGCATTAGCCGCAAGTTCAAAAGTGACATAAAAAATAAAAAACATACAAATATAGAGACTTTTGTTATATAAATTTGTTTCGCTTTTTCGTTCAATGCTTTTATTAATATTAGAATGGGGTTTTTACTAGTCACATAAGACACAATTGTCAGAAGAATTACCTAAAAAGATGTGAAAGTTTCTCTGATTAAGGACACTTGAGAAATTAAACAATAGAAATATATTGTATGTTTAATCATTTTATGTATTCTTACGTGATCTTAGATTTAAGGATTGTTTGTTAGATCCATGTAATTTATTTATTTTTTGTTGGGTTGTGTTGTGTTTTGTATTTATTTCTATATTGTTTGTTACAAACAAATGTAACGATGTGGTCTTTCTACCTTACCTTTATATAGAACTTTTCGTTCTTTTTCAAAAAACAAACAAACAAAACGAGGATCGTTTCTAAACAGATCGAGTCAAATACTCGTAGTTATTTTCATTTCAGACTCGTTTCATTACATTTTCCTATAAAACTAAACTTTCTAATAATGTCGTTTTATAATTGACTACAATCGTTCGATAACGTTTCTGAATTCATTTCAGCCAAAGTTTATTCTTAATCCGAAACAAGAATATTTCAAAATCGACGAATCCGTTTGCGAGCAATGTAATAATAATGAGCGTGATCGAATGAGACAAAAATATCAGCTGCACGTATGTGATGAACACGAAACAGACCAACGAAATGACTGGCAACAACGTCCAGAAAATTAACGCGCATACAAGAATGAACGTGTTATGTTTTTGTATATATAAATTGCTACCGAAGCTCCTGTTAACGTAGAAGTCTTTGAGCGCGAGCTCCTTTTGTTTCCATCTATCGTTCAAAAACTCGCGCAGCTCATTCTCAGTCGTCGGTATACATTTTCTCGTATATCTGAAATGAATAATAATAAAACGTACAATCAGAATCACAATTTTATTCTCGACCGAATAAAATTCATGGAGAAATAAAAAAATTATTGAAATAATAGCAACGATATATGTTATGTTCATTTGTTTTTAGTTTGTTGATTTTATAGAACAAATTAATTGTTGTTCGTAATTGTGTATTTGTTCGTCATGTATTACTGATCAATTATGTGTAAGTAAATTTATTATATTTTTTTATGTTTAAATTCCAAAAGGTTATGGGCCCAGTATGGGCACAATTTAATATAAAGGATATAAGCCTAGGGATTTAATACACATAAGTTAAAGTTTGTTCAAAAGTGCATAATACAGTGACGTTAAAGTGTTGTGTAATTCACATCAGGTTTAAAGGTGAATTCATATAAAGAAAGCTGATAAAGATGAAATTTCACATCAAGTTTAAAGGTGAATTCATATAAAGGAAGCTGATAAAGATGAAAATTCACATCAGGTTTAAAGGTGAATTCATATAAAAGAAGCTAATAAAGATGAAATTTCACATCAAGTTTAAAGGTGAATTCATATAAAGAAAGCTGATAAAGATGTAATTCACATCAAGTTTAAAGGTGAATTTATATAAAGGAAGCTGATAAAGATGAAATTTCACATCAAGTTTAAAGGTGAATTCATATAAAGGAAGCTGATAAAGATAAAATTGTCGGCAAAACATGTGTTAGCATAAAGGAAAATCAAGCAGTTGACACATGGTACGTCGATCCAGGATATAACGCCCAGAGGAAATAGATATGTTTTAACCATCATAGACGATCACTCAAGATATTGCACGGTTTATTTCATAAAGTACAAAAACGAAGTAACAGATGTATAAAGGAATTCGTCGAAATGGTTAAGACACAATTCAATAAAGCAGATACTTGTCTCTACGTAAAGAATGAAGAGGGAGAGATTATTTATCTCATTATTTACGTAGATGACATTTTGATTGCCGCGAAAAAAAAATCAATAAAGACATTTCAATTTTTAAAGTTTTAAAGGTGTGTTTTAAAAGACATTTAAATTTTCTATATCGTTGAGAAAGGGTATTGAAATAATAGCAACGATATATGTTATGTTCATTTGTTTTTAGTTTGTTGATTTTATAGAACAAATTAATTGTTGTTCGTAATTGTGTATTTGTTCGTCATGTATTATTGTTAATTATGTGTAATCATAATTATGTGTAATAAAATTTATTTTTTTTATGTTTAAATTCCAAAAAAAATAAATAAAATACTGAAATCAAATAAAATACCTACTTTTTAATATGACAATGCACTTCTTTGGGAAATCGTCCTCGCAATATATGTTTTTCAGTTTGCGGCACAACGTCTGGATAACCTAATGTCAAATCGTAAATCGCATCTAGCTGATTTCGTTTCTGTAGCTGATTAACTAAATAACTGAATCCGGTGGTCCTCGGATGCAACACATACTTGTATCTCTAAAATTGAAACATTTATATAAACACATATTATAATTGTGTTGTTCGAAAAGTTCATTAAATGTTTTCCAATAATTAGCTTCAAATTGGGTTTAAAAAATTAAAACATTACGTAAAAATAAAAAATATCCAACTTCTTGAGAGATATCACTTAATAAACCAATATATGACGTTAAAATTAAAATGAAAATGTACAAAATCATTGAGCGATATCCAAGAAGACCGTCGAAAAGATGATTAATAAATTAGATAACTACGTTGAAAGAACTAAAGAATAAAATCATGATAAATACGCAGACTTAAAGGAAAGAAGTAACAAGAAAACTGAGTTAAATATAACTACTCACGTATATTTCTTTTATAGGATGTTCTTTTAACTTATGATATTTTGAATTCCATTTTAACAAAATACAGGAATACCTCGCATAGTGCGGCTAATCGATTCCACTGATTTGCCGGACTATTTGAAACCGGACTAATCGAAACATTAACTAAATATAAAAAACGTTAATTGGTTTCAAACAAATTTTTTCCTGTTTTTCAGTAAATAAAACTAGGTTAATATATTCAAATGTTTGTATGTATCAACAAAACAAAATTAGGTGTTTATACATTCATTTTAAATACATTTTAAATTGATTTTCAATTAAAATTTAATTATCAAAAAATCGACTTTACTCTAGAGCACAGGTTCCCAACCTTTCTTGACCTACCACCCCCTTTTCAAAAAAAAATTACTCACCTTATATATTGAAAAACAAGGACAGAATTTTAAAATTATTTTATTAAAATATAATATATTAACAATATTGATATATTGCTCAATGTTTGATTAACAAATATATATTATTAAAAAAATTAATATAATATTATAAGTGAGAGGGCTGAGCTTGGTGTAATGACACTAATTTTTCGATATTTGGTGCCATATTTGTCATCAGAAATCTTAAATCGCCGCGTTCCACTATTGACAATCTATTTCTTTTCTTTGTTAGTAAATTGCTGACTACGCTAAATCCTCTTTCGGCTAAATATGATGATGGGAATGTAATGAAAAACTTCTTTGATGCAGCCCATAAAGCAGGATATAATACTGGAATTTGCCTTTGAAGCCAAAATTCTTGATATCCATTTTTTAATTTCAATTTTAACTCTTCATTTATTAACAATTCTATCAACTCCTCCTGATAATTCTGCTGTTTGTGGGTTTGAGAAAGGTTCTAGTACCCAATCTGGAATAATCATGTTAAGGACATCCTAAAATCTATTTGTAAAATCTTCATTAAGTGCTTCCAAATGCTGGCAAAATATCAGAATGTCGTCATCATTTGTTTCCACAGAGGAAAAATTTGGAAACTGATAGAATTGTCTTCTACCCAAACTTTGTTTGTACAAGGCAAGTTTTGACACAAACGTAGAAATAGTTTCCTTTGCTTTGATCAAATTCAAATCTTCTCCTTGCAGCTGTAGATTCGTTTCATTGAATTTATTATATAAATCAGTTAAATAAGCTATATCATTCTTAAATTTCAATAAATTCTCTCTTAACAAATCATCTTTGTTTCAAAAAACGTTATAACTGAGTCGAAGAAAAAAGTACCTGTCTAAAATCTTTTTAGACAGGTACTCTTCTGTGTGCAATAGTAAACGATTGAAATCTTTGTCGTTTTCATCACAAAGTTTTCGAAACAATCTATCATTGAAAGTATTTCTTCTGATCTTGTTAACTACAGTAATTACATACTATAGTGAACAATGAAGACGATCACTAAGGTTTTTTGCAACCAAATGTTGTCTGTGAATTACACAATGAACGGCGACTACATTTTGTACCGCCTTTTTCAAATGTGAAATCAACCCGTGGTATCGTCCAACCATTTCCAGAGCACCATCGGTGGCAACGGCCACAATATTACCCAGAGGAATACCTTTTTCTTTAAAATAGTGTTCCAATATATCAAATATAGATTTTCATTTAGTATCCGTTTCTAATTTTTTTGCGAATAATAGTTCTTGACAATTTTTTTCATATAAGAAGTAAAAACTCATAGTTTGGTAAAGTAAATTCATCAAACTGTAAAGAAAACTCGGTAGTGTTCAAAAAATCAGTTAGAGAACTCTCCACATCCTCGGACATTTCGTCGATTATACTGTATTATTGCTTAATGGGATTTTCTAAATAATATCAGACGGTGGCTTGTGCAGTACAGTACACAGAACCTCACTTACAGCTGGCAGTATCAATTCTTCTCCAATATTGTGTGGTTTTCTTGATTTAGCAATAAGCAAGGAAATGTTGTAAGAGGCACGTAACCCATCATCGTTTTGTTTCGATGCCACTGAAAACATACTAGCTAAAGTTGCACGTCTCGAATGTTGTCCTTTGAGCATTTGAAAGTAAGATAAGGTGTTATCTTTTCTATCAGAATATATTTTGGACAAATGTTCTTCTAATTGTGAAGGTTTCATGGCTTCCTTTGAGAAAACTCTCTGGCAAATCAGGCACATTGGTAATGTCTTTTTAAAGGTGCCTGCGCATTCTTGCGAGTATTGCCTAGGGAGACGGTGGTTGGTCCTTAACGCCCTTGGACCAAAAAAGCCCCCTTTGATCTCTTCAACACCCACCAGTGAGTGGTACCGACCCCGTTTGGATCCACTGCTCTAGAGTTACAAATCGAAAACTAATACTAAAAGAAAAAAGACCACAAAACTAGAACTGCGCATGCAATGCGTATAATGTGCGCATGAGCATAATTTTTTTTTTAAATTTCAAACCGTACTATAGTGAACCCTTATTAATCGAAGCCGCACTATACGAAGTATTTCTGTATATTGAATTTGGATTTTTTATAGAAGGATAACCAAATAACGAAAATTTATTTCTATACATTTTATTTATAACATAATCGAAATGTTTCATGCTCTGCTTTCCAAAATTATCTTCCTCGACTGCAATGGATTTGTTCTGTTATGAAAATTTCTTGATTTCTACTTCAAAAAAGATTTTTGTTTTTTTATTAAATCAGCTTTACAGAACTTCAATGACTTTACTATTATTGTAAAAATTTTTGCTTCTAAAAAATTTCTTCACTAATCTAAACAAGTGATAATCGGAAGGAGCCACATGACGCTCTATGGTGGATAAAACAAAACATCCCACTTGAGTTGACGAAAATTTATCGTCATTAAAACGGTAATATGAGGGCGTGCATTATTCTGAAAGAAGAAATCTGAATCTTGCCTTTTTCTTCGGTTAGAGCAAATTGTTAGCTTCATTTTTCTATTCAAAAAAATTGAATAATATTACGCACTGATACTTTTTGTCTTATATGCAAGTTCGGATAAATAACACTCTTTAAATGCCTAAATATGGTAGCCATGATTTCACTTGCTGAAGAAATATTTAACGTTTATTAATTTATATAACCCTAATTAAATGCCAGATGCAGTTTAATCAAATTTTTTAAAACTTTTTCTGGATCAAACATCACTAAAATAAATGAAAAATTCTAGAAAAAAATAATCCAACATAAAGATTAACAAACAACAAAAATTAGCTACAACGCTCAAAAATTCTTCTAAAAAAATCACCAGACATTTTTGTTGTTAACAGTCATTCATAAGCTATTATTAATTAGTATGAGTTGGCACGTCAAAATTACGGGAAAGATTAAAAAACTGAATAAATTGAATAAAAGTATAAAATTAAAAAAATCTGAAATTTAATCTTCTTTGTAGCTCAAGCACAAAAATAAAAATTTCTTAATACTAATTACTGCTTCAAATAAAAAAATATTTTAAGAAAAAAAATACTGGGTAGTATTTTTACTTGCGCTTCATTATTTAAACACATTAAACACCAACCATTCTTGAAAATAATAATAACTGGCAATAAAAAGTGGATCAATAGCATCAAGCGAAAAAATTACGGAAAAATATAATTAGCAGCCATTAACAACATTAAAATACCATTTTTATCCAAATAAATATCTATGAGTTTATAACAATTGTGAAAGTATCTCATATTATAAGGTTATTCGGAATAATAAATCTATTAATTCTGACAAGTATTATTCAAGAATTACCAATTAAAAGCAATAATTCAAAACGTCTAAAATTAATCAATAGAAAAAGATTTGTCTTCAGTCATGAAAGTTTTGGGCCACGAATTTATTTAATTATTCCTCAATAATTGTTTAAGATTGGATAAGATATTTTACCCTATGTACCGTATTCATGACACTATAAATCTTCAGATTACCATTTATTCCGATATCTACAGAATTTCTTCAACAGCAAATTGTCTAATTTTTTGGAAAATCGAAAAAATAACTTAAAGCCATTTTTCAATCAGAAAACCGGGAAATACTACAAGAATTAAATTATAAAGTTGTCTGAAAAATGGCGAAAAATCATCAATAAAAACTGTATATAAAATAAGCAACAAGTAACATATATAATAAAAAACAATTTTAAAATAAAAAATCAAACAAATTTTGGAAACAACCCAATATAATTTACGTGTATTTAATATAGCTAACCTCCAAGTTGTATTTATCGGCGAACTCGGAGCTCTTCTTTAAGGTGTGCGGCGTCAGATCAGTACCTTCAGGAAATACTAATATTTGGCACTTATGTTTCAATTTGAACAGATAATGCACGAAATTTTTAATTCTGTACCTATCATTTTCCCAGTTTCGTTTAATGTACAAAAAACAAGTCAACTGCATTACCCATCCTGAAAAAATAAACTATATAGTTCGTTTATAAAGGATTGTGTGTATCGTCAATTTTTTGATCGCATGTCTGCATTATCATTTACCTGGTCCAGGAAAATGTTTTATCACGTCCTTCAATACGTACTTCATATTATGCGAATGTTTATTTACTGCATGATACATTATTGGCCATAAAAAATTCCAATCGGTCCTAGTTCGATGATTCATGACCAATACGGACATATCGTCGTACGATATATGATCACCCGTTATAATGAATCTTGTACCGAAAATAAATTGAAGTAACGCCTAAAAATACTACTTTCAAAATAATATTTTTTAAGAATATCCCGTGTGCAAAACTTACGGTTGGATACAGTTCCCAAAAACGAAATATACTGTCGGTCAAGCGACGATACAATTTATTGCTTAAAAGTAGAAGCGGCAATAAAGGACAGTACAGTATTACATATCCTGCAAAAAATTAAACACACACACATATATATTATATATGTTATATATATATATATATATATATATATATATATATATAGTAGTGAACAAAAATCAAATTAATTCGTGGTTCATTACAATTTTGTTCAGTTTAGAAAGAGATTTTTTGCAAACTCAATTTGAACAGAAAACAACTATTATGAAATAAGTACAATTTTCTTAATTGTAACGTGAACAAAACAATAAATTAATCATTTGAATTTTAAAAAAATAATCCGAGGTTCTAAAAACAATATAAAAAATGTTTCAAAATATAAAAATAAGAACAAATTGTGTGGTAAATTTCAAGAAATGTTCTAATAAAACTATTAAATTTACTAAAAATTTTCAACTTGTGGTATCCATGGAAATAAAGCAAAATAAACTCGTCATACATACTTTCATAATTTCTAAGAGATTCCTACAGGCTATAATGCGTAAAAAAAGCCAAGAAAAATATCAGCACTTTCAAAAAATAATACTCAAAAACGATTGAAATTAGCACTATATCATAAGGAATAGCCATGTGAAAAGTAGAAGAATATCTTATGGTCCGGTGAAAGTAAATTTAATTTATCTAGATTTGGCAGCACTAATCATAATATAAAATAGTCCAAATAAAAAGAATGCACTCCGCAGTAAACCATTAAAACAATTAAACGTGGGAAAGGTAGTAATGTGATATGAGGATGCTGATCGTGAATAGCCCAAGCCAAATTCCCTTGAATAGAAAAAAAAATATTATATATTTACATGAAAATCCTAAATACAATATTACTATTTTATAGAGAAAATAAAATACCATTACCATGATCATTTCAACAGAATAATGAACCAAAAATACACATCTAAGACAATAAAGAAATGATTTCATACGAATATAGTTTCAATTATAGAGTGATTGGCACAATCGTGGAACTAAATCCATTCGAGAAGTTATGAACCGAAGTTAAAAATAGTAAAAGCAATAAAAAACAAAACCGTTTATGGCAAATTATTCAGTCTTCAAAAAAGAAAAAAACATTCTTTCTAAATAGTGTTGGAAATTAGTAAAATCTGTACCATGCCATTGGTAAGCTATAGAGTTTTTCAATAAGAATGTCAGAACTTTGACAGCTAATGGCAGCCATGTTTGAATTTTTTAAGCTCATTTTGACATTTCAACTCAGTATAGTTTGAAAAATTATCATGAAACGTTTAACACTTCAGCAATGCTTAGAAATTGTAAAAACTTCAACAGACTTATTGAAACAAAAGTTTAATGAGTCCATTATTTCACGAAATGGACTCATCAATTAATCACCAAGATCATTTGATCTAACTCCATTTGATTACTTTCTGTGAGGTTATGTCAAATCATTAGTTTATGCTGATAAACCACGAACAATAGAAGCATTAAAAATAAACATTAAACGTTTAATTTATGAAATTGGAACACAATTATGTGAAAGGTGACTAAAATTGGACTAAACGAATGCACTATGTCAAGCGAAGTCGTGGTGGTCATATGAGTGAAATTGAATCATTAATGCCATAGAATATGCTTAAAAATAAAGAATAAGTAACTAATTAATTAAATACTTTTTGTTTTATTTCCATTTAAACTTCTAACGCGCTTATTGGAAAACCCTATATTATCAAAAAAAAATGCTACATAACGAAATATTAATTAAACAGACTATTAATAAACAAAATGTAAATATTTTTTTTATTGTTGTATCAAAAGTACTTCTTTTTACACAATATTTTTTTGGTTTTTTATGATTTTGAAGAATTCTTATTTTCAAACCAAATAGCATTGTTATATGGAGTTTTTATAATAATTATCGTAAATAAAAATTAATACTTTCAAAATTTCTTATTAATAATATCATAAAAAAATATTTTCTTTATAATTTTGTTGTTCTACCTTTTTTGCATACAACTATATACATATATACTCTCTCTCTCTCTCTATATATATATATATATATATATATATATATATATATATATATATATATATATATATATATATATATATATATATATATATATATATATATATATATATATATATATATATATATATATATATATATATATATATATATATATATATATAGTAAACCAAAGTAAAACTCCCACAAAAGAAAAATACATTCATTTTTATTAAGATATATATATATTGATATAAATTTATATAAAACAAACACAAAAAAATAATTCATTCATATTAAATATGATAAATAAAATAGAAGAACTATATTAAATAACCTTAAAAATTACCTCAAAACGAAACTTTGACAGCTAGCAATTTATTACATATCCATCAATGTAATAAAAGAAAGTCTACAATATAATTGTATATTATTTTAAAATGTACATACATACATATAAATACCATCCTTGCATAAATTTTGTTCAGTTTGTGTGAGAAGTATTTTATTTTTCTTAAAATGGAGTTACAACATCGGTAAACATCATTAGAGATTATAAACCTTGTAATTAAATATTTTCTAGAAAAAAATAAATTCATAAAATAACCAGCATAGTAAATAGAAATTATTCTATTGTACAAGGTATCATAAAATGCTTTAAAACTGAAAAAATATTGTAAAATTAGCCAAATAAGAAAACCTACAAAATATTTAATGATTGCGATGAACACTGAATTATCCAAACAAATTGAGAAAATCACAAAATCAAGTACTCTAATATCAGCTATATTACAAAGAAACATTTAAAAATAGAAACTTATTATAAAACACTGGATATTTTTTTATAAAAACATGAATTTAATATGATAATAGTCCAGACAAATACATATTTGGATATATTTTTAAGGTTATTTATTATTTTATACATTTTATTCATTTAACATGAATGATTTGTTTTGTTAATTTCGTATAGATTTAAATCAGTGCACTTTAATGAAAATGATTTTTTTTTCAAAATAAAATTATTGTATTTTTATTCTACATAAACGATTTATATGTATGCGTGGGAGTTTTACTTTGAATCATAATATATACATCAAGTCAGAAAACTAACGGAACTTTCTCATTTAAACTGCGCGCTCTTGTGGAATGTCACGTTGTAATTCTTTTTAAGTTGGTATATCTGTCAATGATATCTGTGACAAATTTCATGACGCTATACTCATTAGTAAATAATTTACAGTGGTTTTTATTAATCGGTGATTGTTATTCGCGACGATTGTTACGATGTTGAAATTAGTTGATCAAAGAATTTCCATTAAATTTTGTGTTGCAGACCAAATAAACTTCACTTAAATGTTGGAAATGTTAATAAAGGCATATCCTGAGGATTATCTATCGAGAAAAAGAGTTTTTGAGTGACATAAGGCGTTCAAAGAATGCCATGAAGCCGTCGATGATGAACTACGATCTGGACGCCCATTTACATCAAAGCCCAAGTCAAAGTATTGGTGCTCAAAACTCGTCGTATGTCTGTCAGAGAGATAGCAACTGAGATGGAAATCTCAAAAACACAATGCCATGTCATTTTGGCTGAAATGTTGAGCATGAAACGCATCGCTTCTCGCATGGTGCCAAGAACATTGAATATGTTCGTGAGTTTTTGGCCAAAAACTCAACCAATATCGTTCCGCAAGCCCCGTATTCGGCTGATATCTCAGTGCGAGTTTTTTTTATTTCCAAAATTCAAGTTGCCGCTCCGAGGGCATCGTTTTGAATCGATTAAATCCATAAAAGAAAATTCGCTGCTTGAACTGAAGGCTATACCATAAAGTGCGTTCGCGGGAGCGTTCGAAAACTGGAAGAAGTATTGGCATATGTGTATTTCTTCCAATGAGGAATACTTTGAAGTCGACAAAATAATTATGAATGAATAAATAACTTTTTTTGTGTTTTATTTCAAAAGTTCCATTAGTTTCCGGACTTAATAATATATATATATATATATATATAATATAATATCAATTTATATCAACCAAAAACTGAATGCAAGCCTCAATGAATGTTACTATTCATTGGAATACCATTGATTAATATACTGACCAGAAGAATTCGTGAGTATTTTTTATTCAGGATTTACTCCCTTAGGCAGGTTGCGTTTACTAAGACTAAAAAACTCCACTTAGTTTCCAATGCTCTTCTTCTTTGTTATAGGTAGTGATCCAAACCACTACACTACCGATCGATTATACTAATATAAGGTGCCCCAATTAAAACTGAAAGATAAAAACTAAATGATGTAAGTAAGTAAATGTATGATTAAACCTTTCAGTATCATTTAGACAAACTAATAGATAACCAACCTGCTGTTTAATGGTTACTATCCACGCCTGTTATGCGAGAGAAATACATTTGATTTCCGATAGAAAATATATAGCAGGGAGGCTCTTTAACCGAAATGAAGGAAACCTCTCTAAGGAGTAAATACTGAATAAAAATTCTCACCAACCCATCTAATTAGCATAATATGATTAAGTACTAGTAAATGGTAACGTTCAATGAGACTTTCACACAGCAGTGGGTTTATATAAGTAGATATGATGATGATGATTATATATATATATATATATATATATATATATATATATATATATATATATATATTCATATTGTCAAGTTCACTTTTTATAAACGAAAAAGCATTTTTTGAATTCCAAAAATCCATTTATACAATCCTAACTAAAATAGTTACAGCTGGGTCTGTTTTTGTGCGGATTATTTTAATGCGATCTTGAAGTTATGCGATTCATATTACTTCTTAGTATCTTTTTATACGAATTTTTTTAAGAATTCCTTTAAGCGGTTATTTAATTCAACGAAAAGCTCTTCAGTTTTATAAACAAATGAAAGAATCAGAGCCATTTACTTCCGCTTCTCAAACTGATAAGGTATTTTCGGCTAGCAAAGGATGGATAACCGGATTTTTAAAAAGGAATGTACTCCATAACACGAAGATTACGGGCGCAATTGTATCGGCAGATGAAGCTGCCAATTTTTTTTAAACAATATTACGTTAAACTCACTTTTAAATTTATATTGGATAAACTAGAAAATGAGTCAATAACAGTAACTGACGCTTGGAAAGAATTTTCTATCTTTGACTGTATAAATCATGTTGCATTTGCTTTTGCTCAAATAAAATCACACACTTTAAATGCTTGTTGAAAAAAAGCTTGGCCTACATGTCTTGAATACAGTGCAGCTATTCAAACATCGGCATTATCAGATGAAATCATTACTTTGGAACATGATATTGGTGAAAAGGGTTTTGATTCCATTAGCGAATGATATCGACGAATTGCTTGAAGATAATGCCTTAAGTGACAATGATATTATTGCAATAAGTTTAGATACCGTAGAAGATTTAGAAAAAGATAGTGAAACAGAAGTAGAACCTGTTCCCTTCACTGAAAAAAATGATTCGAGAAGATCTTCGACTTTGTAGTCAATTGGAAAATCATTTTCTTGTTAATGACACGAATTCTGAACGAGCTTTTAAATTCCAACGAGAGCTAAATAATTTTATGTCTGAATATCGAGAGCTTCATAAACAATTAGTAAAATCATCGTCTCAAAGTTTAATCATCGATTCATACATTGTTATCAGAAAACCATTAACACAGAACGAGACAGAAATCAACGCTAATTCTGTTGTTTGTGTTTCCTCTAGTGACGAATCTGATTTCACACCAGTTCATAAACGAACCCACATATTTTCAAATATGTTTGAAAAAATGTAAAATAAATTACTCATATGTACATATTGTTTTGAATGAATTTAAATAGTTAATAAAAAAATAAAGTAAAAAAGCTTTATTTTGTATTTTTTTTCAGATATTTGAATATTTTATGAATTCTTTATTTCTTGATCTTTTTATGTAAATTTTAGAGTAATTTCACTTTGTTGCTTTAGTTTTATGCGATTTTGAAAATTACGAAACGCATCCCTAATTTTTCAATGTAAGTTAAGTTTTCTTTTGTGCGATTTTTTAAATGCAGTTTTCTGCGGAACGTATCTACCGCATAAAAACAGACCCAGGTATACATGCAAAGTGTATTAAATTCCAGTCTAACCTTTTCACTTATTGTATTAAAAATACTTATACCTACTGACTTGATAAATTTTAATTTTTATACATCGCTTTATGACAGTACATTTAAGAAAAACGATTACAATTGAAATAGTGACCTATTTATGCATAAATACCGCATTTAATTTAAAAAATAGAAGTAATTAATAAAAACACAAATGAATTTTTACCCTAAAAATCACGATACATTATAAAATTGTTCGATAATCACTTATTCTTTACTTTAATTGTTTATAATCTAATGCATATTTCAATGGCCTTGCTATCATCATCAAAACGTTAAATCATAAAATTTCGAATTTTATAATACAGCGCTCCAATGAAAATGACATGGCCGACGAAATGCACATCAGCTTATATACAATTAAAATGAACAATTTGTAATTATTAAATCATTTTATAAAACGTTATATATTGAGGATTAATGATTCATATGGATATGTTAAACTGAATTTGTGACAATATCAAAACAAATAAAGAATTAATCGATTTGAAAATGGTAATTAAAATTAATGAAAATATAAAAAATATATTCAACTTTTAAAAAATAAGTTGTAATATAAAATAAGCTCACTACCTCTGACCTTTAGATTACACTTCAAACACAGGTTACGAATGAATGTTTGCCACAAATAAGAATATACGATTGGACCAAACCATTTCGAAAAGGTAGAAGCTGTGTGGAAAATAAACCTCACGCTTAGAGACCAATAGCTTCTGTTAATTCTAACATTTCGAAAGTTGAAGAATTTTTTCAAACCAATCATCGAATAACTGTTATTTAATTTCCATATGAATTAGGGATTAGTGTTGACAGTGTTGAGGAAATACTGTATATGAAATTAAAGTACAGTAAAATATGTACAAAATAAATTCCACACCTCTTACACTAGTGCACAAAGAAGAACTTTTAGCAACCATTACTTAATTTCTTTAACATTCTGAAAAAAGTAAAGATAAATGTTGGACTCTATTATACTTTGTGATGAGACTTGGATCTACCATTTTATTGATGAATTCGACAAAATAAATATGAGTAAAAACATGGAAAATCTCTTCCTCTGAGAAAAGTCAAAACAATTTCTCCAGCAGATGAGATCACAGTGTATTCTGGGATTTAAATCTATGCCTAGTTGATTTGACAAACAATAAAAAAATTCTTTGAAATAAATATTTATAAACTTCAAGAACGATGAAACAAATATATTGCAGTTAAATGGGTTTGTATTGAAAAGTAGTAAATGAAACATTTCGATGATGTTACAAATAAAATTTATACAGATAAATTCTCATTTATATTTGAACCACTCTCGAATATGCAATCCAATGATAAGAACATTAAGTACATTGAAAATAGTATAATTATTCTGTTTTTGAAAATATTATTGATGAAGACACTAATAAAAATTTGAAAGTTTCAGGCACAACAAATAGATGAAACTTCAATAATCTCTATAATATTTTTTGTAAAGTTGGATTTTAAATACTAGAATTCTGGAGTTTATATAATAATTTTGGAAGAAAAATCAATCGTAACGATTCTTTTAGCAAAAGTAATTCAGAATTGTTTAACAAAAATCTAAAATCATATCTATATAGAATTAAGAATATATTAATTTTTATGGAGTTATTTTCTAAAAATGTTGTGAAAAAAGTTAACAATGAAATATGACATTAAATCGAAAATTAAATATATAAATTATATTTAAACAACATAATATATCTAAAAATAGAATAATAGTAATAATTCTTCTAATATAAAATATATATATATTGGCCTACAATACATGAACAAAAAGAGAACAGAAACCATAAATATTGTCCATTTATCGTTTCATTTGATAAATAAAAAAATCAAAATAATAAAATTGCATTTAAAAAAAGGAAGTGGAAAATTGCAACAACAAAATAAGATAAAAAATTGGAGAATAAACCAAAAACAAACGAACAGTTGAAAAAATATTAATCTCTTATAAATATTTTATCAGACATTATAATACGACTAAAGAGAACAAAACATATGCAAATAAAATTGTATATAATTCATAAACTTTGAGAATTAATTTATCATTATGTAGCTTTTTTTGCATTATAGATGTATGGAAATTAATTAATGTCATTAACTAAACTCTTAAGTATCACCAATAGTATCCCTATGTTGATAATTATGTTTTATATTGACAAATTTTTATGAATTTTTACTATTGTTGAATATTTTTATAATTTTAATGTACTAATATGATTAAGTAATAATTAATTGAACTTTTATTCAAATTAAAACAACATTTATTTATAACCTGAATTGAAAATTCTTTTTTTGTATAAATAATCCATTAATATGTCAATAATTACTTATGTTATTACTGTATTGTATATTAATTAATTATTAAATTAACCATTTTTATCTATATTATTTTATAATATTATATATATATATATATATATATATATATATATATATGTATGTATGTATGTATGTATATATGTGTGTGAATTACCTTAACCATATAAAAATATAATTTAAAAACATCACTCACCAGAAAATATGCTCATATACCATAGCATACAATAAGTAATTCCTTTCAAGCAGCCCATTTTCTTTGAAACCAGTAATTGAAAATGTATTAATGAGGAAATCGACATAGTATATTCATCTTATATTATATATAACCATTACTACACTATACATATAAACACTAATCAATTCCGGATTCATCATAATACTGAATTGTTTATAATCCACAAACATGACAATAATTAAAATCTTCAACACAAGAACATCAAACTTCGTATGACATTCGCTCAACAGTCAACTTTTACATAATAGTATATTGTTGTTGATTCTTTTGATTATATCTGTTCTTTACTATCGAGCAAATGCGAATTAATCAAACAAGCCTTCAAATAAAATCATATTAGCAGATATCGAATGTATTTATTAAGCGAAAAAAATCAACTAGAAAATAAAATATACTTGTACGTAAAAATACGAAACAGAACGTTTAAGAAATCAGGTAAACATTGTCGACGATGTCCACGTACGAGAGGACAATATAGTACAGCATGAAGCTATATACGTGCAACACGCACCGCTCACGAGAATTTATTGATTTGTATGGACAGCATCCCTGGACCAAAATTAGCTGCGTCTCATTCCGGCCAATGCGTCGCTCTCGTTCTTATATAATTTATATACGCGAAACAGTACGATTTTTGGTTTATTTACACGGTTTTCGTGTTACGGAGCGCATTAATTTATATTGTCGACTGACATGGCGAACGAAGCCACAACAATGCACGGTTTTTCATCCCTTATATATAGAATGTTCTGATAATCGATATGTGGATTTGCGTTTGCTTATAATTTAATTAAAACATTATCTCGTTACAGTATGGTTTTATCTTGTATTCGAAAAAAATCTTTGGGTTTTCTTTACTTAAAGAACACAGAAATATCTTTTTGTAAATATAGAACAAATTACAAACACGTATTTAAACAATTCATTTTTAAATAACACCAGACACACTTTAATTTTAAAATTTCATAAAAAAATAAGTTCCTTGATTATTTTTTTAAAAATTCACGTCTTTCCAAAGAGACGATAATTAAAACTTTAAAAATTAGTAATATTTTAACAAAATACTATTTTTAATTCAAACTGAGCTGCTTTTCAACCAGTAGATAATTTAAAATTTGTTATACAGAATTTGTTGAAGAATTAAGCAACCAACCATTCATACTCGTTCAGCCCCGCACACCCTCTCATGCACATATATGACTTGCATCTATTTTGTCAAGATCTCGAACACAGCGGGTGTTCGGTGTGTAAACACATGCACTAGGCAGACGATCTAAGTGACAATCTAAGTGAGAAAGCCTCTGATGATGATGACGTCGCCATCGAAATGCATCAGCCGATATAATTATAGATTATATAATTATAAATAGTAAGTGAAAAATAAGTGATTATTGAACACTTTAAATTATTGTGGTGTTGGAGTTAAAATTCATTTGTGTAAAATGATCTAAGTAACATTCTTTAAAGTGACGAATCATACAACATGATTGCTCACAGAGCCTCGCGCGCTTACTTATGCGCAGGCTCAAAGAGATCTCGAACTCAGCGGTGCCTTAGCGATAGATATAAAAGCAAGCAGACGCGTAGGTTTTAAAATTTTCTCCTACACGGACAATCTCATAACAATAATATAAATTACACCATAAATACTGTCTTTACTCTAAATAGCAAAATATCCTGTGGATAACCAGTTGTGTATATATTTATAACATTTGTATTTTCCACATGTAATATTTTATGAACAATAAAATATATCTGTATTCTGAGAATAAACAATACTCAACCATATACAAATAATACTCAACCATAGGCACATTATAAGATAAGTAGCCTAACTAACCCCGAAAATATCATGTAAACTTCATGTAATTATTAGACAAAATAATTTTTTTCTGATTCTGAGAATAAAAAAGGTACATTAAATTAACTCATTGCTTTATTTTGTCGTCAATCATAATATCAGTATTACTTATCAACTTATTACCACGAGTGTAAAATCAGTGTTAATTCTCATAACGTAATCATAAAGTAAGTGATCTTTTAGTATTTGCTCTATACTGATAACAAGTGATTTAATTGTTATCTGATCTACACATCAACCGCAGACTCTCAGGTGAATATACAATAATTGACTATTCGAGAATATACATTTATAGTGTGCCATCAACAATTAATACAATTGTTGTTGGTCAAAAACTCATGTCTTCAACAATCAATATAATTGTCGTTGATTGTCTACTCAACAATTGACTACTCCGATATACATGTATTTATTGTAAATGTATTAGTGATCAATTAACTAGTGTCTTCAACAATTAATATAATTGTCGTTGATTGTTTATTCAACAATTGATTACTCCTGTGTACTTGTATTTATTGTAAATATATTTGTGATTCATCTATTCATAAACTTGCCAAATTTATTACCTGCCCCAGCCACCATCTGGCTACGATAATCTGAGTTATCGAGTGCGAGTTAACATCATTTCCGCACAGAATTTAAATATAAATAATATTTCTATAATAATACTATTTATATAATTAATGAAGCATAATGTGACTTTCAACATAGGATATAAATAATATATATATATATGTGTGTGTGTGTGTGTGTGTGTGTGTGTATGTGTATCATCATTAGTAGCAGCAACTCCTTTCAACCCCTATTGGATAATGACTTCTCCCAATACTTTCAACTTAAACCAATCAAATATCTTTTCCCTCCATTCCATTTCGAAAAATTTTCTTATGTCTATTCCATCTATCTATAAAACTCTCTAATGGCTACAGCGCGATCACTGCTAAAACAGAACACTCTGAATATCAAGCACAGAACCTTTGACTCATGCTATACAAGTGTAAACACAATAATGAAAAAGACCAGAGCTATCAATTACTTCAAATAATAGTTACGAGGCTACGGAGTCGAAGAGCTCGAGACACGAATTTTGCTATTTGGGACTTCACATCGACCAGCGATGAAGATTTTATTATCATTGGCGGAATTATGTTTTTTAACTGCTTTCAAAAAACTAAACGATCACTTCTAATATGTACTGTCGACAGTTAACCAAACTGAATGATGCATTGCAACTGAAACATCCAGAATTGGTGAATCGTAAAGGTGTTGTGTTCCACCATGATAATGCAAAACCACATATATTTTTGATCACTTACCAAAAGTTATTAGAGCTTGATTGAGATATGATGCCATATTCACAATACTTACCTAACCTTGCACCATCAGATTACCATTTATTCTGTTCCTTACAAAACTCCTTAAATGGTAAAAGTTTCACTTCAGATCAAGCTATCAAATCATACTTGAATCATTTTTTTACCCAGAAAGATCAACATTTTTTTAACACGGAATTATGAAAATGTCTGAAAGATGGCAAAAGATAGTGAAACAAATTGGTCAATAATTACTGAATAAAAATATTTAATTCTATGAAAAAAACATCTTTTATTTACTTAAAAAACTCGCAATTACTTATTTGTCAACCTAATAGATAACGGAATTGAACAAAATGTTTTACAAAATAATCAGTCTATTATCAATATTCTCTAACTGCCTAATTTATTTGCAAGCTTAAAACAATGTAATTTTGTAGTATCAAAAAAAATTACCCCTAAAATGTCTAATAATATTAAAAACTTATCTTGTAAAAAACAAATATTTATTAAAATCGTACTAATAATTTTTTTATATTTCTAGTTTTCTTTGTCATTTGATGAGTATATTTTTTAGTTTTTTATTGAATATCTTTACTTTATAAATGTCCTCTATGAAAAGTAAAAGTCTTCATTTTTTCTAAATGAATTTAAAACAAACTGAAATATGATAGTTTTCTTTATAATAACTACACGCATAATTTTAATTAAATTAAATATTCTAAATATGAAATCTTATTTGAAAATAAATCGTCATAAGATAAAAAATACGAATTCACGCTAAAAGTATTTTAAATAGAATTAATTAATTTTAAATAATTGGTAAAGTTATTGGACTTTTTAAACTATTAAAATAACTTTTCTTATAATAAAAATGAACAAAAATTTAAAAAATAATATTTTAAAACAATATTTTAGTATATTAAAGGCCAAAAATGGTCACATGGAAATAAACAATATATTAACAAATTCAACCAATATGACAAAAATAAGTTTTTATTAAGAAACCTAAAATTAAATATTTTAAAACGTATCCATTTTCCATATAGAATCGAATAAATTAAAAATAATTGATGCATGCCTAAAGTAATAGAATCCATGATAAAAATGAACTCATAAACGAAAAACCAACCTAATATGATACTTCAAATACAGCCCTTAAACAATTGAATTTACGAATATTTTTAGCATAATTAAACAAGCAAGTTTTAATTAATCAGATACAAAGAAAAGGAACGATTTTAGCTGTTATAAGCTAATAATACTTATACGGAGATGTGTGGAGATTAAAAGTCATAAAATATGTTGTTTTCCGTGCAATTTTCTTTTCTGATTTTTAACCAATTTTTAAGGTCATTTGCCCCACTGCGCGATAACACATCGACTGTATATACTACTCCAGACAATAATTTGAAATCAATATAATGATGTTTCATAAATAATTGGAAAATTTTCCAGAACCAATAAGTCTAGTTTAAACATATGTCAAAGATAACAAAGGCTGCAGGTAAATAAACGATGCACCCGGTTCATAACCAACAGCATTAGTGAAGTACATTAACCTTCATCTTAATCTCCAGCTCCTGATTATTGATCATTTTATTCATTTACTAATATGTCGACTGTCGAACAAAGGTCAGTAGCAATATATTCATCCTTGCACCAAATATTATTAATTTCATTCTAAATATATCAAACACGAATAAGTTTGCATGTTTACGTTGCTGAAAGACTGACTGGTCACAATGAAGAACCTATCAACCTAACAAGTATAAAGCCGCCCTCAAAGACATCTTGAAATACCAAAAGTCAAGCATCGTAAAACAGTTCCAATGAAGACTTCTAAAATTATTCCATTATTATGCAATATATCAATCTGTGAAATGGTTTGTATACAAACAATTCTTATTACACGATTTTATTTATTCATATGAATTTATAATATTTTTTCTATTAATATAATTTTACAAAAATCATAATAGTAATCTGAAAGTGCCAAATCGAAGGAATATCAAGGATGTGTAAGGATTTCTCAGTCAAGATCCTTCAGTTTTCTTTCGGTATTCATAATCACATATGGTCTTATATCACCTAAATGAAAATTAACATCCTCTTTGTTTATCAAGTCTAGCTTTTTTAAAATGCAATACTTTATTTAATCCAATCAGTGGTTGACAGTAGCAATTTTAATAATGGTTTCACCAGGTTTTAAAGTCTTAAATACATCATATCTCTGCAACCTCGTCAACACACAGCATTATTTTGATGTCTTTAAATATTTTGGTAACTAATGTCTTGTTCTTACTATATTTATATCTCATGAAGCTTATAGAATTTTAGCAATCACCTATTTCAGAATATCATTAATAACTAATGAAAATCCAAAATGGAGTCTATTATTTAAGTCAAAATCACCAGAATGATTTTTTTGAACCAACTTTTAATATGTGCATGCAATAACACTTTATCATTTACAAAAACATCGCAGGTATTTCTGGAATAACTTACTGCAGTAGTACCTTTTCATACTCCTACAACATTATAGACCGAAAACACACTTTATCAAATACTATATCTTTAATCTGTAGGGATTAAAGTAAGATTAAATTTCTTAAAGATACAATTATACATATTCTTCTAACAAGAATTCATCATAACACAATACTCATATTTTAATTAAGATTCAATAAAATATTATAAAGTCATTTTACTTGATATAAGTAAAGCCGAAAATACTTTTCCACTGTCAAATATATATATATATATATATATATATATATATATATATATATATATATATATATATATATATTAAGTCTACCGGAAAATTCTCTCCGTTTTTGAATTAAAAGAAAATAATACATTTTCAATACATTTATTAATATTTACTGAACAATATAATTTCCATTGTTACTAATGACCTCTTCCCAGCGTGACAGTAATTTATGAATTCCATTTCTGTGGTCCTAACAATATCGTCATCGATTAGAGATGGTCCCCACAACGTGGCTTGTCATTAAGACCGAATTTGCCTGCTTCATATTTTTCGAACCATCTTCTGCACATTCAGTCGGAAAACTGATCTTTACCAAAAACGTTCACCAAATTTCTAAACGCTTAGTGGCATTTCTATTTTGTTGGAATTCATACAGAATGCAATGCCGTAAATGAACTTTATCAATAAATATGTTTACGCCAACGAATCTCATTTAAAACTGAGATGATGAAACCATTGTTTCAGTAAATTTAAAAGAGCACATATTTAGAAATACAATGGTAAAAAGAGGCAGTCTTATATGCTTCAAACAAACACGTTCATACATGTTGAAACTTGAGATGACATTATCGGACAGAACTTTCCGGTAGACCTAATATATATATATATATATATATATATATATATATATATATATATATATATATATATATATATATATATATATATATATATATATATATAAATAATTGGACAAAAGTAAAGCAAAGACGCAAGACAAAGACTTTTATTAAAAATATTTGTACCAAAATGAAATGCAAAAAAACTGATAAGGGAAATAAAACATTTACTTATGTTGTAATAAATATGTATTGAGATTTATTTTCTTAATTTTTATTAAAATAAATATTCAGTAAATCGCGGAATGAAATTAATTCTCGTTGAAATATGTATTTTATTTCTAAATTTTGAGATTAACAACCCCCTAAGGTTCTTTTTGGATTATGATCCGGATATTGTACTAGCCATAAAAATACTCGATATTGTTTTGTTGACACCAAACTTTTATAATTTCCACAGAATTTCTGAAATCGTTATATATTAGAAATCACTAAAAATATATCACTAATCACTAAAAAGACTGTTTTCTATTTTTAACATTCCAGTTGATATTTAAACGATAAGTAAAGGTCGAATGTGTTTCTTTGTATTTTTTTATTAAATAATGATTTCCTTGCTGATCTACTATAAAAACAATTTTAATATGTAGTCGTTACACAGTATACATATTTCTAAATTTAATTCAGCGTTTATTCTTGTTATTGACATATAAATATCAGACATTATTAAAAGCAAAATTTGATTTTTAATTTTTTTATTTTTTGTAGACGATTAGAATGTAGCATAATTCATACAAAACCTCTAGTGTAAAAACGTTCAATGATTCTGCAAATCGCCAATTCATATTTAATTGCTCACTAATTCTGTTTTTCTAAATATCCATTATAATACATTTGTACAATTTTTAATTATAATAAATGTTATTATAAGTTCTTTGCGATATTTTTTCATGTTATTTACTCAAATTTCAGGAAAAAAAAACAAATCAACTATTATAAATTTACTAGTTAACCTTAAAACAGAATAAAATACACTGAATAATATTTTTGTCCATTTGTCCACACACTTCCTTTAAAATAGAAATTTCCTTAAATTTACAAATTTAACAATAATGGTTACTTAACTTCTATCTTCTTGTTATTGTTATTTTAGAGAAAAAATTCTATACTGTCATATTCACAAAATAAAGGCAATATTTTTTCTACATTTGCAAATAAAAAATAGTAAGCTTTAATTTTTCATTTATAATTTTTTTCACATGTAAAATTGCATACATTCAATCAGTTGCTTAATTTTTGATATGACACTATATATTAATAAAATATATTCATTATAAGTACAAATTTAATTACTTTAATCAAAAGTTCACTCTTCACTATATAATAAAAATTCAATGTTATGTAACATTCATTACTAAATCAACAAAAAGAAAACGACATTTTAAGACATGTGAAAATATATCCTAACTTAAGTACTAAAGAATTGTGCGCAGATGTACAAAACAGAAACAAATTCAAGCACTAAAACACTTCGTCCATTTATCAGGAAAAGCAATTATCACAGCCAGATTTCATAAAAAATCAATAAATCAACGTAATAAAAAAGGGACGAATAAAATATATAAGAACGGTAAAAATATATATAAACACATCCAAAAACTTTTTTGCAAACTTAACTTTTTAAGATAATTCTAAATTTGAAATATTTAATTCATCTCATATAAAAATGACGTTGAGAAAACCAGGCATTCAATTCGGTAAAAAAACTACAGTCAACTATAAAACATAGACTTGGTTCTATAATATTATAAGGATGAAAAATTTTATTTCATTGAAGTTAAAATAGAAATTTCTTTACATTGACATTTTGGAATATAATTTAAGATGAGTACAAAAAAAAATTAAAAATAGAAAGTATATTTGTATTTCAACAAAATGATGACTGAGCGTTACTGTACTAAGAAAGCTAAAGAATGAGTTTTATGTAATGTATTAACACTGCTCAATCACCAGAAATCCTATAAATCGCCTCCTCAGTCACCAGAAATACTATAAATATTCACAGGAAGAACTAAAGAATCTTCTAGTATTAATCATATTTCTAGAAAGGAAATGTTCAAACATATCTTCAGAAAAAATGAAACAAAATCAATTCAACTTTAATAAAAAAAGGACTTGTATAATCATTATCTAAATGATTAAAAATTTGTTCTAAATGTAAACATTCTATCATTAAATGTTATTTTTGACAATTTTAATCTTTTTACACCATATTTTTAATGACTAGATATTTTTGTCACATGTTAAATTGAAAATGTTCATTTTTTATTAAATTTATTATAATTTAGAAATATATTATTTTGCTATACAATAATATATTGATAATATAAATGTTTAGTAATTTTTTTAACATAACTTTTTTATAAAACGAAATTTCATTCATATCAACTATATATAATTTTTCAGAAAAAAGTACAATAACTGGAATATAATTTAATAATTTTACGGAATACAAGCGTACAAAATTAAAAGAATACAAAAATGAAATAGGGCATTTTACTATTTCGTACAGTTGCCCTTTACTTTAATAACAGCCTACAACCCAGCTAACATCGAATATACCAATTTTTTGGTAAAAAGTGCACCTATTGTATATTCTTCTATTTGTTTTATTAAAATAAGTAGAATCTTTTAGCCTCATTTTATTTTATCCACAAATACTTAATCAGATTTAAATTCAGGGATTACAGAAATAATCCAAAAACATTGGTACATTGTATAATAACCAAAAGATACATAGTGCACATAAAATATATGCTTCAGATCATCTTATTGAAAATAACAAATCAAAGGCAAAATCAATTTTTCAACAATTTTTTTCAAATTATCTTTCAAAATTTGAAGATACATTATCTTGTCTATTGTGGTATCTTATAAATTCTGTTTCCAGAACCATTTGCGATCATACACCCCTACAACATAAAACTCTCACTGTATTCAACTACATTTTTGTTGTATTCAATGTTTTATTGTCTGCATACTATTTGTTTATCATCTGATTAAAAAAAAATAACTGACCTTATCTGAAAAAATTACGTTCTCCCAAAAAATAATTATATACTTTTTTACAAATTCTAACAGGCAAATTTTTTTCACAATATACATTTCTTTAAATGATAATATCCATGATACCCTCAACTATGCAATATTCTTCTTATTGTTTTGATTGATGTATTCTTTCTAATTCTCTAAAATACTTTTACTTGCATTTAGATAAGCTTAATTTTGGATCAACAATAATTTTCGTTAATGCTTATTATTTACACTTAGTATTTTTTCCATCTCTGCTCCTATTTTCTAAAATTCTTTCATATCTAATTTACTATTTGTTGCACTGCGGAGTGTGTTCTTTTCATCGCCTTCTAAATTTATTATCAATTTTTCTCTTCATAATATAGCATTAAAGCCAACTTTCTAAAGTAGTTGAAGAATTTACATTTGTTTCTTCTTCATTTTGTTTAAATTGCCTCAAAAGCAACTAAATGTCTTTATTCTAAATTTTAATTGTAAAATACAATTATTCACAAACATTATTTTACGTATGAATAAAAATAGCACGGTTTGATGCTTCCCCAAAAAATATTAACTATGCACTCAATTTTGTAAGGATATAAATTGCTATGGAACCATGTATACATTTGTATTCTCATCATTTAAAATTATGATTATTTATTTATGTATACATGTAAATAATAAAATGAATCATAAATGTATATTTTTAATTTTTTAAAAAAAGAAAAAATAATAATGTTAATAGACTATTACCATTTGACGTATAAAGATTTACACACAATTTTATGAGTAAGTGTTTGTATCTGTTTCTTATTAACACATTACGGTCCGCAGTATTTCGCGCTAGACTTCATCTAGAGTCCAGCGAAATTCGCAAAAAAGTGCACAAAAATAACTTCTTCATAAAGTCGATGTAATTCTTAAACCAATGAACATTTTAAAATTAAATTTCATATCTGCCTATAAAAGGGTTCGATGCATAAATATATGTAAATATAATAGTGATTTTCAATCTGTAATGAGTGTACCAGCGTGATAAAGTACAAATTTATAATAAACATAATTTATTTGTTGTTTTGGAACTGTGGCTGATTCATTTTACACAATGAGAGAAAGGCCCTGATGATGATGGCGTTGCCATCGAAATGCATCAGCCGATATAATTATAAATTATATAATTATAAATAATAAGTGAACATAAATGATTATTGAACACTTTAAATTATTGTGGTGTTGGGGTTAAAATTTATTCGTGTAAACATAGTTTATTATAAAAAAACATCTAGAAGGGATAAAAATATGATAAATTATATAAAGCATATATTCTATATACAGAAATTGTTAGAAAAAAAATAAGAGAACCCATTTCGATTTTATTCCAACAAAAACAGAACTTTGCTAGGGATAGAGATTACTTTATTTAAAATATCTGAAATATTTTTCATAATTTTTATAATTTACCAATATTTTTAATATATACATCACCATCTTTTGATGGAATTAGAAAAAAATATAGCTTGCATATATATATTTTTTGGCGTCAAAAGTTCATACAACGAAACACGCGTTAACAAACTTATAGTAGTCCAACACGAAACACGCGTTTAGACATGACCGGGCGGTAATGTGTTAACATTGTAATTAATCTTTATAATGCTATATATCAATAATAATAATTTACTTCACGTTTATGTAACATTAAAAATTTTTCGATACATAACATGATCAAATCTGCAGTATTTTTTTTATTTTACTGCTAGCGTAACTTATAAAGGAATACCATTTTAATTTAAATTGTTGATCTAAAAATACATATATTTAATAGACATTATAAGATGTTTGTTTTAATTTACAACTTAATTACAGACAAAGGAATATACATTTTATAAATTAATTAATCACAATTCAAATCCCATTGATTCACCTTTTGTTATTTTCCAATAAACTGTAACCACATATTTTTTTTAATTCTGACTTTCCAATTAGAATCTTTCAAAAAATGTTTAGTAATAAATACTAAAAGAATATTTACATTGATTTTTTTTATTTCTACACAAAATTATAACATAGTCAGAACTTTAACCATAAATAAAATCAACTAAAATATAATAAATTAAAATCAGCACAATACTGATTAATAACATTTGAAATGCACTTTTCAAAAAAATTAACTATAACAAAAAAAATACATAAAAGATAAATTCACTACAAAAAAATAAATGATTAAAAATAAGTCCAATCTTTAATTCTTTAAAAGATTAAAAATACTGTTTATTACAAAGACATTTTTTAACTCTATACCTTACAGAAAATAAAATATATAAAAATACATGTACAAAGAAATAAAACTTTAGAAACAGTATCAAAAATAAAATTATTTACATCAAACAATAGTAACTTACTAATAAAAAAATAAATTCAAATTAATTTATTTTCATAAATGTAGGCCCATTCTTGCCCAATTCAACTGTATGAATTATATGTCTTTAAAAGACTTTCAATTTCTATATCAGCTGCTTCATCCTGGAACAAGAATTAAAATATACATTCAAATTCACAGTTCATGTTACAATTGGATTTTAATTGACTATCCTGTTATTGACTAACATTTACAGTACAATGTTTTTTTTAAAAAAATTAAGTCATTTTTTGTATAATATAAATTGAATAACATATCTAATGCAATTCATGGTATTAATAATGCTTATGACAAACAACCCATTAATAAATGCATCATTCAATGAAATGTTTTATTTAGGTATTAAAAATCTTTTAAATTAATATTGTGAAAGATTAGACATTGTCATCGATAATGACCATTTAAGAAGTATTATTGAATCTAACTTTTTCAAAACTGAAATCTATCGCCAAAAACTTGAATATATTTTAAGACTATATCAGCATCTAAAAATTGTTAGAACGATTTAAAAACTAAACAAATAAATTCCCACAAAGTAAATGAAACTTACAAAATACAACATCGTCAAATTGTCTCTTCATTATCTCTGAACAATAAATATAAAAAATTTTTGAAACAGATAATTACTTGTGATAAAAAATAAGTTTATATAATAATTAAAAAAGATCTGAACAATGGCCAAATGTCTTAAAACTTGTAGTTAAATTGCCATTAGGACCATAAAAAGTTATGATAACCATATATTGAGTTGTTTATGGAATAATTGAATATTTTTTTCTTAACATATATGAAACAATCAATGTTGAAAAATACCGTAAACAAATTAAGGACTTGTATGTGAAACTAAACAGAAAGCAACCAGCATCAATAAACAAATATAATCTCATTCCTCCTCATTACAACACTAGACCTCTATTTTTGCAAATAACATTTAGACCTCATATTTCACGAGTGACATATGAAATGTTGTCTTATCTACCCTTTATTCATTGGACATTTGACCAATGGAATTTTATCTTTTCAAAAAGCTTATTCATTTTTATACAATATGCACTTCTTAAACTGAACCAATGTCATTAAAATCTTTGAAAAATGTATTTCATCAAAAAAATCAAAATTTCTTAAAAAAGGTATATTTGTGTTAGAATAGTACAATAAGTAAACAAGTAACATTTTACCTAACAAAGTAACTTAAAATTTTATATATAGCATTTTATCTTTTGCAAAAAAACATTTATAATACAACTGAGTAATAAAACACAATATACAACAAACTTGATAAAATTATTTATTTATTTCAAAAGTCATAACTTGAATTCCATTCATCATGTTGATTTCTTTAAATAGTTTTATAAAACTAGTTTCAATTGTGACAAATCAATTATTTTTAAAACACTCAATTGTTAATTATTAATAAAGTTTTAATTTTTATATTTTTAATTAAAAACCCGTCAAAGAGAATAATTATATTTTTACAACCATCTAATAACTATGTACAGTTACATCAGTTTTAAATTTCTTTTCTATTCAGGTCCTACTTCACTACTTAACTATGAAAATTAACTTACTGATTTTGTACAAGCAGGTACTACCTGAGCTTGATTTAACCAATTGAGAGCTTCGCAATAATCACTCTTTCCTATATAACATTTAGCTATAATTAATCTGAAAAGAAAAGATAAATATTACTGTAAATAAAAGTTGATATTAAACAATAAAATTAGAAAAAAAAATAATGTAATTAGAAGCAGTAGATAGCATACACACTAAATTCTCAGAACGCAGTTCTGACAATAACATTACAATCTAATGTACATCACACAAAAGAAAACATAAAGAAAGTGAACAATAAATAATTATATGAATACTATTTCAATAATTATGATGCGGGGATAATAGTTCATTTGTGTGAAAGTAAATTCACCACAGTTCCAAAATAATTAATAAAAATAATATTAAGAGTGATGCCAAAAAAACTAAAAAATAAAAATTGAATTGAATAGATAACTAAAATAGATAGAAACATCAAAAAAGAATAGCGGAAATAAACAACAATAAACTAATAATAGAATCAACAGATTTAATAAATATGTGAATTTAACTACATGAGTAGTTGAATTTACACAGAATAAATAAGAAATAGGAATGTAATGTATTCATTTTACTCATAAAACAAATTGAAATATACCAAGACAGCTATTAGTGGTAAGATATATAAACCAGAACAAAACAAAAATGAAATTATTAATAACGGAAACAAAATATAGGATCATCCAAATGTGACGCCTAGATTTGTATTTTATTAAAAAGAAACATGTTTATAGGGTAGTGTATAGGGAAACATATGTATATGTATAGTTTCTTTTGTTTCTTTTTAATAAAACACAAATCTAGGAGTCACATTTAGATGACCCTATAAAATAAAAGGATAAAAAATGTACATAGACAAAGAATGCAAAAAATGCATAATGGAAAAAAATACCCATCTTAGAAGAAAATAAAAGTAGAGAAATTATCAATATCGAATACAACAAACTGAGAATTGAAGTCAAAAATATGTTTATGATAAAAAAAAATGATTGTAAAAGTGTACTGCAAAATAAAAAAAACAAAACATGAATGAAAATCAAGTTCAGGAAGAAAAAAATTACAAACCTAAATAAAAATAAACCACAGTTAAAAGAGTATGCAGTAAAATCATGAAAATAAGAAAAACTAAATAATAAAATAGTAAAACGAATATTAAGCTGAAACGTGAAGGGACTAAAAATTAGAATAGGAGATATAGGATTTGTGAATTTATAGAACATGTCAACAATTTTGAAATATTATTATTAGTAGATATGGTTAAGAAAAAAAAAGGTTACATTAAATGAATATAATTTGAATATATCATGCTCTAAAAACCCTATAAGGGATAGATACGCAAGGAGTGTTCCATATATATATATATATATATATATATATATATATATATATATATATATATATATATATATATATATATATAAAATTATTCAGTACAGATAAAAACAATGTAAAAGGGACAATTTAAATGTGTCAAACAGTGAAAATTAAATACTGCTGCCTATTGTATACAACCCACTAGCAAAATCTTTTTAAACCAACAAATCAAACAGAAATATTCATTATTAGAAACAATAATTGTAAATTTGATAATTTTATGAAAATACTAATGAAGTTAATCACAAAAAAAATATTACAAAATAATACTATCCCTTATACAACATACTTTATGAGTAAAATATGTAACAAAGATAAAATCATTAATAAGAAAAATTAATGAATTTATGTAATTATACTAATATGTTTATACTGACTGAAAGATGTCAGAGATTATGGTGGCAAACTTACATAGCCACTTTCCTTTGAAGATAATTATCAGGTTACAAAAGGAAGAAATTAATATAAAGGAACATTACAAACAAATAAAAATTAAATCTATATAAAGAAAGTAAGACATAAGAAGAATTCGACATAAACATAATAAAATTCGATATTCACAACAGAAGTAAATATAACAAAAAAAGTAAGATGATTGATTCAAAAAAGCACTGAATCAGGCAACTAAACTAATTAAAATACAAAAAAAAGAAAATAAAAAATGTTATGATGATGAATGTATTAAAAACAAAAGAAAAATTGTTTAACAGCTAAAATAATAAGGAACACAAACAATAAAAAATGTGAAAAAACACAAAAGATGCAAAAGATAATATAAATAACTGTGCAAAAGAAATACAGTATAATGCAGAGTAGACAAATGAAAAAGAGCTTTATTATAAAAGAAATGTACAAAAAAGGAAATAAAAGAGAAACATGTAAATAAATAAGTTAAACACTGCACAAAATTATATTATAATGAAAATAATTTTCATTTAGCTAATAACATATAAGTTAAGGAATTAGATCAAAGAAATAATATGAAAAATTCAAAAAACACGGAAATGAAAAGCAGACATAGTGGATAGGATATTAGCAAAGATTATTAAACAATTTTCTAAAAGGACAGAAGTAATGACAATAATAACTAAATTATTTGAGGCAATGATAAAACATAAAAAAATAGAGTCAATTACAGAACAGAAATTGTGTAATAAACAGAAAATGTGTAATAAATAAAAGAAAAATAATCTAAACAATTATCAAGGAATTATTAAACAACATATAACCTATTTTCTTTGCATAGTTTTGATACTGTTTCAGCTTTCTTTAAACATTCAATAGCTTCATCATATGTAGCCTCTGGAACATCTGCAAAAAAAGTCGATGCAGCCATTCTTTCCCACCAAGATAAATTAGCCACCTACAAAAAAAAAAAAAAAATAAATAAATAATAATAATAATAAATTCAATATAACTAAATAACAGAAATCATATTAATAAAATAAACTATTATAAAAATTATTATTCTTTAGTTTTATATACATTCTCTTAATATTTTATAACATTATCTTAATATAATCAAAATTTTTAAATTTATATACATTTCAAAATTTTTTCTATTACCAATGTTATTATTTGATTTTATATAAATAGTAAATTTAAATAAAAATACAAAAATAGATATAATATCAATATCCAATTACTTATTCATTAAATAAATGCTCACAAATTCATCTTTTAAAATATTTCTAAATTACAAGCTGTAAACTACTATATATATATATATATATACACATACACACACACACACACACATACTTTACTTATATAATCATACCTCATATTTAAAACGTCCTAATAAATGATACGAAGACCAATCATCAGGGTTAAGTTCCAATACTCGATCTAAGTAACTTTTAAAGAGACTTGCATCAATTATTTTCTCTTTGGTGCTAGTTTGAATATTAGCTCGACAACCAACCAAAATTGCTCTCCACTTATGAGCATTAAAGTCAGTATCATCAATCTCAAGTGCTTTAGAACAAATCTCAATACCTTCATATAAATGAAATAAATGCATAAAAAATGTTATACTTGAACATATTTCAAATTTAAAAATATATACCTTTATTTATATACATTTTTTTCTTTTCTAAATCAGATGTATTTTCATGTAATTTTTGATAAGATTTTCCTAATCTCCATAGTATAATATATGTATCTGGATATTCTATATTTAAATCCAACAGTGTTTTATGAGCTTTATCTACACTACTTTCATTTCCATCCAATTGCGTATCAAGTTCAAATAATATCTAAAAATAATCGATCAAAGAAATAAAATTTTTTCATTAATTAATGATTATTCAATTACAAATAATACCTTATTAAGAACATCATTTGATCTTATTTGATAATCAAGTATATCATTGGTATCATAAAACTCTTCATCACTTCCATTGTTCTCAGTAGCACTCGCAAAAGACTCACTACCGATTTCAGAAGTTATTGTATCCGTACTCTTTATTCTTTTTCTTCGACGTACCTGTCTATTAAAAGACTACTAATACTAAATAATACATTTACAAGGAAAATTACACTTATATAAAAGATGAAACTAGTGTCAAAAAGAAAATTAAAATTGTAATTTAAATAAAATAATCATACACACACACTAAAAAATGTACAAAATATCTTAAACATTTAATTACATCGACAATAAACTATTTCATTGACATCAAAAACTTATGTAATAAATGAATTCAAATATTGATCAGTGCTAAATAACAAAATTATAATAAATGAATGCAATCATGTTATTTTTGATTAATATAAAAACATATTTAAGAAAAAAAGAACAAATGATAAGCAATACCAATATGTTAAAATATAACATTAATGCAATAAAATACATTTACAACTGAAGAATCTGAATAAAATATATTTAAGCATTCATTCACATATTAAATAGATATTTTATATGAATACATATAGTTATATTTATGTGTATTTACATGTACATACATACATACATATATATATATATACATATATATGTACATATATATGTGTGTACATACATATATGTGTACATATATATATATATATATATATATATATATATACATATATATGTGTGTACATATGATATATATGATATATATATATATATATATATATATATATATATATATATATATATATATATATATATATATATATATATATATATATATATATGTACACATACTGTATACATAGTTATTTTAAAATAAAAATAATTATTTTAATTAAAGCAATATGTAGTACTGAAAATTTTTGAATACCGATTAGAAGATTTAAAAAGGGCCAAACAAAATTTTCTTAATGAACTTAAAAGGAGTCCCATTACAATTTCCAAAAAAGAATATCGGCAATTAAATATGCCACTCAACAAACTAATTATCACTTAAAAAAATTCAGGAAATCCTGTATTATTTGATAAATATTAGTTATCATATAATATATGCAATAACGATTCTGAACAAATTTCCACATACACAATTATACAAATAACTTCTTATGTATGAATACATGTGTATGTGTATATACACACACACATTCATTATATATATATATATATATATATATATATATATATATATATATATATATATAATATTGTATGCATAAATTGTCACACTACATGCTTACATCCCTTATAAGCCCTTAACAATGCTAGATAAAGTGCAGTTTTTGTTATCGAAGTTCTAATAGTATTCTTTTTTACAAAATAAAATTATCAATGGCAACTTAAAGAAAAGCGTGTATACATTCAGTGAGTGTAAAAAGTATTTGTACACCTAGAGATATCAAAGAAAAACGAGTTTTCGAAATGTAATTATACTTTTTTAAAAAATAAAAAAAATAGTAAGTAGATCACACTTTAAGTTATTTATTTATTCAAATAGTATTATAAAAGAAAATATTAAGCAATCAAAAAAATATGTATGCACGTGAAATGTATCAAAATCCACAAACAAAAAGTATTCGTACATGTACTGCATTCATTAATTATTAATAAGTTTATGTTAGTAAGAAAAGTAATTAATATTTTGTAAGCGCACTATTGGCACTGATGACCTGGAGCCTCCATGACATAGAACTGACCAATTTAGTAGTATAAGAAGTCAGGATTTTTGCTCATTGCTCTTAAAGAGTGATACTTAAATCATTTTTGCTAGAAATTCGTCACGATTAATTTTTTTTCAAACTAATCCCATACATGTTTAATAGGATTAATATCTGAGGACGGGAGGAATAACAAGGTATTCAGGAGTATTACAAAGAATCCACATCTTCATATTCCCTTTCGATACTACGGGCACTAATAATTTCATTATGGCCTATGGGTGCTTATACACGCTCAGCGAAATAAGTTCAGTATGGCCTTTGAACGCTTATATGCACTCGGAGAAATAAGCTCGTCAAGGCTTATTGGCACATGTACATACAGTTGGAGTTTAATGTTCATTGATATTAAATAGTGCATTGTGATTTATAAATTTTATAACTTAAATAATATGGCGCCACAAAAACGGAAACGTGTAATTTCAAGCAGTAGTGATACAAAAAGTGAATCATTATCAGATATTGACAATTTATTGTGTAATGAAATAAAAAATAAACAAATTAGTTATTCCTCTTCATCAAGTGAATCAGAAGAACTGGATTCAAGTGATCAAGTAATTTCTAGCCAAAATCTTTCGTGCAAAATTAAGAGACGGACTAGTAATCACATCTTCGGAACTGAATTCAAATGATACTGAAATTTTTCAAAATACCTCTGGGACGTTTTCTATATTTATATGGTCAAGGAGTGACTTAAAACATAAAATACATAACTTTGATGAAAGTAATTCAGAAATTAAAGTTGATTTAAATATAAATTCAACATCGTATGATGCTTTTAAAATATTTTTCTCCAAAGAGGTGGTGCAGTTTATTGTTGAAAGAGCTAATGAATATACAAATAGTGAAAAATATGGCATCCACAAAACCTAAATGGAAAGGTACTTCAAATAATGAAATATATGGATCTTGCTCACTCTTTTGGTGTCACAAGTAAAATAGTTATCTTTAAGAGTATTGATCTAAAAACGAGCTAATAAAAACTGAAGCTTTTTCACGAATTACGTCAAGAGATCGATATTTGATATTGTTACAAATGCTGCATTTCCAAAATGAGAATATAACTAATTCTAATGACCTGCTAGTAAAGATTCTTCCAATTATATACAAAATTAAAGCTGTGTGTTCAATAGCTTTTTATCCATATAAAAATTTGTGTTCAAAGGAAGATGTTTTTTTAAACAGTATATACCGTCCAAAAGAAGTAGATTTAGCATAGTCTTTTGTATTATGTGATTGTGAGACAGGATATATCCTTGATGTTATTATATATTCTGGGGCAAATAGTAATATTACTGAAAACGAAAACATAGGAAAAATTGGGAAATCCGGAGCTGTTGTTATGACCCTCATGAAACTATATCTGAACAAAGGACACACATTAATTACAGACAATTGGTACTAGAATCCAGAACTATTTATCTGTCTCAAACAAAATAAAACAAATACGTATGGTACTGTCAGGAAAAATCAAGCACAAATGTCGAATATAAATGAAAAATTAAAAAAACAAGAATTAGCATTCCAATCAACGGAAACCTCATTGGCAATGAAGTAGTGTGATAAGAAGGATGTTTGATTGATTTCAACTTGCCACTCAGCAAAAATTATAGAAACTGAAAAAATAAATTATAAAACAAAATTACCAGTTAAAAAGCCAGAATTCATTGTAGATTAGTCATACTATGGGAGCTATTGATAAAAGTGATATATTAAGCTCAATTAAACCATTAAGAAAAACAGTAAAATAGTACAAAAAATTATTTTTTCATTTATTAGGTGTCAGTTTATAATGCATATATTTTATATAAAGTTGCGACCGGCAAGAAGATAAATTTTACAAGATTTCACTTATAGAAGAAATTTTAAGAGCTCACTCCCAAAATACATCAATACCATCAGGAAGAGGTACTACAAGTTCTGAAGACACTGCATTTCGATTAACTGAAAGGCATTTTCCTTCTATATATGTTGGTAATACTGCAAAATCAAAGAATGTCTGATGAAAATATGTTGTGTGCGCAAAGCACAACAAAATGTTGAAATCATGAAACGAGTGCCAAAAATGTAACATAAGACTTTGCATTGATAAATGCTTTTAAATATACCACACCAAAAACGAATTCTAGTTCAACTTTAATATATCTTATTTAGTAATGAATAAAGTGTCATATTATTACAATCGTATTACTATCATTACATCATCTACATTATCAAATGAAAATGATGTAGCACTTTAGGAATTTACTATATTTTTTTGTTTGTGTTATCTTTGAATTTATTATTTATGTTCATGTTATCTCTGAATTTATTATTTATATTCATGTTATCTCTGAATTTACTATTTATGTTGTCTGTAAAATTACTTTTTATATTTATGTTATCTTTGAATTGACTTTTTATATTTGTTTCTATAAATAAATCATGTAACCATTTTGAACAAAAGGCATTTAAATGGGGGTATTCACATTAATCAACATTCATACAGTATTCACGGCCCATTACCACTCGTCTCACATCCTCTTACCCGAAAACTAATTTTTTTAAGTGAGGTGTGATTAGGTGTAAAGAGGGTATAAGACGAGTGGTAATGTATGTGAATACTGTATGAATGTTGACTAGTGTGAACACCCCCAATAAGTACACTCATCTTCCACAACAAATGCACAAAAAAGTGGCCGTCCACAGCGATACTTTACTTATACTTTTGCTTTGGTCATACATAATGTTTCTGCATTGAACTGCTTTGTACCGAAAGGGTTAAAGCCCATTGCATTAGAACTTAAGTAAAGATTTTTTTTAGAATGTTAATATACATCTTGTAATCCATGATCCCATCAAATAATGCAAGTTTTCCCACCCCAGCTGCACACATGCATCCCCATATAAGTATGAAATATCCACCATGTTTGACCGTAGATACTAAATTTTCTTTATCAAATTCAGTGTTAGATTTTCTACATACTATGCATCATCTGATTGATCTGTTAATATTATATTTAAATTCATCAGTGAAAGTCATGTTTCCAAACTGATTTGTCTTACTTAAATAATTTTTTACTAACTCCAATGGCTTTTTTTATTCTCATCACTTAATCAATATTTCTTATGAGCAGATCTACCATGATATTCAGTCAAATGCAATACATTTTGAACTATATTAAAGAATATTTCAACTTCACTATTATTATTAAGTTTCTACATTGTTCAAAGAACACTGATTTTTGAGTTTTTCTTTAAGAAATTTGATTCTCCAACTCATACCATTAGTTACTTTAAGTAGGCGGTCACTTATTTATTTTTCAATGTTTTAGTAGCAGAAAACTGGACTACAACAATTGGTATAGTTGAACACAGTCTATTAAGTAGCTGTGCAATTCCACTAAGTAATGTACATCTTATTGGTTTTCCAACTCAATTTCATACAAGAGAACATAAACACACTGCCAAATTAAAACTTACTTATAATACAATCCTATAGGTTCATGATCTTCAAAATAAATGACGAAATCATATTGGGCATACTTGCTCAAAGGCAATAAAATCGGTACCATAGACAGTATGAATACTTTTTGTAAATTTACATATGTACTAATATTTTTTTTAACTGCAAAATTATAAAAAATATTACTATTTCTTTTATGGTTTTATGCTCTAAGTCATAAGATATTTTATAATTTTTTTAAAAAAATAAAAATGTTACAACGGTCAAAAAAAACGAATTTATTGTGTAAACACATTAGTGTATGAATACTTTTTACTCACTGTATATATTTATATAATCAATTAGTCTGTAAAAAATTAACATAAACTATTTCATCTTTCAAATGAATAGAAAAAGATTTTAAATACAATTTACTACATCTTACATATGATAAAAATAAATACCTTTCTTTTTGCAATGATTCAAGTTCTTTTTGCAACAATGCTATTCTATTATCTAATCGTGAAATATCTTGTGTTAATTTAATCTATTAAAAATAAAATATATACAGTTAAATTCACAAACATACAATTTCTATATATACATATATATATATATATATATATATATATATATATATATATATATATATCACATATTTGTAATATACATATATATTATTTACCTTTTGTTTTTTATTAGCTAAATATTCATATATGAAGACACCTGTAACTGTGACAACGCTTACTACACTAGCTGCCATAAAAGACCATAGCCATCCAGTTGACATCTTAAATATTTTCTAATCTAAAATTTATAATGTATACATATGTTAATATCTACGTATATATATTTATTATATATATATATATATATATATATATATATATATATATATATATATATATATATATATATATATATACTATTAATGTCACTGTAACAAAAACTCATTAACATATCAATTAAATGCAATATTGTTTCAATTAACTCTTTTTTACTTGGTACTTAAAAACGTTTGATAATAATGATAGTATTTCGTATTTACATACATAATATTTATAACTAGTTAAAAATATATCCTACATATCTTCGTTAGAAAAACATTAACCGCAATTATTCTAGTTTTTTTTTTTTTAGAAAAAATGTAAATATAATAACCTGTTACATTCAAACGGTCTGTCTAAACAAAATATAAATAACCTATTATGAAAAAAATCCATACTAATCACAGAACACATTTATATAATTTTGATGATATAATTCATATCTAACATTAATCTAAATTGTCAACAATATTCTTTAAAAGTGAGTAGTACACCAAAATATCTACAGAAAAAAACTACAATCTGTTAGTACTTTTTTTTAAAAAAAAATAATTACTTGTTTCCAAATATATTATAGTAAATTAATTTACAGATAATAAATTTCCATATAATTAAATATTTAATATTTTAAAATCAGCCCTCACATTCTTTAAGAATTTTTTTTTTATATATACAGTAACAAAGAAAAAAAAACTAAATTTGTTATCAGCAAAGTATCTTTTATTTTTAAATAACATTGTAACAATCACAAAAAATAAAAACATATATACTATATAGCATTTATGGCTCTAGTAACAAACCCTAACAATGCAAACAAAGGAAAACTATTCAAATACTTTAATATGTATGACTTGAAACAAAAATCAGATTTTTTATTAATAATCAAGTTAAACATTGTAATCAAAACTCAGTAGTGGTAAATTGTATTTCAGAAAGAGCAACTTTACAGCTTTGTTGCCTTCTAGTCTATTCAGATGAAGATCATAGATAATTCCTGCTGCACTGAAAAATTGCTTGCTTGGAACGCTTGCGGCAAGAGCAGATAAATATGTACGAGCAATGTGGCTTAAATTTGCATATTTATTATTTATTTCCCAATATTTTAATGGATGTTTATCTCTTGGTAACCTCTTTTCTTTGACATATTCTGTAAGTGAATCACAGTCCGTTTCAGAAGTTTCGTTTTCGGACTTGTTATCATCAGAGTCTAGCATACTATCCATTAATGTATCGTAGTTCCCTCTTTTTTCCGCATGTCGTTTTTCTTTAGAAGTTGTAGCTGTCATGAAATTTGCATCTTCTTACAAAAACGTAATTTCTGTTTAATATCTTTGTTAATATAAGTGTTGAAGAATTTACCCTTGTAAAAAAATAACTATCGAAAAAATAAGGGAGTAAACCCCGAATAAGAAATCTTCACCAATCCGCCTGGTCAGCATGGTGAATATGACCAAATGCTAGTGAATGGTAGCATTCATTGAGGCTTTCGTCTAGTAATGGATTAATATGGGCTTAATGATGTGATGATATATATATATATATATATATATATATATATATATATATATATATATATATATATATATATATATATATATGAGCATGCTACCTAGTAGCAACTAAGCATGCTTTTTCATAGCATGTGTATTCCAGGCCATATACTATATGTCCTCGAATACACATGCTATGAAAAAAGCATACTTGGTTGCTACTAGGTAACATGCTCTCTATGTATACATTTACTTATGACCTAGCACAGCTTGAGACCTACTAGTTATGAGCATACTTATTTTGCATGGTGCTTATAGCAAGCCTGAGATATACATGCATTATTTAAACTATTGTCAGCCAAAATAGAGGTGTCCCTTTTACGAAACGAATTAACGAGTATTATATTACTTCTTTCAATGCATTTAATAAAAAAAAATATTTTAAATAAAAACGTGACGAAAGAGGAAAATATGAGTGCGAAATTGGCTTAGCAGAAGACAAGATCTAGGAGCAAGCAATAGTTTATTTTGTGAAATGCGGCAAGAAGACGTTGGCGGTTACAAAAATCATTTGCGAATAGTACCAGAAAAATTTGATGAACGTTTGTGCAAGATTGAATCACATATAAAGAAATGTGACACTCAGATGAGAGATGCTATTCCGGCCAAAACAAAATTGGAAATTACTTTAAGATTTTTGGCCTCCGGTGATTCGTATGCCTCTTTAGGAAGCATTAGGCCTGGGAATACACATGCTACTTTTCAGTGAATGTTACCTAGGAACAAATTATTAGCACATGTGTATGAAAAGAGCAAACTTGTAAAACATTGCTATAAACGAGCATGCTACCTAGTAGCAACCAAACATGCTTTTTTTCATAGCATGTGTATCTCAGGTCTTATATAGTCTGAAAATCCACAATATCACAATTTGTTCCAGAAGTATATGCTGTTATTTCTACAGCTTTAAAGAATTTTATTAAGGTAAGTACCAATTTAGATATATTTTAGATGCTCTCATTCATTGTCAACACTACTAACTCTAACTTCAATAAGTGTGTGTGGGGGAAGTCACAATAAAAAAAAACCGTATAACTATTATTGAAATCATTTATTTAACAATATATTAATTAGTGTCAGTAGTAGGTACATATTTTCATAATTATTTGTCTCATGCACAAATACAACACTTAAGATCTTCCCCAAGCTTTTTGTAATAAAAATACGAATTCTTGTTTATTTTTTATTTTTAACACATCGTATACGAGTAATGCGTCTCGACAACGTCTTCGCGCCTAGTAATAATATGCGAAAGACGTCGAGACGTCCGCATACAATGTGTTAATTTTTTTTTTCATAATTTTTTTTAATGTTTATATTTGATAAGTGTGTTTGACGTTGTATCAAGTAGATCAATTTCAACTAAATAATTTTGTGGATTATTTGTGTCACATTTAGTTTCGTTTGGACAGGGTAATTGGATATGTTCTGGAGGATGATAATCACATGAAGATGATGCTGCTGATGTGTTTGGAAATACTGATTGTAATCTAGCCTCACATAATATACTTTGTAATTTAGGCATTGTTTTTATTGCAACACGTAAAGGCAATTTTCTTAATTGTGCTGCTACGCTTTGTGCAAAAAAATAAAATTCATCTATTGTATGTGTTTGTTGTTGTGGTGCATTTACAACATGAGATATATTCTCTAAGTGTTTGAGTGCACTTAAAATGGAATTGTTGTCGCTTAGTCTTTTTCTACGATCATTTTCTTGTCGATTTGATCGCTCGCTCGACGTAGACGGTGATCTTGACATGCTGGCAGAATTACTTGAATTTTCAAATATTGCATTTGTTGGAAGTTCACATTGTATGGCCGATTTCAATATGTCGTCAATAGTGGAATGATCTGTTGTTAATTCTTGTTTTGGTATAATTCCCGAGCCATACCCTACTATCGTTGGTTCCAATTTCTATAACAAAAAATATGTATGCTTATGAACATAACAAAATTAATATTCACTATTTTTTTCAGATTTCTTCTAAAGATGAGTGGAAGCAAATTGAAAATGGATTTCATACTAAATGGAACTTTCCAGATTGTATTGGGGTTATTGAGGGAAAATATGTTAATATAAAAGCTCTTGATGATACGTCAGATTACTTTAATTATAAAGGCAGCTACAATGTTGCGCTCTTAGCAATTGGTTGATGACAATTATTGTTTTTTTTTTTTTACATAGACATCATGTCAATGGAAGAGCTTCTGATGGCAGCATATAAATAAATAGGAAATAAATAATAACAAAAAAATAAAAAATAAGGTAAATATGAAGTTTTTCTATATTACGCCTGAACCCCAAATATAACACTGGCCAGATTTGGTCTAAAATTAAATTTGACTCTTTTACAGCTGACCAAAATTTCTATGTATAGTCTAACAAGCTAACCGGGCCGATAGATCGGTCCATCCGCAGTAAAAGGGTTAATATAATTACTTAGGCCAACATTTAATTCTGTATGTTTATTCATCTCTCAGAAAAAAGGCTGACAGACAGACAAGCGGGTACAGAACTAATACCATTAGTTCTCCGTTCTACCGTTTTTAGTATGGAACACTAAAAAAAGGATTAAATTAATTGAAAAATTATACTTACTATTTCGGTGTTTAAAGTCTCATGACATTCCGTAGTCTCACGACATTCCGTAGGCTCACTACATTCCGTAGCTTCAGGACATTCAAACAATTTTCCAAGAAATGAATGCATTTCATCGAACCACGATAAAGTAGTTGTATAGACTGATGATCCGATACGAAATCCATTGTCTTCAACACGCTTAGCATCTTTCACTCTTTTTAGTTCGACTTTATAAGTACTTCTTAAATGTTTTATTTTTTTTTTAACACATCTCATATCTATATTTTTGTCGTTCATCTCTACCATTATATTTTGGTATGCACTTTCCCTTGCAATTTTTTTTTTGTAAAGTGGGGAATGTATATTCCACAAACACTCATTGTTACGGTATGCAATAATAAATTTTAAAGTTTTCTCATCGCCCCATCGAACCATTTTAATAATTTAATTAATAATACAAAGCAAACATAAAACTAATATGTCTCGCAGTAACCAGTGCACACTGTATTTTTAGTTGTGTATTAAAATATACTGCTCAAGCGCAGTAGAGTGAAATATCGTGATCGTGTCTATTACTACACACTGCGCTTGCGATACGTATAACTAGTTTGTCGTTTTCGAACAACTACGTTTGATTGGTGTGATGCAACAACAAACATAGTTTGTCGAAAACGTGTCACTAGCGACGTAAATCCGACTGGTGACGAGTGTTAATGCCATGAAAGTGCTAGATGTTCGTATTAGGCCACGGCCTATTTTTAATGCCGTTTTTTAAGCAAGAGGAAGAAATTTCCAATTTGTTTTAGCAAAAGTTTGAATTTCAGAGCATAAAATGTTGCGTTTTTGTATTATCGAGTTATTATTTAGCGATTGTATTCGTTTTAAAATAAATTTACTTGATATTTTTAAATTTGGTGTTCGGTTGAAAAAAAGGGAACTGTAATATTGTATTAAAATATAGTTTTACTATCGTTTCATTATATATACTATAGAGGTCTCGTACAACAGTATCTTTTGCGGAGTCGAAGATATCCTTTTTTAATCTGTCAACACAATAAGTACCACAGCCATGTGTTTTTTAGACCGATGATTAAAAACACATGCCCAGGTACTTATTCTGTTGACAGATTAAGGATATCCTCGACTCTGTAATGGGGTACATTCGTCGATATTTTACGGATAAAGCAAGTGCACGGATGATGAAAACATGCCCAGGTACTTATTCTGTTGACAGATTAAGGTTATCCTCGAATGTAAAATGTCAACGTACACAATGTAATAGGTGACGCTATGTTAGATCACTGCGCATGCTTCAGACAAAACTAAATGTGCGACCTGTGTAGAATCAAACCTAGTTGAATGCGCACTGAACAACTAAAATGTGAAACAACTAAAAATACAGTGGCACTAAGAAAAAATAAGTTACTGTTCATGCGCAGTTATAGTATTCGTGTGTATTTTAACAAATTGACACAGCCTGTGGCTTAATTGTGCATGCTCTGCGTATGCGCCCTTGTGAAATAACACAGTCTGACGTCTCGATGGTTTGTAACATGGATGTTTGCAGCCAGACGCAAAAAATAGACCGACGATCGATTTAAAAGACCTGCCGTTTTTTTGGTAGGTTGATGACTGTGTTATTTCACAAAGGAGCTTGCGCAGTAAGCCACAGGCTGTGTCAACTTGTTAACCCATTTGTATCACAGGTCTAAAGTCCCTACTAGCGTGGTACAGCAGAGTCGTACAATTGACAGTTGTGCGCGGACTATTCCGCGCTTGGTGATATCTGATAGTCATCGTGCGCGGAATATTCCGCTCGCGGATGCAAATGAGTTAAATACACTCGAATACTATAATTGCGCATGAGCAGTAAGTAAAAACGGAACGTCACTACATGTCATGTGTCTACTAAGTCTTTTGAAAATTACCTTAAGATTTTTGTCCACCGGTGATTCATATACCTCTTTGGAAGCATTATATAGAGTCGGAAAATTTACAATATCGTAATTTGTTCCAGAAGTATGTGTTATATCTACAGCTTTGAAGGACTTTATGAAGATATCCGTTTAGATATATTTTAGACTCTCATTGATCGTCAACACTACTGTGTGGGGGGGAATAGCAATAAAAAAAACAATTATTATTCAAAACATTTATTTCTCCGCCTTTAGTCTAGCCTCTGTTAACATATTATAAATTTTGCATTGCATCTCTATTGCAATGTTTAATGGCAATTTCTTCAATTACACTGCGACATGTCGAAAAAGATAAAATTCATCTTCGGTATGTTGGACTGTACTTAGAAACTGAGAAATATTTTCAAGACGGTCGATCGCTTTCACAACGAAATTCTCGTCATCTAGTTGCTTCGACCGTCTGTTCCCCACAGACCGTGATGTTGATGGTCCGGCAGCATTAGTAATTTGTGATACGTCAATAGTGGAACTATTCATGTCTTATGTCGATAGAATGGTATCTTCCTCTATTGACAATGGTTGCGATTCCTATAACAAAAAATATGTATACTTATGAACATAAACAAATTAATATTGACTATTTTTTTTCGATTCCTTCCAGAGATAAATGGAAGCGAATTGAAAATGGATTTCGTACTAAATGGAACTTTCTAGGTTGCATTGAGGCAATTGACAGAAAACATCAATATAAAAGCTCCTGATGATATGTCGGATTACTTTAATCACAAAGGGAGCTAGTGTCGTGCTCTTGGCACCGGTAGATGATGATTATTGTTTTTTGTACGTAGACATTGGCTGTAACAGAATTTCTGATAGCGGTATATTTACTCAGTCAAATCTAGGGCAAGCCTTGCAAAGGAATATATTAGATCTACCAGAAAATTTCGTGGTGTAGTAGATACTGCTTTTCCCTTAAAAACATATCTAATGAAACCGTATTCAATAACGCCAACATGCAATGAAAAAATTTTTAACTATCGTTTATCGAGAGCTAGACGCATTGTCGAAAGTACATTTGGGATTCTTGTATCTCGATTTCAAGTTTTTCAAACTACAATAGCTCCGACACCAGAAAGAGTTGATTGTATTATAATGGCAGCTTGTTCTTTACATAACTGACTGAGAAAAACTTCAGATATGTATATAACACAAAGATGTGCTGATTTCGAAGATACACATGAAGGTGTTTTGATTCCGGGATCATGGAGGCAACGTATGAATAGAAATTTTGCAAACATCAGTCTAATCGGGCATTTAGAAAGGCTTTAGAAATTAGAAATACCTACGCCCAACTTTACTATTACAGAGGCAGTGCCGTGGCAAGACAAACTGCTTCATAGTAAACAATAATTTTACATGTCTATGTATAATTAATATGTACAATAATTAATAAATGACCATACGATAACAATACATTGCAGTTTTTGTCATTTCAGTTGTTGAGTACACAGAATAAATTAGTAACAAATTTTTGCAAAAAAAAAATAAAATTTTAAATAATTTAAAATTACTATTTTAGTGATTATGGTCTCACGGTATTCCGCTGAGTCTTGAAGAAATGAATCCATTTTATGAAACCATGATAAATTTATTTCATATACACTGATGACCCATCAGCTCCAGAATGCTTAGAATTTTTCACTTTTTTTATTTTGGCATGATAAGTAGATCTTAATTTTTTTATTTTCATTTTAACACCTTTCGTATTCAGATTGTCGTCGTTCATCACTTCTATCATATTTTAGTGTGCATTTTTTCTTGCAATTTTATTTTTGTACAGTGGCGAATGTCTATTTCACATCGATCATTTGCAGCTATCGTCATTACGTTCAGGATTGTAGGTTGTAAGTAAAATTTTAAACTAAGTTTGTACACATTTATCTGCACCGTGTTTTGGTAATATTTATTTTTAATTTCATTGAATATACAATTGTATTTTGACTGTGTATTTCAGAAAAACAGAGATGTGGTTCGAAATTCTACCAAGTTTTGGTATTATTGTAGCAGCATTGGCTCTACCGACAGCAAGTGTTTATTATATTCATAAATTTTCTATTGGAAATCCGTACAGAAAATCTCTCGCTGAGAGGTGGGATAGGCGCATGTACCAACGTGATATAAGAATTTCGGGAAACCCTTATAAAGGTGTCGGACTTGAAGGAATCCCCGATTGAATAAAATTCTGTATAAATTGTATTTAATTTAAATAGTAAAATATTTGTATGGATTATTGTTAAAATGTAAAATAAAAATAGTATTATGTAAGATAGTAGATATCATTCTGTCCTTGTTTTTCTATTCAACCAACTGTCATCGGTCTAGTTGATAAACAAATACCTAACATGGCGGATGTGTGATAAGTGTTGTTAGCGATGTCTGCAGCTATTGCAGAGAAAGCTGATAAGTATTTCAGCACATTGAATTCAATAGCTACTAGAATTTACTGCGATATAAATGAAACAAAAAGTTCGTACGAACATATGTGGGATAAGTTAACTCCTACTGAACAATCAAATATTATCGATGAATCGATCATCAAACCAGATATAACATTGAAATATACGTCGAGTAATCACAATACCGAGAATTGTGTAAATGAACAGAATAAATACGGCCAGAAAATTATCCATGACGAAAACTACATGTACCGTGATGAATTCTCAGCACCGTTTAGTTATAAAACTCAATCGCAAATCGATTTGAGAATATTTACGGATGTACCTGCCGTTCCAGGAAGCCCTTTGCTTAATTTACAGATTGGATCAAAAATCAAAGGAAAAAGTATCGAAAACGATAATATACGTGTAGATAAATATGAAAATAATGATAACAGAGGTATAATTCATGGTTTATATAACTCTCAGCTTGTTTTTCTTATGTTAGTATTGTTTTTTTTTTTTATAGATTTTCGTAAGTCTACAAGCATCAGCAAAGATTTTAGTCCAATCTCGATAGAAGCAATGAATGATACTCCCTCTGAGACAAGCCACGATGAAAAGTCATGTCTTTTGCCAGTATCCGGTATAATAAAAACTGGATATGACTTTCTGGATAATTGGTGACTGTATGTTGAACTTGTAACAGTATTTACTATATCTTATCATATCTTATGTAGTTTTTATTTAAATCGTACTTTTAAACCATATACTCGATGAATTATTTTAGTTTTGAATTCATATATTTATACTGACTATATTTATGTAATTCATTTTTCATATTTCTAATAAATTAATGCATCTCTTGTCTATAGCCTATATTTTGAATAAAGGCTAGATTAGTAAAAATATGATGCAAAAAACATATGTTGTGTATTTATCAGATTCATTCCTTGATTACGTAGATTCATATAATTTTGCGTACTTAATTTGTATCTATCAATTTAAAGTGTATTTAGTTTTTGTTTTTTAACTAATATTAATATACAAATTATAATCTCTAATACTAGAGCTGTATTTGATAAATTTTGTGTTAATACATGAAAAACTCATATATTTTTATGTAAGTTGATATCTTGAATACATTACTTGCATCCCATAAAACAATAATAAACTAACTGTAAAATTATACATACAAGTCACTACATGTTTCGTTATATATATATATATATATATATATATATATAAATTAAGAATCTTTAATAAAATGTTTTAAGTTCATGTTACATCCAACTGTGTTAATTGTGTTTAAAAAAATAAATAGTATGTATGTTACGTGTGTGTGTATCTGAACATGCATATGTACATACATATATTACAATAGACAAATATATTTGAACACAAATTTTTATTTTCCTATTACATTCATAAGATTCTTTTATTAAGATTATTATTTTATTTATACTTGACACAGTTTTATTTGAAATAATTTTAAAAATACAATTATCAAGAATGTTTATTTTCTAAATTATTTTTTCATTTTGTATTTTGTTATATATACTTTTCTACTTTATCATTTTTTTTTTATTTATAATAAGTATTTGTAGTTTTGAATGTTTTTAATTGCTGGTAAACTGCGTTAAATTACATGCTGTTTATAAATAAATGGAAAGTTATCATGTATACATCTTAAAAATAAACCATGTCCTTCACAATGTACTTATATTTTAATATATGTCATGTTTTTACCACTTTTTCTAAAGTATTCACTTACATTCAGGTCAATGTTAAGTATTTTTACATTACTTATTTGAAAATTCAAAAGAAAAATGGGTTAAATAATTGTATACCATTTTTCATGAATCTGGGAAGAACTAGTGACTTGTATGAAAAATTGATATGTCTTGCTTGTATCCATTGTGGATGTTAAGTATCAATTAATTTTATCTAGAATAATACGCGTAACACTGTGTCCTTCGAAAGTGCAGTAAATATTCTAATTATATTTTTAACATTTCATGTTTTGTCCGAGTGACCTAAATTCATTTACATCAGCAGGTGAAAAGAGGAACATTGTCCCTAATGACTGCTGTATGTAGTAGCATCAGAGCAAAACAGGACGGTCAACTTGTTTTTTTTTCCTATGTATGATTTCAACAAATTGATACGATAGAGACTAGTGTTCGGTCATTCTTCATTTTTTACATGAGATTTTTTTGCTTATTTTTTTTGTATTTTTTTTATAGGTGTGTGTGTGCGTGCGTGCGTGCGTGCGTGTGTGTATATACACACATATACATACATACATATATATATATATATATATATATATATATATACATATATATATATATATACACATATATACACACATATATATATATATATATATATATACACACACATATATACACATATATTAGGTTACAAACACACACCTTCCGCCTACTGGTCTACCATTTGAATTTCGCACACATGTACAAAAAAAAAAAAAACACAAGGGACCATACACACACCATATACACATGCATATATATTCATACGCACGCACGCACGTGCATATATACACTACCAATCAAATGAAAGTTTGGTTTATAAAAATCTTATTAATTTACAATGAAGTGAAAGTTTTTCATAAGTATTTATTTAAATAAAATTTAATTAACTTTAGTTAAAATAATATATTTAATATACACCACGGTCTGTTTTTATGCGGTAGATATGTTCCACAAAAAACCGCATTAAAAAAATCGCACAAAAGAAGACTTAACTTACATTGAAAAATTAGGGATGCGTTCCTTATTTTTCAAAAACCGCATAAAACCAAAGCAACAAAGTGAAATTACTCTAAAATTCGCATAAAAAAGTCCGGAAAAAAAGAATTCCTAAAAAAAATTTCAAATATCTGAAAAAAATGATACAAAACAAAGCTTTTTTACTTTATATTTTTATTAACTATTTAATTTCATTCAAAGCATTATGTACATATGTGTAATTTACTTTACATTTGTTCAAACATATTTGAAAATATGTGGGTTCGTTTGTGAATTGGTGTGAAATCAGATTCGTCACTATAGGAAACACAAACAACAGAATTAGCGCCGACCTCTGTCTCGTTCTGTGTTAATGGTTTTCTGGTGACAATGTATGAATCGGTGATTAAACTTTGAGACGATGATTTTACTAATTATTTATGAAGCTCGCGATATTCAGACATACACTTATTTAGCTCTCGTTGGAATTTAAAAGCTCGTTCAGAATTCGTGTCATTAACAAAAAAATGATTTTCTAATTAATTACAAAGTTGAAGACCTCGAATCATTTGTACAGTGAAGGGAACAGTTTCTACTTCTGTTTCATTATCTTTTTGCAAAAAAATCATTGTCACTTAAGGCATTATCCTTGAGAAATTCGTCGATATCATTCTAGTTAAAGGAATCGAAACCTCCACCAATATCATGTGCCAAAATAATGATTTCATCTGATAATGCCAATGTTTGAATAGCTGCACTGTTTTCAAGATAATTTGGCCAAGCCTTTTGCCAATAAGCATTTAAAGTGTGTTGTTTTATTTGAGCAAATTCAAATGCAACATGATTTATACAGTCAAAGGTAAAAAAAAATCCAAGCGTCAGTTACTGTTATTTACTCATTTTCTAGTTTATCCAATATAAATTGAAAAATGCGTTTAACGTAATATTGTTTAAAAGTTGCAATTATGCCTTGATTGAATGGCTAAATAATGCTTGTTGTATTGGATGGAAAAAACATTACCTCGATATTTGTATGTTTTAAATGTGGATGACCTGGTGCGTTGTCAACAAAAAAATTGGCAGCTTCATCTGCCGATGCAATCGCGCCCATAATCTTCACGTTATGCAGTGCATTCCTTGTTAAAAATCCGCTTAACCATCCTTTGCTAGCCGAAAATTCCTTATCAGTTTGAGAAGCGGTAGTAAATGGCTCTGATTCATAAAATTTTGTTCATAACATTGAAGAGCTTTTCGTTAAATTAAATAACAGGTTAAAGAAATTCTTAAAAAAAATTCGTATAAAAAGATACTAAGAAGAAATATGAATCGCATAACTTAAAAATCGCATTAAAATAATTCGCATAAAAACAAACCCAGTTGTATATTAAAAAAAATATTTTGTCAAACTTTTAAAATTGAGTACAATATTTTTTCTATAAGTACTGTAACTCATCCTAGAATGTACTTAAGTTTCTCAATGTTTTTATCAATATAAACTATAAATATTCTATTATATTTAAATATGATCACTGAAAAAGTCATATCAATTTATTGATCTCTTCAGTAATATATCCTGTTACCACTCTTGAGTTGTGTTTAAGATCGTTTTCTTGTTGAAAGAAAAATGATTTTAAATTTATGTATTTTTTTTTAATTTTTTCTTTCAAAGTGTTGGTATATTTTGTTTTGGTTATTTTTCTTCTATTTTTATCAGGTTTTCGATTTTTGTCAAAAAAGCACCATATTATTATAGAACACCATCGTTTTTCACAGTTATATAAAATTTGGATTTTATCGGTCCTTTCTTTTTTCTTTTTTTGTGTATTTTTAAAATTTGAATTTAAACACATTGGTTTCTACAATTCAATCCCAGGAATTGTAGTATATTCTATGGAAATTGTAGTCAGCTGATTTTGCTTATCATAGATCATTTTCTTGCAATATAATTTCTTTAACTTAATGATCGTAATTTTCTTTTTCTAATGGATTTTGACATTTCTAAATCTGATGATTTGACCTAAGTTTTGATCAATTTACAATGCATGGTATTTACTTTTTTTAATACTAGTTTTACGGACATTTCATGTATACCTATCTCTATGGGCTTACGTCAATTTGACGCATGAACAAAATCATATATTTTCTTTGAAAAAAACAACTTAAAAACAATAATGATACAGTATTAACTTATAAATGAAACTATGAGATATACATTTATATAAAATTTATAATATTTAACATTATATAACATTACATTTATTCCGTGTATCTTTTACACATATACTGGTAAAAAAATTATCAGTTATTATATTCCTGCCTTGATGTAAATATGATTCGGTTAACTTTAAAACTACAAATTCACCCAAAAGTGTTGAAGTTCTTGTTTCTTCTTTACCCAGATTAGGAAAACCATTTATTGGATATTTTGAATTTACATCTACTGCCAACCAAAACTCTATGCCAAATTTTTGTGGCTTATTTGGTATATAATATATTGCGTGAATTTGCATCAAACTTTCGTAGGGAACAGTTGCTCGGCTATTAAAATATTTTCATGAGGTTTATAACAGGATTTATTATTATGTATAAATTTGTTCCATATTTCAGATATCAATGCAAATTTATCTGTACGTAAATGTTCAGATCGTTTTTTTTTATCAAAATCATATGAATCGAAGAATTTGCGTAATTGATCTCTAGGCATTGTGCTCGAGAAGAAAGCGGATCCCTATTTCTTCGACCATAAATAAAAATCTTTTAATGACTTTGCTTCATATGCTTCTCGAGTATACCAAATTGCCTTTATTGTATCAGGGTTTTCCAACTAGCATTAATGCTTATTTTACGATTGCGTCGTATTGACGCGTATCGTAGAGATAGGTATACCATAATTTCTAAATTAAAAAGCTTCGAAGAAAATTAATTTCGCTATTTTATTTGTCTCATTAAATGGATAAAAGTCAGTATAAGTGCTAGAAGAAAAATGTAAACGGTTTCTGTAAATTCCCTCATGAAATTCGAAATGCGTCAAAATGTCGCGTCCCGTAAACCTCTTGTTAATATACATCTGAATTAATATTTGGATATTTTTGATTTTTATCCTCCTCCGTAATGTGACACGGAATTTTCAATATTTTTATAACCCACAAATGTTTTTCTAAGACCTTTCTAAATTTCATACTTCTTGGATAGCCATTTGAACGTCATGCCATTTAATCTACGTTTTTCACAATTAGTTCATGTACTTCTTTAGGTTTTCTCATATTTGTAATTATTCTTGGCGCTATAGTCCATGTAGGATCTGCACTTCTCTGACAATACTAGTCCAATTAAGTTTTTCTTTTCGCATTTTTTGCAAAATATTTTTTTAAATATGGGATTAACATCCCATATTCAGTTGTTAACTTGGGTGACTCTCTAACCGAGTATTGAATTCAGTTTCCTATATGGTAGGTGGTGATACATGTCACTACACCATTGATCGGTTATTTTGTCATATTTATTATTAAAATTATAAGAAATTTTATTTATACATTTTTAAGAAGTAAAACAGTACGTAATAATTACCTCTGTAGAACGGATTATTATATCAATAAGCATATTAATATGTACAAAACAAAAATATTTAGTAGAAAAGCTTATTTAAATAAAATCCCCAAATAAAACGTAAACGTACGGATACTTTTATCAATAAAAAAATCAGCAAGTAAAATGAAAATATGACAAAATAGGATTAAGAGGGGTTGCGCCGAGTAATAAAAATATACCAAAATCATTAATAAATAGCGTTCAAAACAAAAAATTAATTTTATCCAGTTTTCATTGTTGATTTAGTTGTGTAAAGTATAAAAGTTATGAATTTAGAAGAGTACGAATACTTTTATCCTCAACTGTGTGTGCGTGCATACGTGTATATACAGGTGTGATCACACACATAAGGTATATATATATATATATATATATATATATATATATATATATATATATATTTGTCCCCTTCAAAGTAATCCCCTGATAAGATATAATGCACTTGTGCCTTCATTTTTTCCAATCCTCAAAGCATTTCAAATAATCATTTTTGTGATCTTGTTCAGCTGCTCTAGTTTTCGATGCCGTCTTTATTTTCCAAGTCTGTAAAATAGTCAATCGTTGCAAAACGCCGTCCTTTCATAAATCTTTTTCAGTTTCGGGAACAACAAAGAAGTCCGATGGGGCCAGGTCTGGAGAATACGGTGCCTGCGGCATCATTTTGTCTTGGTTTTATTAAAAATTCGCGCACAAGCAACGATGTGTGAGCTGGGGCGTTATCATGGTGCAAAAGCCAATTTTTGTTCTTCCACAAATTCGGACGTTTCTGACGGATTTTTCGCGCAAATTCGTATAACTTGAATAATATTGCTTATGTAATGTTCTACCCTGTGGCAAGAACTCGATAATGCACCACGCCCCTGCAATCAAAGAAAACTGTAAGCAAAACCTTCACATTTGATCGAATTGGCTTGCTTTTTTGGTCTTGGTGATCCGGAATGATAATCCACTGTTTAGATTGAGTTTTAGTTTCAACGTATAATGTATACCCATGTTTATCACCTGTGATGACCCTGTCGAGTAAATCTGCGGTCATCGTTGAAATCATTCAAAGTTCTTGGGCGATGCTCATGCGACGGTTCTTTTGGTCGAAATTGAGCAATTTCGGAACAAACTTCGCTGATACACGTCTCATGTTTAAAACACCCGTTAAAATTGATTGGCACGAACCAAACGAGATGCCAATATCATCAGTAATTTCTCTAATGGTAACTCGACGATTCCCCAACACCATTTTCTTCACTTCTTCAACGATCTCATCAGTTGTTGACGTGCTGGGGCGTCCAGAACGAGGTTCGTCGTTGGTGTCTTCTCGGCCTTCTTGGAAAAGTTTGATACTACTTATAAACACTTTTTTGGCTTAAAGTACACTCATAATGCCACTTTCAACATTTCAAGTGTTTTAGAGCACTTGATTCCATTTTTCACACAAAATTTAATGCAAACTCTTTGATCCATGATTTTCGACAGCAGAAAATCGTGGAGCCTGCAAAACACTTCTAACTTTTTGCGTCTCATTACAAACAATGCACATAGCGATTTGGAACATATATTGGAGACGAGTGTACCAACATAACCAAATAAAAAAATCGAAGATCGAACGGATGTAGCCCGCTAAATTTCAAAATTCACCTTACTTTTTGATCACACCTCGTATATACACACATATGTACACACACACATGTGTATATATATATATATATATATACACACACATACATACATGTGTGTGTATGCAGTATTTAATTGCATAATTAAAAGTTTAATTTCATTTATTATTGAAAGTACTTGATTTTATTATTTATTTCATTTTAATAAGTTTCTAATGTATTTACTTATTGAATTTTGCCATTTTGCAAGTTTTGATAATGTAAATATCATATAAAAATGAACATCAATGAATTACATAACTCAATTAATTTTGTAAAAATAACAAATTTTAAGAAAATTAGGATAATTTAATTAAAGAGAATTAGGATAATTTTTAAAGAGAATTAGGATAATTTTTCAAAATTAATTCAGTGATATTTGTATCTAACATTGTTGAATTTTTTCAATGATCATAAATATTTGTTGATGTTTAATCCATTTATATTAATGCTACTTCTAAATTGACAGTATTTGTGTAGTTTGTTGCATTTTCTGTTTTTTAATAAATAGTTTAATATAATGTTCATTACAAGCAGGCTCACCCCAAGGGGATCGGCCGCCCCCATTCCCAAATTGCACTTTTTCCATAGCAGACTATTGAATAATATTTATTAACTTCAAGGGAAAATATAATCCAAATTTTCAGAGAAATGTGTTAGAAATACAATGATAATATGTATTTGTATTCGAAAATGGTCTCTCAGTAATATGTAGTTAAACGCTATAATCAAGTAACGCCAAACAGATCAAAATATTACATAAGGGCTGATGTTGCTAGACAAATTTAAAGAATATGTTGTTTCACATATATAAAAATTAAAGTTAATCGAGTGTTTTTCTTGGAATCGACCGCCCCTAAAGCTCGGGCGCTCGTGTGCATTGCACATATGGAAGGTGCGGGCCTGATTACAAGGTTCAGTCAAATATAAACTAAACTTTTTTCCTACTGCTGAATCGAGGCACTAAAAACAATGAAACCACATAAAGCTCCGGGGACAGATGAAATACAGAATATGGTACTCCGCCACCTACCAAGAAAAGCCGTCGTAGCGCTCACTGACATATGTAACGCAGCGTTAAGATTAAAACACTTTCCTGAGATATGAAAACATGCCAAGATTCTGGTCATTAGGAAACCAGGAAAGAAGAGGTAGCAAGCTATAGACCAGTGGTGGCGAATCTATGACCCGCGGGTCAGACACTAACCCACGAAGGCTTTTGAAATAACCCACGCATTGATTTTTATAAACTTATTTTTTATATCATAAAAGAGACAACAGACAATCGAAAATATTAAAAAAATAATGTATAAATATTTTATGTCGAATTTATAAAAAAAATATTTTTAAGTGGGTGTTGGCTAACTGATTTTCTATCGTATCTCTGCACCTGTGTATGACAAAAAATATTTATACAAATGAATGTGTATGACAAATGAAAATCATGAAATATTTTCCTCAATTACAAAAACATTTTCAAAACAATAATTTTTGAAAATACGCTTGACATTCAAGAAAATGCAATTAAAAAATATTTAATCATTATACAAAAAATAAAACAAGCTTTTCAGGAGAGATTTAATCAATTTAAAAGTTTGGAAAATTCATTTCACTTTATTTTATATCCATACAAAACGAAATTCGAAACAATGGGGTTAACCGAATTTATGTTGCTAATTATCCCTGATTTAGAAATGGAATTAGTTGAATTTCAAAGAAGCATAGTGTGGAAAAATAAATTTGAAAACTTGATTTTCGAAGTAGAAGGAAAAATTTCTGAAAGTAGTGCAGATAATAATGATCCCACACTAAAAATTTAAAATATATTAAACGTATAGAATTCTTTACCAAACAATTTTATATCAATGAAAAAACTTGCTAATGCTCTTTTAACGATATTTGGTCCACATATTCGTCTGAAAAACTGTTTTCCTCAATGAATTTTGTAAAATCTACCAACAGAAATGAACTTGGAAATGAATTGACTGCGAAATGCGTTAAACTAATGAATACGGAATGCCCAATACTTTATGTATACTAGATTTCCGCTGTGTAGATTCAGTACGTAACTTCCGTTGTATGTAAAAAATTTATCCCAACGCCGTTAAAGAAGTTTCACTTCAAAAATTTGTTGTGTTATGCTATACCTCACATTTCCACTCTTATTCAAGAAAAATTAACGTAAATGCACTAGATTATTATTGAATATCCCTCTTACAGCCCCGACTTATTCCCGTATGATTACCATTTGTTTGGACCACTCAAAGAGACGTTAAGAGGACAACTATTCGAAAATGATGAAAAGGTGGAACACTTTGTTTATTATTATTTTTGGGCACCTTCAATTACTTTCTACTTTACAGGAATCAAAAAACTGCCAATTCAGTGGTAAAAGTGTTTAAATGTTAGCGGAAACTATGTAGAAAAATTACTTGTACATATATTTAAAAAATATTAAGTTAATAAAGATTACGAAAAAAATGGGTTTATATTTAATTGGCCCTAGTATTATACTTGTCGAAATTTTGAAAAATCAATTAAGAGTATTTTAAATACCGATATATTTTAAGGCGTATTCTTTCTTTTTTTTAAAAAAAATCATTTCATTAGGCTCCCCTTAATTTTACCACAAAATAAATAATTATACATTGTTAATTTAGTTGTGCAATTTAGCTTTTTCTATAATGAATGCAGTTATATTGTATATGTGATTATTATTTCTTCGGTAAACGCGTTTCATTGTACATAAAACTGGAATCATTTTATTATTAATAATAGACGATTAATCATAATTGCCTAAACGTCAGATTTTCAACATATTAGGTTGTCACCTAAGTCTTTGCGTTTTTTTTAAAATCAGTTAAAATGCATAACTTTTTGTTAACTAGAGATATTTTTAGTATTCTTTCGGTGTTCACCAGCAGTGCTTATGTCAGTGGTGCTCTTTCGAAACCTATTATATATATTTTTAAAATTTTCAACCCCAAATAAACAATGGCAATAGAGATAAAAGAAACTCAGTTACACTACATTATGCTTTATGAGTTTCAACTTGGATATAATGTAATAATAGCAGTCGAAAACATATGTAACGCAATAGGCACGGATGCAATAAAAATTAGAAAGTGCCAAATGTGGTTCAAAAAATTTCGTTCCGGGAATTTAGACATTAAAAACTTACCAAGGTCAGGTAGACCAAAAGTGATTGTTAGTGAGGAAATTAAAGCTGTAATCGATGAAGATCCAAGGTTAACGGTACGGGAGCTAGCACAAAGACTCAAAATGCATCCTGGAGTTGTTCATAAATACCTAAAAAAATGAGAAAGATAGCAATTTCCAGAAAATGGGTACCTCATAAATTATCCGAACAGAATTTCACGCAGCGTGTATCAATATACCAGTCATTATTGATTCGGAAACAATGCGAGTCATTTTTAAAATGTGTTGTTACTAGGGATGATAAATGGATTTTCTACAACAACACACAACGCAAGAAGCAGTGGTTGAATACGAATCAACCCCCAATTGCTACTCCAAAAGCCGGATTACATCCAAAGAAGATTATGCTTTGCATTTGATGGGATATGAGAGGCGTAATTCATTTTGAATTATTTGATTATGGACCGATAATCACGACAGACGTGTATTGTTCACAGTTAGATCGTTTGAAAGAGGCTTTGGCCATAAAAAACCGGTACTTTAAAACCGAAAAAGGGTAATTTTATACCAAGATATTGCTATCTCTCACGTTTCAAAGACAACAATTGAAAAAATAAATGAATTTACTTGGGAACTCCGAACATAGCACTAAGTGATTATCTATTTAAATCTCTACAGCATTTTTTAAATGGAAAAATTTACCAAACGAAAAAAGACGTAAAAATGATATCGAAGAACTTGATGGTTCTTAAAATCCAATGTTTTTCGAAATGGGTATTAAAAAATCAATTGACAAATGAAGAAAGGTTGTAAAAAATAAAGGAGGATGTATAATTGATTAAAAATGTTGCATGTTTTATTTCTTTCCTTTTCTAAAACTATTCGCAGAAAACGCAGACTTAGGTGACACCTAATATTTCCCGCAGCGCATTCTGATAATATTTTCAGTTGCGAATAATTTATTATGTTTATATTTATCATTGAAAATCTAAGTGAAATATAAACTGTTTAAAATGGAAAGAAGTTTTCGATCTGAAAATCGTTAAATTATTTAGTTATCGATGTATTGTTAATTCGGATATATTTTATTTTGAATACGAAAATATAAGATACCTGGCAATTTAAATTAACAAATCTAAAATGAATGACAAATAACCTATATAGAACATAAATAACAAAGAATTACGATTCAAGAAAATTCAATGTGCGTAAGAAACTACGTGTACGTGCGAAGCTTGTTTTTCTGAAAATAATTCCAATCTATATACTAGTTTCTATGATACTGCCTCTAGAGCAGAGTGCAGACGGTATATACACGTAGCTATTTCTGGCAAAGTTCCCGAAATGTTTAGAGAAAAACTGCCTGTGGGAGGTGAATAGCACACCTTACTCGCCAATTATATGTTTCCATACCTATTTCTTAAAATCTTCTTACGCTGTTTGCATCAACTGACATTGTAACCCCATTATTACCGTACGGGATATAACAATGAAAACATAATAACACGGATGAAAGTGAAAACATTAGTAGTAATAGAAGCGAGAACAATCCATAAGTGAAGAATATTTAAATAATTGTCATAATAATAATAAAAACAACGAAGACTTTTTAAGAAATCTTGTTAGTTTATCTTAAATAAATAACTGTTAAATTTATTTCATGATAAAATATACAGATACATGTAAATAGAATTTGTATATTAGTTACTTTTTTTATTAATTTAAATTTAATTGAACGATTTCGTGTCATAAATAATAAAAATGTGCAGTGATTTAATAAACATAAATGATTTCATTTGATATATTTTAAATTATTCTGCGCTAATTGTGTTTTTAGTGTTTCTTATAAATTGTGTTTCTGCAAGTGATAGGAAGTTTTGTGATATCATAAACAATGAAATGGTAGGTAAAAATTTATTTCTGTTGATAAGATTAGTATATATATATATATATATATATATATATATATATATATATATATATATATACATAGTTTACAATATAAATGATCAACTCATAATTTTCAGAAAATTTGTACATTTATAAGATTAAACACAAAACTATTGTACAATTAAATATTTTATCTAAAAATGTCAGACCTTTTCAACATATCTATTAAATACTTAATATATTTTTTCTTCGAATATAAAAACATATATTTTTTATTCAAAAATCAGCTCATGGTCTAAATGATCTATAGATTCAAAATATACGTTTTATTTATATGTTTGTTGCTTTAATTTTTTGTAAGACCTGTTTGTATTAAAACTTCTCTCAGTTTATTTGGCATATGTATATTCTATCAGATCCATGAGATCAAAATACAGGTTGTATTCATGTTTTTATTACCTCAATATTTCGTGGGATTTCCCGTTAGTATTACAACCTTTTTTTAATCTATTTGGCATAGATTGTACCAACCTGCGTGTAAAACCTAGTTTTAATCGGTTTTGTGTCACTTGTTAATTATTTTGTGTTTCCTAAAATCTATTTCATATTGTATTTATAAATGTTCAATAAAATTAACAACCGGTGACATTGCTCTCCGAACCAAAAAATTAAATTTTACTGTCTTCCAAAAATCATTTTCTTTATTTTGGTATTTATTAAAAACTGTAAAATTAAAAGTTTGTTTCTTAAATTGATGAAAGATTATTTGCTTGCTCCCATGAAATACCGCTTTCTTCAATACCTTTCTTATTATGTCAGTATTACATTTATATTCGATTCTTTTTTAAATTTTAATAGCTAGTTTTACAACACTAATTTTTAGTTTTTCCCTCACTTCCTGTATGATATAACATTTTTGTTTATTAATAGTTTTATTCGGTTGCTGTTTTGATTTATTTCTTATACAGTTTTCAAATTTATATAGTTCAGTTAAGTATTAAATTCCTGATTCAGTTTTATATATCAATTTTGTATCTTGACGTTTATTTTCACTGCTATCAAAATGATCAATGATAAGTTCTTCAATAAGTAAGTTAACTCTTTTTCCTTTAAAACTTTAAAATTGAAGATAAATTACTGAAGGAATTTATAAATCCCTTTATATGTAGTGTGACGAAAATCTCCAAACTGTTTGAATAAAAAAAACTTTTGTATTTTGACAAAAATCTAAATATGTACTTAAAATAGGTCCTGTATACATAAATACAACACTGGACATGTTAAAACAACGTATGAGTGAATTTAATAAGTATGTTTGTGAAAAGACCTTAATAAAAAGACCTTAATCCTCGTCATGGCGACTTACATAGATTCAATGTCATCGCGCAACGTTTTTTCATCCCAATTTTCATTTTTGAGAATAGAAAATAGTTGCACGCTGACAAATCTGGTTGATGTTATATGACGTACAGTTGTTTTTGTATGAAAAATGGGTACAACAACAGCCTTGTGAGGTGTTGCACTGTCATGGAACAAATACCAGCTTTCCGGCTCTCGATATTCTGATCTAATTATTATATATCCACCACTAACGTTCCATAACATCTAATAGTACTCGCCAGTGACAATTTCACTTTTCAGAACGAATTGACAATGAATGGTGCCTTTTGAATTTTAAAAACAAATTAACATTGTCCTCACTCACGATTTCTAAAAACACAATTTCTCGTTTTTGGAAAACCTAATGCATTCTGGATTGCACTATAAATATCATATTTCACCTCTAATAATGATAGAATCCAAGAATTTGTGATATTTTAACTGTTTTAATAATGCGTTTGCAGTAGTTAATGCGTGTTATCTTTTAGTTTATTTATTGTGTTAGTTTGCATAATATAAATTAAGCACAAACTTTTCTTCTGTTCATTTTTTTTGTTAATATCTCAAACTGTTTTTTTAAATAATCTAAACTCTTAGGAAGCATTCTAATGTTACATTCGATAAACAGCAATAATTTCGCCAATTTTTTTTAATGACTGTCGGTGATTGCGATTCTAATATGTCCTGATCTTGAGTCATCATTGATGTCCTTTCTATCATCTTTAAAGCATCCAAACCACTTACAAAGTTGTGTTCGTAAAAGTTAATTATCTTCATGATAAATTTGTCGCATCAATTCAAGTGTGTGTTTCTGTGAATGTTTGATCAAGATTAAAACAAAACCTAATATTTACTCTTTGTTGCATTGTGTTCCTTTAACAAAGTAATAAATAGTACTTCCACTTCAATCAGCATATTTTACAAATCATTCGTCATCTTTTAATCAAATTTCGACAATTGATAAAAGAGATAGATATGCATAATTTTAAATCTTAAATGACTGCAAGTTTCCACGGAAAAATGAAAGTTCAATTTATTTTTTGACATAATACTATTTATAATTTTGAACAGCTGAAAAAAATTATTTTTGAATTTATAAATCAAGGAAATCGATTTTTCTGTAAAATTAAATAGCTGGATCATTTAATGAGTGAGCCAATTTTGGAAAAAATATTGTTTTTCATATTAAAAGAAATATGTATATATATTAGTATTATATCTTATTATATTTAATATTATATTTTAAATATTAAAAAACAATATTTTTAAATAGAAAACTTAATTATAGAATAATTTTTTGTTTTGGTATTATAAATCAACAAATTCATAGAAAATTATAAGAAGATTATTTAAGTTATAAGCTACTGTTTATAAAAGGTCATCAAAATGTGACGCCTAGATTTGTGTTTTATTAAAAAGAAACAGAATAAACTATACACCATCCTATACACATGTTTTTTTAAATAAAACAAATCTAGATGTCACATTTGGTTAACCCTATATATATATATATATACAGTTCTTGGTTTATTCATACAATCAAATTAGTATAACAAAGTTAAAAAGAACGGAATACTTTTTATTTTATGAAAATAAAATGTGTTTCTTTTACAAGAAAAATGTTATACTATTTTTAAAATAAATAATGTTTAATCATCAGTGAACAAAAAAAACGCAAGGTTTATTTCTTTATGTAAACGATTATAAATGTCTATATAAAACACTATCAATCGAAATCCATTCAAAGTAATATATTTTAAAAAACACATTATTATAAAAACAGATTTTTAAATCAAAATTTATAATTATAATATAGAAATAAGAAACATAAAAAATCGTTACACATGTAGATATTCAGTTCATCTCCAACCTCATAAATACTCTTGATTGAAGATGAATATGACAATTTAGTTTCTTCCAAAAAATATAATTTCAGTGAACAAATTATGCTATGAAAACAATAATTAACATATCGTAACTTAAAAGTTACAGAATATAGAGATACAGATAAAATAATATATACATAAAACGCACATATACAATAAAAAGAGAAGAGATTACCAATTGAAGATGCGTTGAATACTAAAAATTTGTTGGTTATAAAATATAAAAAAATATGTATAAACCATGAACTAGTATAAATTTTATAATAAATCGTTCTGAGATGATAGTATAGCCATCAAAATGCACATCAGTTTATATACAAAAAAAATGAACAATAAGTAACTATTGAACACTTTTATAATATCTTTTATTATTGATAACAAAATTCATTTGTGTGAAAATATTCAGAATCATATATTTTTCGGTTCTTTTAATATATTTTAAGGTATTTATTATCTCTTTTGATCTCCTACAAATAAATTTTACATGAATGCCATTTTATTAATTAAAATAGATTTGATTACAAATAAAAAAGTAATATTATTATTTTTTTTTCTTAAAAACAAACATGTATGTCAGTGAACGACATTCATTTGAACTTAATAACTGTATTTTAGTAATATTTTCGATCGAATTCCTTGAAATAAATAAAAATCGTTCTAAACGGTGTTGGCAAAGAATGTCTAAACAAAAAAACATATATTTCAAAGAAAGTTCAATGTAAATTGTTCAATTAAAGTTATATCAAACATAAAAAACATTTTCAAAAGAATGTTACAATGTATACAGCTTAGACGTACCAACACTTGAAAATTTTATTTAAAATTCTAAAATTAAATTTGAAAAAATATTCTCAGTTTGTAAATCCATACACATATTTATACATAACGTCTGTATAGATATTTATACATATGTATAACAAATATTAATCAACTTGAAATTCTAAATCACATGTTTATATTAAATTAAGGCAATAAAATTATTTTCTGTTTTTTAGTGTACATTTGAGAACTATTTAGCAAAAATTGAGTTTTTAATAGTCGATTTGTTTTATTAATTTTTAAATCAAAATTTAGAATTAAACATTGAAATGTTACAAGTACACACACATACACACACACACACACACACATATATATATATATATACATACATTGGGTTGGTCATAAAGTAATATCAGATTATTGCAGCAGATGACAATATATACATATAACAGCTGACACTTCAACGCATGGTTTAAAAAATCATTACGTTTGGTAAAATTTTCTTAAACTGACCCCGCTTTAAAGACAAGTGACGAGAATTCATAACTTCGAGCAATTATTTTATTATTTTTATAATTCTTTTTTTATTTTTGCAATGGAAAAACGCGGTATAATCAAAAAATTTACAATATGAATGGTGATAGTCCATACCATAAACAAACCAATGGCCAAAAATGATTTTAAAAATTTCTTGATGGAAATTTTAATCTAGCAAATAATAAATACTGCAATAGATTTATCGAAAGTGATAAAAGCCAAATTTACTCTAATTGAAAATAATGCACATCATATAATATAATGGGTTTCTGAAATACAGGTAACCCCCGTATAACACGGTTGTTACGTTCTTAAAAAATCCCGTGTTATGCGAATCCGTGTTATGCGAATCCGTGTTATACAAAACAAAAAGCTAATGCAAAAAAGGGAGTTAGGTTCCAAAAATTAGAAAAACATACTATTATATTTCTATAAATAGGAGAAATATATTTATTAAAACAATTTTCTTAATAAGCACCATTAACCGAGGGCGTTTTCTTTTTGACAAGATATCCTATCTTTCTTCAGCATTATCTTGAGTTTTATGCTTTACTTTTTGCAAAAAATCTGTTATTTTAGATTACTTACTTTTAGTTGAGAGTAAAATCTGTAATTTTTGTTCAAACGAGATGAAATGTCTTTATAAAGGTATTTTTTATGTCCGCCAGACATAGTTGAGAGCTACAAATTAATTCACAAAAATGAAAAACATAATTACCATTTCTAAAAAAGGTTGAATAATATGCACCCGAAAATTTTTAATCTATGTATAATGTAGTAAAAAGAAAAACACAAAGCTTTAAAATGTACTTAATACTCCACAAATAAAATGGATTTCAAATTCTAATAAATTTCAAAATTCTGCAGGCAAACCTGATACGATATACACGCTTAAATAAAAAATGTTCAATGAGCTATCTTGTGTACTTAAATGCTCTTATTTCGTTTCGTGTTGTACCGGGATTTCCCTAATTTCGAAATTTGTTCTTAAAAACTTTAAGCGTTATATAGGGATTTATCTAATTTTCAAACCGTGCTAGAGTGAAACCGTATTCTAGGTTACTGTGTAGTATAAAGGTTTTCCCCAATTCTCGAACCGTGTTATAGAAGTGCCGTGTTATATAGGGATTACCTGTATTTAAAATATCGAAATCCAGCGTTGAAAACCATTTACACTAACTTGGACGTATATTTGCAAAAGTTAAGCGGGTTAAATTATGTTCTCATCCAATTCATTATATTCATATAATCTTGCACCCTCAGGTTACCATTTATTTCAATTTCTGTAAGATTCATTTAATGGTAAAAATTTTGATTTTTTGAAGGATTGTAAAATACATTTTTCAAGATTTTTTACTGAAAAAGATGGAAAGTTCTAGTAGAATGGAATTATTAAACTCTCATGACAAAAGTTCTGAATAAAGATTGTTTAATTAAGTTTCTCATATTTTCAAAAAATAACTATTGCTTTTTACTGAAAATTTCAATCTTACTTTTTAGTCAGTACATTATGTATATATATATATATATATATATATATATATATATATATATATATATATATATATGTACACCTGAGTCTGTTTTTATGCGGTAGATCCGTTCCGCAGAAAACCGATTAAAAAAAATCGCATCAAAAGACTTAACTTACATTGAAAAATTAGGGGTACGTTCCGTAATTTTCAAAAACCGTATAAAACCAAAGCTACAAAATGAAATTATTCTAAAATTCGCATAAAAAAATCAGGAAATAAAGAATGCTTAAAAAAATTTCAAATATCTGCAAAAAATTGAGACAAAACAAAGCTTTTTACTTTATTTTTTAATTAACTATTTAATTTTATTCAAAGCAATATGTACATATGTGTAATTTATTTTAGAATTGTTCATATATATTTTAATTATCATCGCAATAATATTTACACTGTTTAGAATAAAAATAAAAAAGAAAATGAATAGCTTGCACTGTTTTCAAGACATGTAGCCCAAGCCTTTTTCCAACAAGCATTTAAGTGTGTTATTTTATTTGAGTAATAGCAAATGCAACATGATTTATACAGTCAAAGATAGAATTTTTTTCCAAGTGTCAGTTACTGTTATTGACTCATTTTCTAATTCATCCAATATAAATTGAAAAATGCGTTTAACGTAATATTGTTTAAAAAAAATTGGCAGCTTCTTCATCTGCCGATGCAATCGCGCCCTTAATCTTCGCGTTATGCAGTGCATTCCTTTTTAAAAACCCGGTTAACCATCCTTTGCTAGCCGAAAATTCCTTATCAGTTTGAGAAGCGGAAGTAAATGGCTCTGATTCCTTCATTTGTTCATAAAACTGAAGAGCTTTTCGTTGAATTAAATAACCGCTTAAAGGAATTCTTAAAAAAAAATCGTATAAGAAGATACTAGGATGAAATATAAATCGCATAACTTCAAAATCGCATTAAAAAAATTCGCATAAAAAGATATTAAGAAGAAATATGAATTGCATAACTTCAAAATCGCATTAAAATAATCCGCTCAAAAACAGACCCAGTTGTGTATATATAATATATATATTTATTTATATATATATATATATATATATATATATATATATATATATATATATACAATACAGATAAATTTTAAAGAAACTCGGTCATATTTGTTTTTTTTCATAGCGGATAAGTGAATAACGTATTTAAAAAATGTTTTCCTAGAACAACGGTCCTTGACCTAAACTACATTTTGTCTAATTAAATAAATTCATTATTTTTCACCATTAACATGTATTTGGAATTGGGTTGATTAGAATAATTTATATTTTTTCTTTTTTGTTTTTTAAATGTGTATATAATTAAAATGTACAATATAAGATTATTTTTTATTTTTTTTTAATAATCGATTTAATATTAATTATACGGTTACAATATTTGTTTTGGAACTGTATCAAATACATTATCACACAAACCTACTATTACTTGCATCAAAAGTTATTGAAAAAGTGTTCAATAATTATTAATTGTCCACTTTCTTTATTTATAAACTGATGCGTATTTCGATAGTAATGCCATCATTATTATTAAAAAATCTTATAATGCAGCACTCTAATGATGACATTGCCATCGAAACCACATTAACTTATAAATAAAGAAAGTGAACAATAAATAACTATTAAACACTTTCAGTATTTTATGATGTTTGGATGATAATTCATTTGAGTGCCGATTAAAATATTTATTCACATATTTCTGTAGTTAATAATAAATATTTATTGTGATATCTTCTACAATTTTGTTTTCAATATAACGAGTGATGATTTTTTTTAATACTTCATACATTTTTCTTCGTGAAATCTTTTTTTCGAAAAAAAAAATTAATTAAACATTTTGTATCAACATCGCATTGATTATTGCTGTTGCATATGACCTCATACAAAACTAATAAATGAAAGAATCTACTTATATATACATTCACAATAAATGAGGAATTCTCTTAATATATTTCTTGTCCCGTGATTTTTGTGAGCTCAATTTTTATATAGTAACAATATTTGTGCTTCTAAGTTTTTATTAAAATATTTGTAATAAAGGAATTAATAATGTCAAAAAATATATTTATTATAATGCGATTAAAAAACTTTATTACATTTCAGTTATCGTTCAATACCTATTTTTAAATATGATTTATTAATGTCTGTATTTTAGGATTTTTAAGAATCTATTTATATATAGGTATCTATCTATATATACATATATATCTATTTATATGTAGGTTATCTATCTATATATAGTTTTTTTAAGCGTGATAGAACTTTGAATTGAATCCCTATCGAAAGTTCTATCTAACTTAAAAAACATACTTTATATATATATATATATATATATATATATATATATATATACATACATACATGTGTAAGTATATATGAAGGTATGATAAAGGTGCTTTTTATGTTGGATATACCTTTCGATAGGGATTCACTTTAAAGTTTTATCACGCTTAAATAAACAACCTATATATATATATATATATATATATATATATATAAGTTATATGAAACAAATGTAACTTTCCCAAGGTTGTTCCCACGGGAACAGCATACATAATCCACGCGTTAATTGTTGACGAATAATCCCGTTAGGAATTATTTAAACCTATAAAAAACGCGATAATCAATTTTTGATTGTCAATAAAATATCATGATAATAAGAACTAGAGGTTTCTTCGTTACTTGTTACACTGAATAACATTAGTTCTAATCTGAATATTGTAAGAACAACATACAATTCTAGCCATGAGATTGTAACAACGACAGATAGAGCTCCTCGAGCCACAGTTGTTGACTGATGGATTGATGGTTGCCCAGTATTTTGTTGAACGCTGTTGAATGATTGATAAAAATAAATATGTTTTCTTTAACAATCGTACTTTCGATTATTTAAAATAAAACTTATATACATATATATATATATATATATATATATATATATATATATATATATATATATATATATATATCATCATCATCATCGTTAGCTCGATAGGCTCTTATGGGCTCTAATCTTCCTTAAAAGTTTTCGCCATTTCTCACTATTTCTAGGTATACTTCTTTAGTTCTTTATTGAAAGGATCACGATGCTTTGTCTCATACAATCTTCTCTTAATTTTTGTTTTTCAACTCTTCTAATTCCTTCAGGTTTGGCACTAAAAACTTTCTTAATCATTCTATTGTCATTAGTGCATTCTGTAGTTCAGTCCATTCTAATCTTTTTATTTTTATGCATCTGAATGAATTTGGTTCATTAAAATAATTTAATAATTTTAAAATTTTCAAGTTGTATCTATTCCTCTATGTCCCATTTTATTCTACTAATCTGAAAGTATTTCTTAGAATATTTTTTTCAAATATACGAGGTCAGACAATTAAGTAATGCGACCGATTTTTTTTCTCGGCCTGTGGTAACACTGCGAACCTGTAACTCCGCCACCGTAATAGCAGATCCCTACTCTCTCGATTGAGACCTTGACCACCCTCGTACGATCATTTCTTCGCCAGCTGTTTAGTGTTTTGTAACAACGTGCGAGTAGTGCATGTCACGAAAATGGAACAGAGAAATTGAATGAACATCGCTCAAGATTGTCTCAAGCAGGTTGAAAGTGATCCTACTCTTCTCGATCGAATTATTACTGGTGATGAAAGTTGGTTCTTTCAATATGACCCCGAAACTAAACGACAAAGCCAACAGTGGCTGTCCCCTGGAGCACCAAGGCCAAAGAAGGCGAGAATGAGCAAGTCCAAAGTGAAAACCATGTTGATTTGCTTCTTCGACAGCAAAGGGGTGGTTCACAAAGAGTTCGTACCACCTGGACAAACCGTAAATCAAGTATTCTACCGCAATGTGCTCGAAAAATTACGAAAAAGGGTGCTCAGAGTGCGTCCAGAGATCGCGAAGACTTGGGTTCTGCATCACGACAATGCTCCCTGTCACAGTGCGTTCAGTGTCTCTCAGTTTTTGGCGTCTAAAGGCATCGCAACGTTACCACAACCGCCCTATTCACCGGACATGTCACCCTGCGACTTTTTTCTATTCCCCCATACGAAAAAATTCGTCAAAGGTCGACATTTTGACTCCGTTGAAGATATCCAAGAATCTGTGACTAGGGTACTCGGAGAGGTCCCACAAGAAGTGTTCCAGAATTGTTACGAAAACTGGAAAACTCGCTGGAATAAGTGTATAGATGCGGGAGGGGACTACTTTGAAGGGGATCGCAGCGATGTACCTTAATTTTTAAATATACTCGATTTTTGAATTTTGTCACATTACTTAATTGTCTGACCTCGTATTTTGCTGTATTTCATTTGATCTCAACAACAGCCAAGCCACATTTAACAACTCTTATAACAACAATAGACATATATATATATCATCAATTTCCTCATTCTATTCATTACTGGATGAAAATCTCATTTAAAACTGTCTATTTCAATCGATTCAGTACCTTTCTCTTCTAATCTATTTCGACGAATTTTCTTATGTCTCTATCCCATCTATCCAAAGGTCTCTTCTGAGATTTTTTATATATCCGAGATTCCAGTCAGTAATTCCTCTTATCCATGAGTGGTATTTTCTTTTTGTTTTTGACCACTTAATTTCTATTTTAAATTTTTCGCTTTTGCTATAATGCCTATAACTTTTGCTTTCTTTCTAATCCATTCAGTTCTCTTTCAATCTCAATGTATTATTTCTAACATGCATCTTTCCACGCTTTTTTGTGTTATCTGGAGACACTGAATTATTCTTATATTTAAGATCCATGTCTGACTGTCATAAATGAGAACGAGTAAAATGCATTGATCAATGATATTTGACTATAATATATAAATGTATTTATAATTGACACCATCACGTTTTTATTCTTCTCTTTACTTCATCTATAAATATTCTTTTAGTGTTAATAATTTGTCCCAAATATATATAGTTCTCAACTTCTTTTATTAGTACTTATGTTAATTTGTTTTTTCTCTACCTGAAAATTCCTTGTACATAACTTTTGTTTTGATGAGATTCGTCATAACATCAATTTTTTGATTTATTTTATTTAATTCTTCTATTCTTTTTTCAAGTTTATCCAGAATTGTTCAAAAAATGATCATGTTGGAAAGTCTTATGTAACTAAGTGTCTCATCATTTATTTTAAATATTTCAGATTCACAGTTAAGTGTGTTAAATATTTCTTTTAATGACGTTATAAATAACTTTGGTGATTCCCAAATCTTTGTCTCACTCTTTCAATAATTATATATATATATATATATATATATATATATATATATATATAATTGTTGATTCTTCATTATTATAAAAATGCAACATAACAAACCATAAATTAATTTGTAAACTGACAGGTGTCTAAACATTATTGCCGGTGTGGGTCACTGAACTAAATGAACTATTGGCCAATAAGTTTCAGATAGAGCCAAGTGTTGCTCTCAGATATGCTATTAATATATCGCTACAACAATTCCTTCCTCTTCGTTAAGTAGTTATACTAAAGTTCAAATCTAATTTTAGTTTATATTGGATTATAATACATTGAATTTCACATGTCATATACTTGCATATTTTTTTATATTTCTTATGTTATTGTGTGTTGTACATTAATCGTTTATTTATTTATTTTTTCTATTTATTTATTTCATATGTTTTATTATGCATGAAAGTTTGTATTTTTACTTGTAAATAGAATAATAAAGAATCGAAATTTGTTCTAAATTATATATATATATATATATATATATATATATATATATAACATACAGTTACAGTTAACCCTCCTATAACGCGGCTTAAAAATTGCGACAACCCTAAAACTCAATTTCTATATAATACAATTTAATTAGCTTAAACAGTCACTCTGTGACATGAATTTTTCTATTACATGAATTTGGCTGTTTTTTTCATGCATGTTCATCACCATTTTTCAATTTAAGTAATCAGAGAATTCCCTTATAAATGCAGAAACAATGCAGCAATGGTGTTTTTATCAAAAAATAATTCAGTAGATGAGTTGTTTTAAATGAATTTAGATGTATGTATTAAGATTTAGTGTTTAATAAAGTCCCTTTTGTTTGTTTACTTTGTGTTTTATAATAATCGTAATTGAACATTATTACATAATACTTTAGGTAATTTTTTTTATTAGCTGTTATCAAAAAATATTGACATTATCTGAAAATAATTTTTAACCCTAAGTTTACATAATGTCTGACAAAAATAAAAAGAAAACAGTTAAAAAAAGTGTATTTCTCTTGAGTACAAAATACAAATTTTAAATCGTTTAAATGGTGGATAAAAAATATCTGTTGAAAAATCGTTAAATTTAAATAAATCTACAATTCGAACCTTCAAGAAAAATGATAAAAAATAAGGAACACTATGACGATATGTGAAACACATAATCTGTACACGAAATATTGTTATGGTTAAAATGGAACGAGCTCTTAAGATTTGGTTGAAAGACTGTGTAGCTAAAATTATCCCTGTGAGTGGAAGTCTTATCAAGCAGAAAGCACTTAAAATCTATGAGCATTTAAGAAAGATTGGGCATTTTTCTGTAGCGCAACAAAATCAGTCATTTACTGCAAAGCTGATTAGAAAAACTAAAAAAAAAAGATATTCATTACACAATATAAATTTAAAGGAGAGCAAGCCTCAGCAGATGCAGAGGCTATCCATAAGTTTAAGCTAGAACTACCTGGAATTATAGATGAAGGGGGATATACGGAAGATCAGATTTTTAACGCAGATGAGACAGCATTATACTGGAAAAAGTTGCCATCTCGAACTTACATTTCGAAAATTTGAAGGTGTACACTAGGGCTAAAAGCTTTTGAAGAACGTATAACTGTGTAGCAATCTGTCAGAAAATCTGATGATAAAACCAATGTTAATAAATCGTTTTTTAAGTTCTCAAATAATGAAAAACATTGATATGTCCCAATTACCTGTATTATGGTGATCTAATAAAAAAGCTTGGATAACCCAAAATTGTTTGAGGACTAGTTTTATAATTGTTTTGTCACTGCAGTAGAATGCTATATGGTGGAAAAAATATATTTCAAGGTTTTATTGCTTATTAATAATGCTAGTGGTAATTCTGAGGAACTGCATCATCCAAATGTGAAAATTGCTTTTTTTAATTTTTTCAAAATGTCTGTCGCTCATATCAATCGTTCTGTTCGGTCATGGTCGGTCGGTCGATCATATCACTCACTAGATTTGGGTAAATAATTAGAATTCTATTTTATTGAACATAATCATTCAACAGTGTGAAATGCAAAATTTAAACGAGAATTAAAAAATTGCTTAACTTTTTATAAAGATATTTTGATAGAATTACAAAATAAAACTGCATTTTAAAACGATATGCAAAGTAAAGAGGACATTTGGCCCATTAAAATAAAAAGAGTTAGCCCACTATCTGACAGTGATGATGAATGTTAATATGTAGAGCAGGGGTCAACAGCGCGGTGCCCACGAAGCAATTTTTTAAAGTGCCCGCCGTTCGCATATCTAAATTCTAAATTTTAGATATTTGAACAGCAAACACTAGTAGTTGTAATGGATAATTTTAGTAAAAATTCTTATTTTATCTTCGCCATTTTAACAATTTTACAATTAAACTGGGAATTCAACTTATGTGCCACATTACAACGAGTTGGTCGCAGATTTGCAATGTCAAATATCACATTAATTATCAATTTTAAGATTATGTTTTTCAATTAAAGTTTAAATTTATGTATTAAAAATTTATGTAATAAATTTATGTTGCATTAATATTTTTATTTTTAAATATTACCCCTCCCTTCTCTTCATTCCACGGTGACCACGGACTCCCGCATTTCTGAAATATGCCCTCCTAGTAAAAAAGGTTGCCGACCCCTGATGTAGAGTGTTTGATTTCAAGTTTAAGTTCATTGTCTTTATTGAAAAATAGTTTTATAGTTTATTTTTTCTTTATATTTTACTTTATTTTTTTTTGAACTCTTGAATTCAATAAAAATAATTTGAAGTATGTAAATATGTATTTATTGCCTTTTGCATCTATAAAATGTTATTTCATAACCGTATTTATTATAACATAATACTCTGAGAATGCAGTTTTTATATTGTATAACGCAGAACGAATTAACTTGAGTAACATACTAATATATTGTAATATATTTGAGTTATCACTTAACGCGTTTTCCATATAACGCGGTACGAATTATATGGTTTGTACTAATTCTGAGTTTCTTACAACGCGATATAATTTTATGCCTTGTAATATGAAACGTTTAACGACTTATTTAAATTGTATTTCACTTTTCTCATCTTTATGAATTAGATTTTAAAATTAGTATGATGCCTGTTATAACTTATTGTTATACGGAATATTTGAGAAAAAACGAATAGAAATATTAATATAAAATCATTAATTAGTATTTCCATACCGGAATATTTACTTTTCTATTGATTCAAGACATATCAAAAATATAATTTTTACACAAATTAATTATCACCTCCAACTCCACAAGATAATGTAAAGTATTCAATAATCACTTATTGTTTACGTTGTTGTTATAAATAACAAATTGAACAATAAGTGATTATTGAACACTTTATAATATCTTGTAGTGTTGGGAGTGATAATTCATTTATGTGAAAATGAATTTACCACATATTCCAAACAAATAATTAAAAATATATCTTAAAAATAGCGGGTGACAAACAGCACTGTGTTATTGTATATTCAGATGAAAATGTCATTTTGTTCGCATTACCTTTATACTTAGACAGATTATTGTTCTGTAGAATAATCATAATTAGTTTGATCTCTTGTAATAATCTAAACATAAATTTAATTTATCCACTAACTATTCTTTTAACTTTCTTAAAAATACACATGTTTAAAATATAAAGTGTCCTAATTCTACGTTCTATTTCGTTTCAAGGCTTCTTAATTACATCCATGACAGGTGACTTCATTATTAATATGAATAGTTTGACCGTAATCAAAAAGTGTGGATTTGAAATAAATACATTCCATATATTAAAAAAAATATCTTTACGTAAAAATCCTAAAACAAAGTAAAAAATGTAATAGTAAAAAATAAAAACGTAATTACTTATCTATAATAAATATATAATAAATTTAAATTATATTTACAATTACTCACATTAGGATTAAAAAAAAACGATAAAAATAATAAGAAATGTAACAGAATTTTATTCTTGTTTTTTTATAAAATTATTTTTATGAATAGAAATTTATTTTAGAATACAATACATGAATTTAATTGACATATATATATATATATATATATATATATATATATATATATATATATATATATATGTGTGTGTGTGTGTGTGTGTGTGTGTGTGTGTGTGTGTTTGTGTGTCTATAACACTAAGGACAGTACAAATATATACAATATTTATGTATAAAACCATAATAACAGAAACTAACTATATAATATACAAAATTGTATTTTTGACGTACTTTCTATTAATTTTAATGGCATTTAACTACGGTTGCCAAGTATCATATATTTTTCAATGAACTTATTATCAATATATGTTGTTTAAAGGTCATTTAAAAATATGTTTTATACATTTCGATATAAAAAAGTAATCAGACATAACTTGCAGTATGCACGTATTTACGACTATTCGTACTAAATATATATATATATATATATATATATATATATATATATATATATATATATAAATATATATATTTATATAGGATCATCTAAATGTGACGCTTAGATTTATGTTTTATTAAAAAGAAACATGCTTATAAGGTGGTTTATAGGGAAACATGAGTTTGACGAATTTTTTTTCGGACTTTGTTCATTTGCAACACTCCATTCACTTGCCTGTTGCTTTGTTAACATCGTAAATCTATGTCTCGTCACCAGTAACGATACGTTTGATGAATGTTGGATCATTATTCACTCGTTCAAGCATTTCTTCAGTAACATCAACACGGTGTTGTTTTTGCAAAAAAATCAATAACTTTGGAACGAATTTCACTGATAAACGTTTCAAGCCCAAAACATCACTTAAAATTCCGTCTACTGAACCTATTGATATGCCAATATCTTTAGTAAGCTCTCTTACAGTCAAATGACGATTTCCTATTTGATGGACGACCAGAACGAGATTCATCTTCTACGGATTCACGACCTTCTCTGAACAGTTTATGCCACTGGAATACAGTTTTTCTCGATAAAGATTGATCACCTCATGCTTTCTGCACTATTTTAAATCTTTTAGTAGCATTAATATAATTTTTAACACAAAATTTAATACAACTTCTTTATTCAACAATATTAGACATTTTAAAAATCGAAAAAAGCAAAAAGTTGATGCAAATAAACTGCTGTAACTTATAAAATATTTGACATATCAAACTTAAATTAGGATCGAATGTCACTGAAGGTTGTGCTAACATAAGAAAAAAATTTGTTGAACTACGACTTTCGCACGAGTTTCAAATTAAAAAGTCACCTTCTTTTTTGAACAGAAAAGTATATAATCATTAGCCTCACTCTATCCACTGCTGCACATAGGCCTCTCACAAAAGTTTTCATTTCGACCAATCCAATCTCTTTCTCTTCCAGTTCATTCCGACGAATTTTTGTCTCTATCCCATCTGTCCACAGGTTTACTTCTGTCTTTTTATATATCTGGATTTTCAATCAATAATTTCTGTTATCCATCAATAATCTTCTCTTTGTGCTATTCGATCAGCCCATTTCTATTTTAAACGTCTTTCTTTTCGTATAACGTCTGTAACTTTTGTTTTTTGTGATCCATTCGGTTTTTTTTATATATAAAAACAGTGTTATTCCTTAAATGCATCTTTCCACGTTTATCTGTGTTTTCTGTAGTCATTAAATTATTCCGACATTCAAGACTTATGTGCTACTGTCATAAATAAGAACAGATAGAATGCATTATTAAAAAACTTCTCTTTTTAAAAATGTAGGAATATTCGACTTTATATATATATATATATATATATATATATATATATATATATATATATGATTTTTCCGAATTCACACCATGCTATAATAATCTCTTCTTAACTTGATGATAAATATATCACAATTCATTTAATAAAATACATTGTTCTAAATACACATAATTTTCAGCATCTTCTATTCTATTGTTTTTAATTCAATTTTTTTCTGATCTGAAAATTGTTTATACAATGTGTTATTTTTATCTCGCTGAATTTCATCATAAAACCGATATCTTTACTAATCTAATAGCTTTATCTAATTTTTTTATTCTTTTTTCAAGTCATCTAGACTTGTAGAGAAAATAACATTAACAAATTTTAAATAACTAATTATCTCGCTATTAACTTTTAGTCCTTAAGATTTCTATTTTAATGACTTGAAAATTTCAATACCTCTCTAAATGTTTATATTATATACATTTATATATATATATATAGATACATAGATAGATAGATAGATACGAAAGTCGTTTGATAAGTATGGTAAAAAAGTAAGAAAAACTAAATTGAAAAATGTAATTAAATTAATTAATTAATTAAATTAAACAATAAATAATTTTACCATACTTACCAAACGACCCTCGTGCATATATATATATATATATATATATATATATATATATATATATAGATAGATAGATATAGATATATATTGATTGATATAATGTGTTTTCTTTAAAAATCGTACTTTCAATTATTTAAAATAAAACTATATATATATATATATATATATATATATATATATAAATATATATATATAAATTACTTATTTTATATTCTCCATTTATCACATTAAAATAGTTTTTTAATTACTAATATTGTAATTATATTACATCACTAAATGATTGTGAAGGTAAATTCTTTTTTTAAAAATATATATTTATAATTTAGCAATTATTTTTGCAATTTTAATTTTAATCAATAATAGATATATTTAAATGTCATACACACACACACACACACACACATATATATATATATATATATATATATATATATATATATATATATATATTGTATATATATAATCAGAAATTTTTTACCTTTTGTAAAAAAAATTGCTATTGCAATTCAGTAAAATATTTGTTTTTTCTTTTAAAAAAATATCCTTATTTATGATACGACCTAGTATTGTCGATTTAAAACAACAGCTATACTGATATGAGCAGAAGTAAAATCTGTTAAAACAATAAACTACATTTTCATTTCAAAACATTCTCATAAATACTCGGTTTCAGTACCAACTGTAAAAAGTAAACTTCACACAACTGTATATACACTTTATAATATGTTTACATGAGAAATAACAATCAAACGTCCAAGAACGTGTACGTTATTATAAATATATCACTAGTTTTAATGCTACTCGTATTATTTAATAGAGCTTTAAATATTTTACATTCGTGTTTCAATGATGTCTACTGTCAATATTTTTAAGTATTTACATAAACAATGGTTTGCAGTGAACTATGGACATATCAATTTTTAATCGCAAAATAATTGATGTAATGAAACTGGGATGAATAAAATATATATAATTTTTAGTTAACTTATTATTTAGCTTAAGTCATAAAAAATTCAATTATTAATATTTCAAAATGTATTTAAATTTAGAAGCATTATTAGAAAGTCTGTTGATCTGAAACAATTGGTCTGGTCATAATCAATAACAGACTGTAAGCTAGCTAGAAAAAACCTATTCATAAACAAATACAACTGATTAAAATTGTTCAAGTATGAAAAAAGTATTCAATGACTGCATATTTAATTTCTGGAAACATAAAATTATTATAATTAATGAAGAAAGCACTTTTAATATCATATTTTTTGATTTAAAGAAAATCTCATGAAAGCTTGGATTCGCGAAATCGTCAACTTATGACATATGATTGTAGATCAGTTATGGTTTAAATATGTTTTTTTTTGACCAATTCAATCTCTTTCTCTTCCAGTTCATTCCCGCGAATTTTTGTCTCTATCCCATCTGTCCACAGATTTACTCCTGTGTCTTTTTATATATCTGAGTTTCCATTTCTATTGTCCACAGTGATCTTTTAGTTTCTAGTGTTGAAAAATTATTTTTATAGACGTAATTATAGATGAAAAGAATTATAAAAATATAACATTTTAAAATAGAATTTATAGTGCAGTATAATGTAGTATATCGTAGTATAAAATGCAATATTATAAAAGATGTTTTTTAGGTTAGATAAAACTTTCGATAGGGATAGCTGTCAAATCAGTTGTCAGTTTGCGCACTCTAAGCGACATTTGGATTCAATATACTTTGGAAAATTATTTTAGAACATTTTATACTCGAGAAACGTTTCCAAATTGTAGAAATTTTCTTTAAAAAATCAGTGTTCAGTTTGTCGAACTTATAGAACTCTTTGTAAATTTTATGGTACTAATAATTGGCTATCGGAGCAAGCTATTAACAGAACCATCAATAGATTTCCCACAACTTATTCTCTACGTGTTGCAACAACACCAACAAGGCATATAAATATGCGTACCGAAGAAAATATTGCTGCTGTTAACGATAGTGTGAATGAAGATCCGAATTTGTCGATTCGTTGTGGTTCGCAGCAACTTGGGCTTTGTCCATCCACTACGTAGAAAATTTTACGTAAAGATCATGGTCTGCACTCTTACAAGATCCAACTGGTTCAAGAACTGAAGCCACATGACCATGAATGTTTGGTGAACGGGCTCACAATCAACTGCAAACTGATCCTCTATTCTACCACAAAATTTTATTCAGTGATAATGTTCATTTTTGGCTTAATGGGTGTGTTAATACGAATAATTGTATTTGGAGTGACACCAATTCTGAAGTGATTCACAAGAGCCCGTTACATCCAGAAAAATGCACAGTATTGTGCGGATTGCAAGGTGGTGACATCATCGGACCTTATTTCTTTCGAAATAAAACCGGAGAGCACGTTACCGTCAATGGTATACGTTACAGAACGATGATCAATGATTATTTGTTTCCAGATTTGCATGACATCGATCTGGAAAAGATGTAGTTTCAGCAAGATGGTGCCACGTGCCATACGTTGACCAAAACAATCGAGTTATTGAAACAAAAATTCGACGATAATGTTATCTCCAGAAATAGACCTATGGATCAGCCTCCATGGCTGTGTGATTATTTATCTCCATGTCTCTGGATTATTTTCTTTGGAGATATGTGAAATCTCTAGTTTATGCTGATAAACCAATAGCGATTGAGGTATTAGAAGCTAATATAACTCGTGTTATTGCGGACATAAGGCACCAGTTGTTTGAAAAAGTGACATAAAATTAGACAGACAGAATGCGGTATATCAGAGGTAGCTGTGGTGCACATACGCCCAAAATCATTTTTAAATATTAATGCCATAAAATGATCTTTCGAATAATACCAAATAAATAGTCATCTGGTTAATTAATATATATTTTATTTTAATTTAAAGTTCTATCACGCTTAAAAAACACTTTATATGTATATTATCATCATTATTATAAAAACCTATATCAGATCACTGCCGGCGAAAACCTCATTGAATGTCACTGTTCTCTTTAACTGTTTCCTAAGATTCTTCCATTGTTATTTAACTATAACAGTTGTTTATGTTTTTCTTATTTAACTCTATATCGGTTTTTCCACGCCAATACTTGACCACTTACTTGTAAGAATTGTATAAAATTTTCCTTCAAGTGAAAATATAAATTTTCTACAAAATTCACTAGTTTTATAGAAACATTGGATTGTAAAATATTTTTTTAAATTTTGTTTACCGATAAATGTTTTTTTATTTGTTGTTTTAGGACTGTGGCTGATTCACTTTACTGTTCAATAATCACTTATTGTTCAAGTGATTATTGAACACTTTAAACTATTGTGGTGTTGGGGTTTAAATTCATTTGTGTAAAATGTTTTTTTTTATAAACTTGGGAATTATATTCAGCTTTATTTATAACTTGATGCTCTGTCCATAGATATAATTCCTCTTCTGTTTTCTTCTTTATTTGCTCTTCTATTTCTAAAGAACTTTTTTAGTCTCCTTTTCGACGTATTTAATAATATTTCTCTTTCCGATCCATAAGTTTAAACTGTCAATCAAATTTAAGCGGTTTTTAAAATTATAATTACTTTTATAAAATTTAATAATATGTCGAATCGTCATACAATTTCTCAACTATTCACGATTCTTTTTGTCATTATAAATTCGACGTTTCTTTTTCTTTATAAATCATATTTAAATGAAATTCACTTAACAACCATACAATATACAAATAAACAGGAAAATGACACATTGTAATAAAATTCAGACTATTGTGGAATTTCTAAAAAAATGAAAAAAATTATTATACTCTAGCATCAGCAAATATAAATTTACTACATTTTACAACTTTTGTTCTGTTATATATAAATAGTTAATATTTTTCTTCATCGTCAATTTAATATTTCAATATATTTTGCATTATTGATATTATTTAAGAAAATAAAGTTAAATATTTCGTTTTTTTCATTTTAATCTAAAATGTATATAATTATGGAAAAATACTATTTCACTTGAAATTTATTTTTATTTTTGAATTTCACAATTTTAAAATGTTTTTCGTGCGGCGAATACTTTTGTCCATCAGTTTGTGAATGTATATACATAAATATATATATATATATATATATATATATATATATTTATATATATTTGTGTGTGTGTGTGTGTGCGTCTACGTTTGTATGTATGAGAGCACATTTACATATATAATCTTTAATTTTCGTTAGTATGGAAATACAACCAGACGATGTCGCGTATTTTTGTGCGAAAATCGATTCGAGAATATAAAACCGACATTTTATTATGAAATAAATATAGAACTAATGATACATCTATTTCACAAAATAACAGATGTGTTGATAACAGATGTTTCGTTTTAGTTTAGATACAACGTTGAAATGTAAATCTTCTAGACGAAGATATGTTCATAGACGTATTTCGATATTGAAAGTGGCAATCAGAGAGACGAGTTTTTTTTACATAGATTTACTATTTAAATTTTATTTAATGTTTCCTTGAATTATAATTACACTTTATATTCTCGCCAAATAAAATACCTTTTTTCACTTGGGATATTTTATCTTTAAAACTGTTTTTTAATATTATTTTATACACAGACATAAACTTATAATTAACCTAATATATAATATAATGTCTCAAATTATTTTTATATATAATTTTTATATTGATTTCTGATTGATCAAAATTAGGAGAGAAAAATTTTAACTTTGAGCTTCTATTTTTCCGACTTTCTCTAAGCAACTTTGCTATTAAATACATTTTTACTTAGAAGAAAATATTATTCTTTTATGAAGAACTACTTTTTGGAAATATTTCTTCACTTTATAATTAATATCAAAACATTTAATTTTGTGAATGTTATAACATTTTTGATAATTCAATGTTAATCCCAATTACTAAATATTTTGCCGGTAACTTCTATTTAATCGATTTTCTAAGATGTTTGTAATTCTAAAACGTTTTATAATATCTTATACGATAAAATAGCTATCGTTTACTATATTACCTATATTACGGATTGATTTTACCTCTCGGAAATATTTAATTAATAACTTGCTAATATCTAACGATGTCTTCCCACGTTATAATTCCATTTTAACAAAAAATATTTTTCATACAAACTGAATCAATTTCAGTATAGTGATAATATTGCTATGTACATTTAAAAATAATACATTATATTGTATAATTTCTTTTATTATATTGACATACATGCATACATTATTAGCTGTCTAAGTCTTATTTTGAAATAAATTTTAATATTATTCAATATTTTTTTATGTTGCTCATTTAATGTATATTGTTTTTTATAAATTAATAAAATTAAAATTATTTTTTCATAAATTGAAATAATTATCCTTATATATATATATATATATATATATATATATATATATATATATATATATAAATAGATTTATGGCCAGAAATCAAAACGAGAATCAGAGCTACATGGGCAACATTTGGGAGACTAAATAGTATAATAAAAAGCAATATACTAATCAGCTTAAAAAGAAAGGCATATAACCAATGTGCACTACCGGCCTGTACGTATGGAACAGAAACTTGGACTTTAAACGTAAGAATGAAACAGAAACTGTTAACTGCCCAGAGAAGCATGAAAAGAATAATGTTAGGAATTTCTAAACTGGACCGAAAAACAAGTAAATGGATAAGAGAACAAACAAAAGTAATTGATATAATAGAGCAAGTTAAATCGTTGAAATGGGCATAGGCAGGACATATAGCGGGAAGAGAGGACAACAGATGGACGAAGATTGTTACAGAATGGAGACCAAGAGATAAAAAGATACCTAAAGGAAGACCGCATCAAAGATGAAGAGATGAAATTATGAAGTATTCGGAGGCCAGGGTTGGATGAGATTGGCCAGCGACAGGAAAGAATGGAAGAGGCTTGAAAAACTATTCTTATGACATTCGACGAGGCTTTCGCCCAGCAGTGGGCTGATGTAGGCTATCAATAGTAGTATATTTTATATATATATATATATATATATATATATATATATATATATATATAGTCAGAGGAACATTGAATTAAGATAAATAAAAATAGGAGTTAACAACTATGTATTTAGGACAACACATTAATACAAAATAAACTTTTGTAAGTAAAATATAGAGGAAAGTCAATTTGGAAGAATTTTTTATATATAAAGTCGAGTATTTCTCTATATTTGAAGAAAAAATAATAATCAATGAATTCTATTATTTCTCACTTTTTCTAGTAAAATATGAATTTTCAGTTCTAAAATAATTCGGCGTCTTTGGACAACTTGAAAAAAAATAATAATATTAGGAATAACACATTTAAATAAAAAGAAAAACGTGTGGTTTCGACAACAAATAGAAGTTACGGACACTATAACAAAAATGAAAATTTTTAAATGGAAATATACCAATTATATAGAAAATTTTGAAAGGGGTCTTCGTCCAGGAAATAGAAAAATGATTAAGAGGCCATATATATATATATATATATATATATATATATATATATATATATATATACGGCATTTATATATATATATATATATATATATATATATATATATATATATATATATATATATATATATATATATATATATATACGGTTTTTATGCAGATTTTCTGCATAGTCGGCTGAATTGGCTGTTATATCGATACCGTATGCTGATATATATATATATATATATATATATATATATATATATATATATATATATATATGGTAGTAGGAAAAAGCTTCATTGAATGCTATTGAATCTTCTTTTTTCTCTCGATCTCCATTCCATAATTCCATTTGTTCATCTATTGTTTTCTTTTCTTACCACGTGTCCTGTTCATGACAATTTCAGTAATTTCACTTGTTTTATTATATTATTTACTCTTGTCTATTCTCATATCCTTTTACACATTTTCTGATCACATTTATTTATTCGTAATATTATCATTCCCATGCATTTTTGGGTTGTCAAAAGTTTTTTTTTTTATACAGTGTCCAAATTTTGAGAGATTGCACACGCACAGTGATGAAAATGAAACACTTACATAGTATACATTGAGCATAGGATAGAGGGGTGGTGTGACCCATCATGCATGCACGCCGATTTAACATATGATTATTATTACAAAGCATTAGGCAGCATGATGTATTTGTTATTAGAATAATTTCATTATTTTTTAAATAATCATTAAGAAAAATTGTTTTAATTGCAATTTACATTTCACCAAATCAAAAATTAGATGATATTATCCATTTCTTACGTCGTTCATTGTTTCTGTACACCACAGTAGGTACAGCATATATTGGTAGAGAAGAAGATAAGTTACCAATGATTCTCAGTGGAGATTTTAATATCAATTTTTCGTTGGAAGATTCTCTAGCAATTATCGATTTTCTCAAAAAAGATTTAAATTTGACAATGTGTAATGATCCAACTAATGCAACGACAAGATATGGTACTACAATTGATGCCGTATTCAGGAAGTATGTAAAAAATGTGACGTCAAAGGCATTCATATCTTACTTATCATAAACCAATTTTATTATTTACTCAATCACCACCAGAAAAAGCAATGGATATCGATGAAATTCAAAACGAATAAATTTTCATAATTTTTTATTACTTTACGGCAAGGAAGTTTTACTTCTGGCGTGCGTATATAAGTACACGCTCCTTTTTTTAATCTACCTTTTCTGTTTTTCTTTCTCTTTCCCTCCCCTGTATATATATCACGTAAAAATAGAAGGGGAACCAAGTGGATTAGAAAGAAAACAAAAGTTACGGATGCTACAGCAAAAGTGAGGAATTGAAATAGAAATGGATTGGCCATATAGCAAGATAAGAAGATCGTCGATAGATAAGAAAAAATATTGGTTTGGAATTTAGATATACAAAAATATCCATGAAAAGGTCCATAGATAGATAGAATATAAATATAAGAAAATTCGCCGGAATGAATTGAAATAGAAAAGAATCGGATTGGTTTAAGTACAAAGTTTTAGGAGAATCCGTCATCTATGTGTGTCAACTATGTTATTGGAAGTTGAATTTTTCTTCTACAATGTTTTTTTTTCATTTGTAAAGAGAATTTGTCAGCAACTGCCGTTTGTGCGTCAATCCAGAATTTTTTTGTATTTATAGCTCTTACGTGGCATAAAGCTGTTGTGAAACACTAGCCTTTGATTTTATGGTAGGTTCCAGGCCTAAGATATCTTCTAATGATAAGAGAATTTTTTTTAGGTAGATATTTTATCTTTTGGACCTTTTTCGGCGTGGATTTCAACAAGTGAATTCCAGTGCTATTGCTTTAACAGTTAACCAACTTGTTGTTGGTGTTCTTGTTACACGTGGCCCATTACATCTCAGTCTGTCATCGATAGAGGATGTCTCCTTATAAATTTCTCTGTAATTTTTAAATATTTTACGAGATAAAAAATATCATTTATGATTTATTTCACTTTTATAATGCGATTACAACGATACAATTTTCTTTGATACTTTATTCCATGTTAACGGTTCGACGTATGATACCAGACTGATTAATTTATAATATTTGAGAATTTATTAAAACTATCTTAAATAACCGAATTAATCTATGGGGTGCACTTGAAAATATTGTAAGAAGCGTTTATTATTAAACAGAATTTATGACGAAACTATGTAAATAAAGAAGTTTTATAATTTAACATATCATTAAAAGTGATTAAGAAAAATTTGCGAAAAATAGATAAAAATATTTTGAATATATAAAAGTAAACAATTTTTTCGCTTAAGTGAAATTCAAAAGTAAAAGTCAATTCAAATATCTTAAAAATATCGGATCTTGATAGTAAATATCAAGAGGATGATAACGATAATGATGTATTTGTATAGGTTTATCTTAAAATAATTCTGTTTTTATATTTGTTGTTTTAAAATACGATTGTTTTTAAATTGACGTTTACAATAACAAGAGCTTAAATTCAAAACAGTCTGAAAACAGTACACGTTAATTTAGCAGAACTGAGTTAATTACAACTAAGATTGTTCACTTTATTAACAGATAACTGTTGGATTGATTTTTATTGAACATAGACAACCAAGTTAAATAATGGATTCGCCGTAATCGTTTGATGTATGGATGTTAAAAACTTTTCGAGCGATCTAGTGTATACAACATCTTTAATGTGAAATAATTAGCGAGATACTAAGAAGTTGTGTATTTATCAGTAAAATCAACGTATAAATTGAGCCTGTCTACACAGTTTAAATATAATTTTTGACCTTGCCGTGTTACCGAAAATACATTTCTTATAAATCAAGTAAAGTTTACAAATGTATCACACGGGTTAGCAAATTGGTGGTGTGTATGACAGTCTTTGTTTTCGTTTGATACTCTTCCATTTTATTAATAGTGTCGTCTGTAATGTTCGCAACTTATATCATATGTTTCATACAAATGTCATAATCGAAGAGCTGCCGCAGAGCAAAGAAAATAAACGTATTTCTGACATTTTGTGAGAAGCACATCGAGTTTCGTTTATTTGATCTTGTCATATTTTTAAAATCATATAAATTACGTTCGGCGAATATATACATATACATATAGAGAGAGAAAGAGAGACAGTTTCATTTAAAAGTGTATGTAAACTTTCAAATAGTTATAAATCTCAAAATAAAAACGGTTCACTGTGATAAATCTGAATATCTGAAATGTACGTAAAAATTCACCTTTGAAAAAACCAACACTTTTTTTAATGAATCATACATATTAAATTTGTACATAATAAATAACACGATATTTATATTGTTGAATACAAGTGACATGTAGTAACTTTTCGTTTTAATTCATTTACCTACTACAATATATAATTTGTTTTATTTTTCTATTTTTTTTTTTTTTGCTTTCTATCATTCTAATACCTTACGCTTGTGTTAAAATGTAATAATAATTTTAGTCATTAATTATTAATATGCCATCAATACTGCTTTTTACAGTATTTGAATTGATTTTTACTTTTGAATTTAACTTAAGCATACAAATTGTTTACTTTTATATATTCAAAATATTTTTATCTATTTTTCGCTACTTTTTCTCAATCACTTTTAATGATATATTAAATTATAAAACTTATCTATATACGTAGTACCGTCATAAATTCTGTTTAATAAAACGCTTCTTACAATATTTCAAGTGTCACTCATTAGTTCAGTTGTTTAACACGTTCGCGGACATGAATGCTATAGCATTCAAATTTTGAAGCCAATTATTATTCATTTAATTTTATATAACCTTAATTTTTTAATTAATTGTATATAACTATTAAAATGTAATATATTGATTACTCTTACAAAATATGTCTAATCAAATTTTGGATATCACAATTAATTTAAAAAAAATCGCCTGTCTATTTTTGCAGCTCACTGAAATTTTTACTGTCTGCAAAGAGAGCTTTAATAAATTCTCAAATATTATAAATTAATGTCTGGTATCATACGTCGAACTTTTAACACGGAGTGAGGTATCAAAGAAAAACGTATCACTGTAATCACATTTAAAAGTGCAATAAATCACAAATAATATTTTTTATCTCTTTAAACATTTGAAAATTACATAGAAATTTATTTATCGCTCTATTGATCAATATAAGGAGACATCCTCTATCGATGACAGACTGAGATGTAATGGGCCATGTGTAACAAGAACACCAACAACTGTTAAAGCAATAGTACTGGAATTCACTTGTTGAAATTCACGCCGAAAAAGGTCCAAAAAATAAAATATCTACCTGAAAAATTTCTCTTATCATTAAAAAATATCTTAGGCTTGGAACCTACCATAAAATCAAAGGCCAGTGTTTCACAACGGCTTTATGTCACGTAAGAGCTACAAATACAAAAAAAATGCTGGATTGACGCACAAACGGCAGTTGCTGACAAATTCTCTTTACAAATGAAAAAAAAATATTGTAGAAGGAAAATTCAACTTTCAATAACATAGTTGATACAAATATATTTCGGAAAGTAGATGAAAAAATTCTGAAGATGGAAAAGAACTATTACTCGACAGTTTGTTGGGTAGTTACGTATCACGGTATTACATAATAAAAATTTTCCAATCAAAGAGTTAAAACTAAGACAAACATCTGCCAAAATGACATTTCAAGGTGTGTATGTAGTAAAGTTTTCAAGTGATATTTTCAAGAGAACATTGGATTTCCAACAAAATTCACCACTGGAATACAAAGGGAAAATAACATACCGTTAACTAAAGATAAATTTACCAGAATTTATCCATATTGAAAATTGATCTTCAGGAAGTCCAGACTATAATTCTTTTGACTATCACATGTAGAATATTTTAGAAGAGAAGACTTGTTTTAAATCCTAGTGAAACATTGAGAGTTTAAAAGAAGATTTGGTGTAATCAGCAGCCTTTATACATTTTGAAGTGATACGTATGGTGATAGATGAGTCAATGAATCGTTTAGTGAAGTGTATAAAGGTGAAAGGTGGACATTTTAAATATTTTTTTATTTTGTATTAATAGTAATATTTTTTGTATTAGTAATATTTTGTGTGTTGTAGACTCTTTGAAGATAAAACTTATGATATCACTACGTACAACTTGATTTCCAATAAAATATTTTTCTTTATTACTAATCAATTAAGTTTTGAAGTTCAACTGACAGTTATTTTACATTCTCTCTTATTTATGACAGTAGATAAAAATAGCAAGATATTTTTTGTGTATTAAAATAATAAAGTTGTTCATATATTACAAACATGAAATAACTATAAATTTAAACGAATTATATATTATTTAAAAAATATGAAAAAAATATTTCATGTAAATAAATGTAGAAAATTAACGATTTTATTGAATAGTTGAAAGTTTATGACATTAATATAAATGATATATATTTGAAAACTATATATTAGTTGAAAAAATTAATATATTGATAATATTATAAACTGGTAGTCTAAAAAACACGTGTCCTTTTATTGATGTTCGGCAAAATTAATAATAAACTATAAATACCCTCACGCAGAATAATAAACTATTAATACTCTATGTGTACATCGCATGGAATTGTTTTTTGTCTCAATCAATAACTAGACAGTGAAAGCAAAGTATGTTTATTTTTTTGAGGGTATTTTCTAACGTTCATCAAAATTGAAAATGAGTAATAGGGAAATACATTTTCGCTGTATAATGTTCTAAGATTTTGACAAAGAAAATAATGATGTAATTGCTTCAAAAACATGTATGAAGTGTATTGTGCAATTTTTTAATAATTATGTATATATATATATATATATATATATATATATATATATATATATATGTATGTATGTATGTGATAAATATATTACTAAAGGTATTTAAGATACTAAATTCAGAATCTAAAATAATAAAAGAAAGTAAATGACAAGATACTTAATCACTTAAGATTTACTGTCGATATTATTGTTTTCTTAACAAGATTAACTTGAAAAAAGAATAGAATAATTAAATAAATAAAGTCAGAAAATTAATATCATAATAAAACTTAAAAGATAAAATAATGTAAATGAATTTTCATTTCAGAAATAAATCGTATTAAAAAAGTATAAATGAAAGAATTTAAAACTATGTGTCTTAGAACATTATAGAAACATTTATAAATAAAGTGAACGATTAAATAAAAATGGAAATGGAATAAATTTGAAAAAATCTCAAATTGTAAAATCGAATATTCCTCTATGTTTAAAGAAAAAAAAATATTTAATTAACGCTGAAAAAAGTGTTTTTTCTACTAATGGTAGTGAAACATGGATGTTAAATACTGAGATAATTCAGTGGCTTCAAACAACACAAAGAAGCTTAGAAATATGAATGATATGAATAACACATATAGACAAGAGAAGAATCGAATGAATCAGAAAAAAATCAGTTACGGACGTTATAGCAAAAGTGATATACAATAATTTAAAAGAGAATGAGAGTTTAAAATAGAAATGGGAAGACCATATAACAAGAGAATGACTCCAATAGCAAAAGAAATAATTAACTAAAAATTCAAAGATATAATAAGGCCCAGAAAAAAACATGTGTAAGTTACAAACATAAGAATATTCGTCGGAATAGATGAAAGAAAAATACATTGAATTGCTTGAAATAGAAAGTTTTTGGAAAAACCTCATGTAGCAATAGATAGACAAATGTTCATGGTATATATATATATATATATGTGTGTGTGTATGTGTGTGTGTGTACATATTTGAAAATATACTATTTACAATTACTTTTATTATCTTTTCTGAATATTAAACAAATTAATGCATGGGATATGAATAGTATTGTGAATGTATATATATATATATATATATATATATATATATATATATATATATATATATATATATGTACATACATAAAATACATGTGTGTTTTGCAATTTCGTAAACATGTTTGCGAGAAGCAGTCAAATAACTAGGAAACGATATTATATCAAAATCTAGATCACTTCATAGAAAAATTCAAAACATTTTCGTATTTCTGTATCTATTGTCGTTCAACAATCGCACATTCACACATCATATAAATATAGGACAGTGACGTTTGACGTCATAGTTAAGAATAAAATCACCTTAATTACAGATTTGTGTACATTTGAATTATAACCTATTTATTCGTATAAATATTTTGCATGATGAAATTTAAACGAATTCGTTGATTTCGAAAAATATTTATAAAAAAATATTTTTAATAACGTACAAATAGACATACATTCACACACTTATATATATATATATATATATATATATATATATATATATATATATATGTATGTATGTATTATGAACTTAGAAAACACTCATTAAAAATACATGATCATTGTACGTTTTCGGTTTACACATCGTCTCATGTTACTATATTTTTAAATAATCACGTGGGACCATTCGCTCATTTTTTTAATTTCATTCCTAGTAACGGATGAATCATATATAGAGCAAACATCTGGACATTTAAGGAAGTACAATGACCTATTTGGTTGTTATTGCTATTTATTCAACAACAGTTATTATTAAATGCCACTTAAGTGAACTTAAACGTAGTCATTTTATATTTAAACTGTATATAAATTGAGCAAAATATTTAATTCTAAAAATAAATAAGCAGACCAACTTCAATTTCAGATCATAGCCTTAAATTGAACGACGTGGTATTGTTAACGAGATTTAAATTAGCTTTGAATTGTCTAATTTATTAGATATGATTAAATACTTAAATTCATATTTTGTATTATTGAAAAATTCAAAATTTATTTTAAAAAAAAGTTTTTTGAATTAAATTCTCAAAATAATTTCTCTTGCTCTTTATACATTTCTGCTCTCTTTCGGAAAATTGCCTAATACCGTCATGAAAAATAGTAAAGATCTTAGGCTGATGAAATCATGATGCATTTTTCACTAATGTCATGTCTTCCATGGTTTTGAAATACGTGTCACAAAAATTATAGTGCAAAAATTAGAACAAATGAAGTTCAAAATAAATCATGTCTGATGAGTATGTCAATTCAGACAGAATTTTCCAGCGTAGATTAAAAATGACATTCTTTATAATCTGCAACGCAAGGACGAACGTTATTGTAGAGCAATATTGAAATTAGCATATTTAAATTATCTTTCATGTTCTTTTGCCGATGTAAAGTGTTTTACGCTCAAACTCCTTGCTTAAATTGATGAAACTTTACTTATAACGATCTAATATGGCGATTTCGGCCAGTTTTAAAAACTCATATTACAAAACTCTCTTTATATTCCATTAAATATATAAAGAAAACTTTTTAGGATGAATGTTCGATTTCACTGTCAATGTTTATCATTACGAAAATCCTAGGTATTGGCCCTTGATTTTCGCTGTTTAGAATTATCGTAGAAGATTTAGTTTTAATGCCTTGTGATTATTTTAAAAAGGTTTTTTTACATTGAAAATAAGGACATGACTATATCATAACGCCTTTCTTTATTATAGACAGTTAAAAGTATAAAACTCATTTTTTTCTTTCTGTATTTTTGACAACTTCTTCAAACGCTAAACAATTACTTCGTGGATTTCGACGAATTGTTCAACAAACTTTTTTTGGATTTGCAATTGATTATCATCAATCGGAGGGAACAATTTATTATCAAAAAGTTTATTTTATTAATCGGATCGTAGTTCATTATTTAATTTGACGTCTTTCTGTAAAAAACATAACTGTTACGGAACTCATTGAAGAATCACTACTGAGCTAACACTGTTAAAGAGGATAAAATCCTAAAAAAGCTGAAGTACTTTGGTTACTTATTATGTATGTAGGTGTATAATACACACATACATACACGTATATATATATATATATATATATATATATATATATATATATATATATATATATATATAAAGAGAGTCCCATCAAGAGCGCACAATTTAATTTTAAATAAAATATATCTTTTTAAGTGAGCGATAATGTTTTTATTTCATTGCAAAGTAGACAAACTGTGATTAATTTTTAAACAAAATGTCCGCCAAATATCCTCCACGACTCTGTTTGCGTATCTGTGTTCTTTTGATGAAATTATGGATGACGTTTGCGCAGAAATGCGACTAAATTCCAATAATCACGCGTTGGATCTCGGCCTTGAATTCGGAAATTGTTTCTGACTTGTTAGCATAGACCTAAGATTTCACAAAATCCCACAAAAAGAAGTCACACGGTGTCAAATTGCACGATGTTATAGGCTAATTGATTTCGGCGTTTCGAGTAATGGCACAGCCTAGAATTTTTTTCCATAACAATTTTTTTCATATAGTATGACAGGTAGCGCCGTCCTGCTAGAACCACATTTCATGAATTTCCTTACCGACCAAATAAAGTCACAAGAACTTGGTTATCATAGTGCGGTAACGAACACTATTCACAGTTAGTGCATTTCCGACCTCATTTTCAAAAAATGACGGCCCAATCACTTCACCTGCTCAAAAACCGCACAAAAAGTGGCTCATTGAGGATGTATCGGTCTCTCATTAATCATTTAAGGATTCACTGCACCTTAAATCCGGAAATTTTGTTTGTTCACGAAGCCATCCAGTTCAATGTGAGCCTCATATCACTGAAGATTATTTTCTTCACAAAATTA
>CP092092.1:16890755-16895755 GCA_029203775.1 Neoneuromus ignobilis | reverse complement strand
AAGTAGTCCGCATAATTGCATTCGATAGATAGCGGCGTGCGGTCACGCCTCGGATAAAAGTTAGACTTTTGTAGTGCTACCGAATAATTGAAATGACAGAAATTTGATTTTTTCAGGCGTAATAGGTTGTCCAGTTCGCACACTGGTCTAGATTCGACAGACCAGAACAATAACATCAAAATGACATCGGAAGACCTACTTCAACCAGGTCATGTCGTTAAAGAGAGATGGAAGGTCAGTGATTGCAGTTAAAAGCTTTCGTAACGCTTAGTTTTTCTTGTATTCTACTGGTTATGTAATCATTGATTGGTTACATAACAGCACGATAAAAGTTTTTGTGTTGATTGCTTGTTTGTGTGTTTTTATAATACGAAAATCTATTTTCCCTAGTAGTTTAAAATTAATATTATCATAGTATTACTTTTTGATGTAATATAATTGAAAAGTAGTCTTACATAATCTCATGGTTTTTTTTTTGTTCAGTATGGAACTTTTGAGGTTAGGTTGAATTCTAAATTTTTAAAAAAACATACTTTTAATAGTGAAATATAAATTTTGCATTTACATTAAATTAAACAAAAATAAATCCATCTTACAATATTTACAATCAAAATATATATTAAATTTAAATATATTTTTCAAAAATTAGTATGTAGATTTTTATTGATATTCTTATTATTAAAAAGGCCCATATTTAACCATTTTTATAAAATTATTTTCGGAATATTTTAGTATTATATTATTTAAATATCGTTAAAGACACACTAATGAAGTATGTAAAAAAAATTAATTCATTGTTTATTTTAAAAACTATTATTTTTTTTAAACACATTTAAAATTATATCAGTATTTTTAAAAATATTTTTTCTAGTCAATAGATATTTATTTATTAAAAAAGAAATTTTAGTAAATATATTGTTTCATAAATATTTTAAAAACTATATATAATTATTTTCAATTTGTTATGCATTGTTATTTTAGCATAAAAAAGTATTTATAAAATAGAACAATATTAAAGTGTAATTTGTTATTAAATTTCAATATTTTCATTGATTTCCTTTTTTAAAAAATTAATCGTAATATTTATGAAATCAAATTTTTAGTCAGTTTTGTTTTTGAATAGCAATCAGTAATTTATTTTCATTTAGAAAGTGTTTTAATTTTTTTTTTTTTAATTTCCTCTCATTGTCCGATATGTTATTGATGTTTGTCATATTAATATTTGTATTTCTTTGTCTGAAATGCTATAATAATGAAGGTTCAAAAACACATGCACATAGTTATCTTTTCAATTGCATATGAATACTGTTGCTGTAAAGACACATTTATTTTTTTATGCACTACATAACATTTTAACTGCTACTTGTAATGTTCAGTTGTTTAATAACTAGTATAAAAATTAAAAAAAAATTATATTATTATTTATTATATTATTATTTATTTTAGATTTGTTTTAGTTTTTTATTGTTTAATGTTATTTATATTTGAACTGTAATCTGCTGTATCTTTATAAAAACATTCAAAAAATATTTGTTTATTATGCCAGTCTGGTTTTATTTATTTATTTATTCCTTTATTAATCCTGTATTATTAGGTTGTTTTTTAATTATTAGTTTTTTTATGTAGTAAATTTTGAAGTTTTAAACATTTAAATAAACATTATTCTTTATACATTTGTTAACTCTCTAGCTGCATGACAAAATTGTATATACTAATTAACTGCCAATGCTGCTGTTTTTGTAAGAATATAAAATATATTTCTGACATAAAATAAAACATCAGCCAGAGAGTCTTTATGTTTATATATTTTGATTGCTTTAATTAAATTTTAAAAGAAAATGTTAGTTTCTTTCATCTATTCTTTTTGTATGTTAAATGGCAAATAATCAATATTTTTATATTAAAGGATAGTTAGTGATAAACGTATAGTGGCAGTGAACAGATAGATTACAAAAATGTTATTTTATAAAAAAAAGTAATTAATCTTAATACATTTATTTTTTAAATAAATTTATTTTTTTAAGTATTCATATACATTTTAATCACATTTGTTACTGCATCTGTTGTGTTGGTAAATAATTAAACTTGTTATTTTAATTTTATTAATTTAGCTTGTTTTCAGAATATTTAAACTTGCAGTGACTAGAGTATCAGTTAATTATTTAAATGTTACTAAAAGTATAAAGCATAATAGTAGTGTTAATTTTTACTATCTGTTTTGGAACTGTGATGAATTATTTTTTATATAAATGGATTGTCACTCCTACACCACGATAAGTTGTAATAGTTGTTCAATAATTATTTATTGTTCCACGTTATTTGTTTATAAGCTGATGTGATTTTCGATAGTATCGTCATTATTGTCAGAGCATTGTCATTATAATTAAATCCTCTGAGATTTTGTAATGCAGTATTCTAACAATGTTGTTGCCATTAAAATGCACATCAACATATAAACAAATATAATGAACAATGAATAATTATTAACACATTTACATCTTATAGTGTAAGGATGATAATTCATTTGTGTGATTATAGTGTCAATGTTAAACATAGATTATTGTTTGATTTACAAAATATTTTTATTCAATTTAATTATAATTTCATTCATAATAATATTTATTTACTGTTTGCACTAATAATTTTATGAACCAGAAGCTTAATTCTTATTATTTTTATAATATTTGTGTTTTTAATTTATTTTTGTCACTTTTAAAATATAAAGTAGATTGCATTGTTTGGAAATATTTAATAATAGTTTTAATCAAAATGTATTTTAATGTCAAAATTATTTCATTTTAATTTTTTTTTTTTGACAATCTGATATTGAATAATAATTTTCTTGAAATATATCTTTATATTTTTGATGTTTTTAATATTTTTTTAAAAATTACAATAATTTACATCGTTTTAATGTTTTTTTAATTTTCTAATTTATAATAATTTTTCTATTTATATTTTTTCATTTATTTAAAAACTATATATTTTGTATATATTTGTGGTTTTATTTAAAATTAAAATACAAAATAAAATTCATACACAAATGTAAATGTTTTGTAACAATCAACAAATATTTATGATTATATAACCTTAAAATTAAAATATATTTAAACTATTTATTTGATGTTTTTTTTCTCCCGATGTTATACATATCCAAAAAAATAATATTTAATATTTGCATGATTTGTGAACACTGTTTCTTTTTATATCTAATCACATTTGCATTATATTGTGTTTTTAAATATTTTTCCCACCTGTTTTGAATGTTTCCAGCTTTGTGTATTAATATATTTTGCTATTTTATTTTTTTTAGCATTTTATGAAACTATTATTGAAACTCAATTTATCTTTTTTTCTATATTCAACTTACGTGCATTTGGAACAGTATTTTTATATAAAAATTGCACATGAAAATAGTGGTTTTATTTACTCTAGTTATTAATTTATTCTTTTATTTGACTTTAAAATGCATTGTTAAGTAAATAATAAAATATGAAAGAAATAAATAACGTAATAATTAATTATCAAATATTGAGGAAAAGACATACAGGTAAACCTAGTATAACACGATTTCGATATAATGCTATTTACAAATTGCAGTAGTCATTGATTAACGCGGTATTTTTATAACACAGTTTCAATACAACGCACATTTTTTACTTCCTACAACCCTCAGATAACGTGAAAAAGACTAGCAAACTGAGAATGTGATTTTAAAAGAATGATGCTGATTGAAATTAATTTAATAAGTTTATATTTATAATTGTATGATAAAATGAAGTATTCAAATTTCCTTATTTTTATTTTTGAATGAAATTAATTTTTTAATACTATTTTAAAATATATTTCTTATTTTACGCGAAAAAGAAGTTTGGAACATAACCCTTCGTTTTGTATAAAATGTAAATCTCATATAACGCGTATTGCTTAACGGGATTTTTTTTATGAAACGTAATCTGTGCATTACATGAAGGTTACCAATATTTTTTTTCAAAAAAATTAGAGTAGTTAATGAGCATATATATTCTGAATCAAATCGCGTAGTTAAAATCAAAATAAAAAATATTGTAAATAACTGACAAAATAAAACATTTTAGAAAAATAATTTTCTGTACAGATGTTTAAGATTGGTAAGTGTAAAACGACGAAAATGTCTAAGTATATCCAGTTGACATCCAATAAATGAGCCCACGTAAAAAGTAGTTCGAATAAAAGGAAGTAATTAAAACATATACTCACGAAATACGGTTTAATTACCTGTATCAGTTTAGACGTGACTTGTAAATTCGAAGAAGTTCGGGATAAACCGATAAAAAATTAAAGAACTGCTCCCATAGGAATGACATTTTTAAAATTAAATTTTATGTCTTATTTACTGAATCTACCTTGTGTCCAAATCAGGTGTCTTTTAATTAACTAAAATTTAATGAAATATCTTTACATTTCTGCATTATTTTTAGGAATATAAAATATTTACCTTGAAAAAATCAATAAGAAACCATTCTTAATTTCAGTTCTGTTATTAATGATTTCAAAAAAATATTTTTTGATTTAGTTACTATAAAAGAGCTCTTAACTACTGCATGGTTTTATGTAAAAGTTTACGCGTTCGCATGGTATTTAATATTTGATATGTAGGTACAGTTTTTTATTTTTTATTTATATTGATTAATGTCACATGTAAAAACTGATTATTTTTTATTTATGTAACGCAACACATTTCATTGAAGGGGAATATTTTATCCACTTATCGAAATTAACACATTGGTTATGATGTATATTTATTTAGCCATTATCCATTTATCAAAATTAATTTAGTATTTTTTATCTCTTAAATATGAGAACAGCTTACCAAATTTTAATACGTAATATAAATAAATGTTTTCTGTAAATTGTACTTTTATTTGAATGCTCTACTTCATGTTATGTAAAAAGAATGTATTATCTTTGTAACTTATTTCAAAATATGAAAATGTATTTTTTATTATTTTTATTATAAT
>CP092092.1:16868255-16888255 GCA_029203775.1 Neoneuromus ignobilis | reverse complement strand
AATGAATTTTATTCACCTATTGTGTTCTTTTCTTTTTTATGTGCTCTGCCAATATCCATTTCAGTTTTTTATTTGTTCTGTTATATCAGTTACTTTTGCCTATTCTTGTAACCTTTTACAGGTTTTCTGATTACGTTTAGAAATTCTTAACAATATCCTTTATATGCTTTGTTGGGTTATCACAAATTTTTATTTCATATTTACGTTTAGTGACCAAATTTCTGATTCGTAAGTACAGGCATATAGCACACATTGGCTATACTCTTTATTTTTAGGTCCAATGATATTTCATTCTTCATATGTTATTCACCCTTCTAAATTCTGCCCTAATTCTCTATTTAATCTTTGGTCATAGGTCGTCGCCATTATATTGTATCATTTTCCCAAGGTATTTTATTTCATCATGTTTCAATTACTCTCTAAAGGTATCTTTTTTTATTATGATGTTAAACATGCTGTTTCATTCGTATTTATTATTAATCCAACGCTCTTGCTTTCCTCATATATGTATATATACTATTGCAAAAGGTGTATTGAGTAATACAGGTAAATACTCTCATTTAATAAATTATATTAATTATGTATTATTACATTTGTTTTGTAAATTTTATGATAGATATGATAAATTGTATAATTTAATCAAAATTAAAAGTTTTATAATTTGAAATTGAATAAATTCCTTGCATGTTTTATTGCTATTAACAAAATTAATATGCATTGTATATTTTTTTTTCAAAAATTTGCATATTATGAGTATTTTAACATAAACGAATCGCTTGTTCTAAGTTTACGAAATTTTGTGTTCAACAATCACTTATTGTCCATTGTTCGCTAATGCACATTTCGATTATAATGCTATAGTTGTGAATAAGTTGTATTATAAAATCCATTTTTTTTAATCCATTTTTGTTATTTTAGATTAATTACATTATTTTAGATTTCATTAGAAATTTTATAATGCAGACAATAATAGAATAGCAGTCTAAAATATACATCGACGAAGGAAATGAATAATAAGAAATTATTGAATTTTTTTATAAAATATAGTGGCGTCGAGACAAGTGACACATTTGTATTAAAGCGAATTTTCCACAATATCAAAACAAATAATTTCGTGACTAACTTATCAAAACTGGAAGATCGAGAAAAACTGGACTGTAACATTTTTCTTATTTTAATTTAATGAATTTTAATGCAACGAATTGTGTTGATTATGAACTATTAAATAATGGTTATATAATCTTCTATTGTAAAGAATGGTTTAAATATATGTTTTAACGTTTCAGCTACATCAAACAGTTGTAGTAGAAGTCAAATATTATATATTCTGCAAATAGTAAATAATTAATTTTTATTTTATTTTTTTTAAAAAAAGAAATTTATATATATATATATATATATCCGTTGATTAATACGTCGTTTTTTTAACATTTTTTTAATATTCAAAATTATGAGGAAATAAAAAATCCTGTTAAGAATGATTTTATGAAAATAAACATTTATTTATGTTTATATAATAATTTTATAATTTATGGAGTGAAATAATGCATTCATATTGAATAATATGAATACATTATTTCACTCCATAAATTGAATCTTTATTTATTGAATTTCTGATAAATAAATTCAATAAATGGTTTCAAATATAGAAAATTATTTTTTAGAAACGATAATTAAATAAATGTTCTATTATTTATTCTGGTTTGTCAACAAACATGGATCATACTATGTCAAAAACAGATTTTTTCCGGGATTTTATATTTCATGCATGTATATATATATATATATATATATATATATATATATAAAATTAAAATATATATAGTTAATGAAATGCATTTATATAAGAAAGATGCAAAATTTTCGGATGAATGTAAATAAAGAAAATAGACTGTTAAATTATGTTTATATATATTTATTGATTGAATAGCGTTAAAAATTTATGTTCAATGTTAAATTCATTAATATGTACGAAATATAAGCAGTTAAAATGGCTTATATTTTTTCTTTTTTGCAGGTAGTACGAAAGATCGGCGGCGGCGGTTTTGGCGAAATATACGAAGGTACAGATCTGGTGACGCGCGAACAAGTCGCCCTGAAAGTAGAAAGTGCCAGACAGCCGAAGCAGGTGTTAAAAATGGAAGTAGCCGTCCTTAAAAAGCTACAGGGCCGTGAACACGTCTGCCGTTTCATTGGTTGCGGACGAAACGACAGGTTCGTTGTATTGTTTTGTACCAATTTCGTGCATGCAGTATTGCAAAAATTCGCAACATATGATTATTGTTTATATATATATATATATATATATATATATATATATATATATATATATATATATATATATAAAGAGAGAGAGAGAAAGTTTTTCAATAAGCACTTCGGAAGTTTAAATCGAAATAAAGCAAAAAGTATTTAATTAATTAGTTTTTTTTTTTTTAATATATTCTATGGCATTAATGATGGAACACAATTTCACTCATATGACTACCACAACTTCGCTTGACATAGTGCATTTTTTTAAATGCTTCTGTTGTTTGTGGTTTATCAGCATAAGCCAATGATTTCACATAACCCCAATGAAAATAATCCAATGGAGTTAGATCACATGATGGAACATAGCACCATCCTGTTGAAACCACATATTGTGCTAACCATTTTCAATCATTTTTGGAAAAAAATTCATTAATCATGGTTTGATAACGTACTCCATTTACTGTAACATGATCTCCATCTTTATTTTGAAAAACATATGGTCCGATGACACCACCATCATGTAACACACACCAAACAGTTACTTTTTGTAGATGCAGTGGCCTTTGTTCAATGACTTGTGGATTCCTTTCACTCCAAATTCTGCAATTTTCTTTATTTAATATTGACCATAAGTTTTACGAAGAGCACGATAAGTTTTACGAACCGAACATTGATTTTTATAATAAGTTTTTACAATTTCTAAGCGTTGTGGAAGTGTAAAATGTTCCATGATAATTTGCCAAATTAACTAAGTTGAAATGTCAAAATGAACTTAAAAAAATTCAAACATGGCTGCCACCAGCTGTCAAAGTTCTGACATTCTTATTGGAAAACCGTATCATATGTGCATTTCAAGAATAAACATTTTTTTGAAAAATCAAACATTTTTTACTTTAAATATAAAACTTTTATTAAACAGAAGCACAAAGTTCAATTTTCAAAACTATTTGTACTAATAAAATGTTCTTATTAGTGTGAATTCCCTTGTTATGTCTGATGATTTTATTGCAAATGTCTTTGGAATTCCTCTATTTTTATATTACAGTCGTAGAATTTTGGCACTTATTTAGTTTAATTACATCGAGTTATTGTTGTTTTTTATCATAGTGGTGTGAAAATCAGGTAGAAGCTACAGTTAAAAATTGTGCTGAATTACATAACAAAGGAAAATCATCATGAAATAAGCAAATTAATTAGAAGGAATAAACCAAACATACATTATATTGTAAAACAAGATAAAAAAAACCTTTTTTAAAAAAAGTAATCGTCATTATATCAGGCATTCTAAAATATTTACTCATCGCAATAAAAGTATTTTAGTACGTGATATAAAAAAAGATGCATGTAATAATGTAGGAAAATTAAAGACAATTAAAACCAATTTTGACTTCAACATGTTGAGTGTTAAGAAGGTACTAGTATAACATGCGGATAGTACAACGAAAACCATTTATAAATAAAACAAATCATGCAAAAAATTGGATTTTACAAAAATATATGTAAATAAAAATGTTTCGTTCTAGAAACTATTAATGTTTTCAGACGAAAGTAAATTTAATATAAACGTGTCTAACGAACAAAGTTTTATATGAAAAAAAGAGAATACAGAACTGGAATCAAAAAAAATTAACAACTACATTTAATGATGTGCAGTTGTCTAGCCAGTAACGGAGTTGTAAAACTAGTATTTATATGTATTAAGGACAAATTGAAATATGGAAATTTTAGGTGAAAATTTGCAAGAAAGTGCGGTTAAGCTGGGAATCGGAAACAGTTACTATTTTCAACAAGACAACCTTAATGTTGTTAAAATGTGGCTCCTCTATAATATTTTTCTTTTGTTAGTTACATCTTGTCAAATCCCGGATATTAACCCTATCGAACATGTATGAGTTTAAATGGGGAAAAGACAGAAAAGATTCAATATACAAAGTAAGAACATGTTAGAAATTAAAAATTTGGAAATTTGATATGAAATAAATTCTTAAATAATATTAAATTTAATTAGCAGTATGAAAAATCAACTAAAAACGGTAATCGAACGTACTGGTAGACTAATAAAATATTAATTCATTAATTACAATTAAAATGTAATACATACACTAACAGTACGAACAGTTTTGAAAATTAAATTTTGTGCTTTTGTTTAATAACAGTTTTATATTTAGAGTAAAAATGTTTAATTTTACATTTTTTTTTGATATGAGTAAATGTTTGCATGTGTATACCAAAATATATTACATTATTGTTAGTTTTAATTACTTTATCGCATATTAAACATGCATAGTGCCTAGGGTACGAATAATTAAGCTCACTACTGAATACATACATACGAATAATATAAGCATCACTACTGAATACATACATACATATGTATATATATATATATATATATATATATATATATATATATATATATATATATATATATATATAACCTACCAGTAATATAGTGAGTTACATCATTGTGCATAAGTGCGTTCAATTCCCTCGATTGGAGAAGTAGGGTCGGCAGGACTTTTTATCTGAGATGAAGATAAACTGTATAAGGGAGTAAACTCCGGTAATGAAAAATCTTGAAGAACATTCACTGAACATTTAGCATAACAGTGAACTCATATGTACATTCATACGTACACACTCACACACAGTCGGTCACAAAAGTAATCGGCCATTTTTCATATCCATTCAGTTTATTTCCTAAAAAAAGGTTAAGGAAAAAATTAGATATTTCTGCTATCATTTAGTAATGCATTTCAAAAGATTATATTTCCAAATTGAAAGAAATTCAAGAAAAATAAACATTTTTAATTTAGTAACTTATGTTTATACACATACAAGTATTAGGTAGTGTAATATGAAATGTTAGATTATTTAAAGAGGAATTAAAATTGATTTTTTAATTCAAATAAACATTTTATTAATCAAAATAAGCACCATTAGCTTTTATACACTCTTGCCAACGCGTTTCCAACAAAAAATTCCTCTTTCGAAAAAGTCGCGGTCTTTAGAAGACACAAAGTCTGTAAAGATCCTTTCGAACTCATTCATATTATGAAAGTTCTATGTAGTGTTCCAAACTGCGAAATAACTGGTAATCTGTTGGCGAAAGATCACGCGAGTATGGAGGATGCGGCAGGATCTCGTAACCTATGTCGTTCAGCTTTTGCAAGGTTATTTTTGCTACATGCGGTCTTGCATTATCGTGAAGGAGGATGGGTCTATGTCTATTGGTTAATGTAGGGTCCATTTGGACAAGTTTTCTATGCATTTCTTCAATTTGAAGACAATATGACTGAGTAGTTATTGTTTGTTCAGGCTTCAAGAATGAATAATGAACAGTACTCCTTGCCATACTGTCACCATAATCTTTTAGCCATGTAGAGATGGCTTCGGTGTGTGACCAGGATATTCACCACGATTAACCCATTGTCCCGATCGCTTTCTGTTGTCGTAGCTGATCCATTTTTCATCGCAGATTACAATTCTTCTCAAAAAGGGTGTCCTATTGTTTCTCAAATAAAACGAATTGCAAATTTCAAATTTTCGCTGCATTTGCTGATCATTCAAAACATGTGGAACCTATTTATTAAGCTTTTTAACCTTTACCATGTTCTTAAGATAGTTACTGATGGTTTTGCAACATACCCCAAATTCTTCTGCGAGGGAAGACAATGTTCAAGAGGGATTAGCTTCCACCAACGCTCGAAGAACGTCATCATCAACAAGGACAGGTGGTTTTCCGTGAAGCTTATTTTTTAAGTCCTTTTCTCCATAACGGAATTTTTTAAACCATTTCTGTACGGTTCGTTCATTAACGGTACCATCCCCAAACGCAGTGTTAATATTGCGAGCGGCATGTGCCGCGCTATTACCCAATTTGAACTTCTACAAAAAAATAACCCTTAATTCCTTGGTCGACACTGTTATACAAAATTTTTGCAAAAATTACAGTTATCCAAAAATTAAAAAAAAATAACGGTAACTTACTGAGAACTATGAACTTTAAATGAGCACAAAAAAACTTATAACTTTTAAACATATAACTATTCACTTGAACGACCAACTTGTGACTAATGAGAAATCCGACATTTCATATTACACTACCCAATATTTACTCGCAAATAAGATGATTTTAAAAAAAATCAAATTTCGAAAAGTAATTTTTGGTGTGATGTTATTTAAATTTTAAAATAAGTTGTGAGTGAATGTGAAAGGCTGAAAAATTATAGTGCGGATGGAGAAAGTATTCAAAATTAGTACTGAAAGAGTAAGAAAAATAAAAAAGAGCAGAGAAGTTTCGACATTTGCAGATAAATTACCTTCACGGCGACCAAGAGTCACTACTGTCAGCGATGATCGGCGTATAGTACAACAGTGCAAAATTAATCCGAAAATTGTTGTAAGAAAAATTAGAAAGCAACTGCATGAAGCAGGGACTTCAGTTTCTGAAACCACTATTAGAAGATGTTTTCACGATCCTAAGTTGAAGGGCCATATGGCCAGAAAGAAACCCTTCTTGACATCTGCCCATAAAAAAATTTTTTTTTGCCAAAAAAATGTGAATAAACCACTGGACTTTCGGAAACGAGTAATTTTTAGCGACGAGACTAAGTTTAAAAAATTTAGAAATTGTTGACGCCAAATAGTTTGGTGAAGCAGTGATAATGCTTACATTAACAAGTTCCTGCAACCAACTGTAAAACATGAAGGAGGAAGAGTGTCATGGTGTGGGCATATTTTTCTTGGTATTGTGTGGGAAGATTACATATTATTGAGGGCAAATGGCAACGCAAATGTACTGAAATATTTTGCAAGAAAATTTATACTAATCCATTGAAACAATTAGATTGGGTCGGGCTTTTACTTTTCAACAGGACAACAACCTGAAGCATACGGCTAGAATAATTAAAGTTTTTTTCACAAACAATGAAGTAGATGTACTTGAATGGCCTTAATTCTATTGAACATTTGTTGGATTAATTGGACTGCAGGATCACCACATCTTTAAGATACAACAATACTTAATTTAAAGACAACATTTTGGAAACGTCTAGTTTGCCTCTTAGTGCTTTACATAATCTGGTAAAATCAGTGCTTAGAAGGCTTAACGCTGTTCTGCGGAATAATGGTGGTCAAACAAAATATTAAAAATAAAAAAAGTGTCTTAATTTTTTATATCATTTTCTTTGTAATTTTCAATTAACTTTTGGTACTAGACCTAGAAGTAGTTTTTGTATAATTTATGATTCATTTAAAACATGATTGCTAATTGCTATCAAAATTACTATTATTAATTAATGTTTAATAAATAGTCTTTCATTTGGAGATATTTTTATTTTTTCGCACAGTTTTTCATTTTTTATGTATTTTTTTTATTTCAACTAACTTTTGAAGGGCACTGTATATATATATATATATATATATATATATATATATATATATATATATATATATATATATATATATATATATATATATATATATATATATATATATATATATATATATATATATATATATATATATATATATATATATATATATATATATATATATATATATATATATATATATACACACTCGTATATAAAGAAAAACAAATTCATAGTGATTTTTTAAAAAAATAAAAACTTACAAAAAATGTTTTAAAATTCCATTACATACAATTTTTTTAATATTTCTTATTATAGTTAATATTTTTAAGGCTAATCTATTATTAAATGCATTTTTTTATACCAGTAAAAGTTTTTTTTTCATAATGTTTGTAGTTATTTCGGTTCATTTAATTATCAGCACACATTTAAGAAATTCTAAACATTAATATTGTGTTTTTAAGTTCTTCTCTCAAATTTATTCGAAATATTGACAATTCCGTTGTTATCTAGAAATTAAAGTAATGAATGAAATTGCTATGAAATATTGTAGAGAGCCTGCCCCTTAACATCTGTTGCAGTTTACGTGAAATCATTTTTCACAGAACCTGCACAGTCCTAGTCATTAATTTTTTTAACTACTGATTATGTAATATATTCGGGTATTATAAATTATTCTTACACTAAATATGACTTTAGAACTAAATATGATCTGCACTAAATATAAATTTACAACTAAGTATGATTTACGCTAAATATGATTATAGGGGAGTGGTTCAAATGTTAACGAGAATTTAATTTTCTTTCCTGACCTATTCAGTCTATGTCGCCGTGCACGTTTAAATCGTTCAGACATGTTTAACCTCACAAAGAGTAACAATCCACGTCTTTACCACCTAACCATTTAGTCGCTGTTACAATGTCTGAGCAAGAAATGCCAAGCAGTGTTGTGCAGCGAATTATTATCAAATTTCTCACGAACGAAGGGGTCAAATCTTCTAAAATTCAAATAGACTTCAAGCACAGTTTGGGAATGAATGTTTGGTATAGGCAAGAGTGTACAATTTGATAAAATCATTTGGAGAAACCAAAAACTATGTGGAAAATGATGCTCACACTCGGCGTCAAAGAACTTATGTTAACTTTAATAACATTTCAAAAATAGAAGAGATTGTTTCGACTAATCGTCAAATAACTATCATTCAGTTACCACTGGATTTAAGAATTACTATCGAAACTATTAAGAAAGTGTTACACATAGTATTAATACGAAGTATATGTAAAGTGATTTCTATGTTTCATTACGTCAGAGCATAAAGATAGACTTTTAGCGGTCGTTATTCAAATTCTTCAATATTTTTAAAAATAAGGAGATGGATTTTCAGATTCTGTTGTAACCTATGATGAAATTCGGGTTCATCATTTTACTCGAAATGTAAAAAAGCAAGATGCAATTAAAACATAATGAGTCTTCTACAAGATAAGATAAAATAATTTCTTTAGGAGGAAAGATCATGGCTACCGTGTTTTGAGAATCAAAGTATTATTTATTTTAACTTTTTCATAAGTAAAAAAATTATCAGTGCACAATATTATTCAACACTACTTTTAAAGTGAAGCATTGAAGTAAAAAATCAATTTTAAATGAAAAAAGGCAGTATTTAGTTTGTTTTCTTCGAGACAATGATTATCCTCATACTACCGTTTTAACGATAACAACTCTCCATCAACTAAAGTGGAATGTTCTATTTCGTTCATCATACAGCTTAACTTGGCTATTTCCGATTACTACTTGTTTGGATCATTAAAAAAAATTTTACGAGAAAAAAATTTCACGATGACGAAGTCACTAAAATTTCGCAAAGTTGGTGTAATAAACAACCAAAAAAACTTTTCTGAAATAGGAATCAAGAAACATCCATAACGATGAAACAAGTGCATTGTATTCAAGAAAACTGTATTGGAAAGTAGTATGTAAAACATTTCTATTGTGTTGTAAATAAAATTTATAGAAACAAATTTTAGTTTATATTTAAACCATCTTCATAGTAATGCAACCCGTTTAACTAGATATTAAAAAGATTTTTCCTATTCTCGAATTATGTACAGAAGTTTTTGTGACTTTATAATTCTTTAATAAGGCTTTTTATTTAGTTTTTTCGTAATTTTTAATAACGTTATTTTTAGAAAAATTTCATCAATTCCGTATTCAAATTGTTTAGTTATTCCAGAGCTCTGTTTACCCTTAAACAAGGCTTGTTTTATTATTATGTTAAATTTTATATAACGCATCTGGAATATTTCAGTTTTTTTGCATTATTTTTCTTCAACATAAGATTTCTTTATACAATATAATTACCCAGTGTTTGTTTTTCAGCCGTTATTCATGCCATTTTTCAGTACTTGACCTCAATTTTTAAATGAAAATTGAAAGTAATCGATTTTCCAAATATAAAAACTACAGATTTAATATTTTTTTTTGGTAAGAAATAAACATTTTACATTTTGCAGCAACTCTTATATATGTTAGAATTTAAAAGAAAAGTATTATTTACCATCTCACGGGAAAAAAATTCAAGGAATCATAAAGTAATAAAAAAATTATTTTAATTTAACTTGGAAAAGACAAGATTTTTGATTAAAAGTATTTTTTTATTTTTAATGGCCAGTAAACTAGAAAAGAAAAGTACTTCTTACTTAAAAACAAAAGCTATTTATAACGACAGTTACAAACAAGTTGAAATTTGTCAATATTTAACAGTACTGTTTAAATATATTTGCCATTTCACAATTTAATGAAGTAATGAAAGAATATTCATGAGTTTATCGATTGTTTGAAGAGACTAAGAATACAGGTATAAATGACAATATTACTGTCATGACTGTTTGCAGTGAACATTTATAATTCATTTCGTGGGTTTTGGTGATTTTCATTCAAATCTGGAACATTATTGTGATCTCCAATGGGGCCATCTCTTACAGAACAAAAGTAATGAAATCTCTGAAATACTGTGTTTGAAAATATTCAGTTGTGTGTACATTTTCGTAAATAATTTATTTTTTTCTAGAAATCCATATAAATTTTATCTTTTTTTCTGTATATGTGTATGACTACTTAAAGAAATAATAAACATATTCAATTAAATTAATTCCTATAGATATTTTTAACATTATACATTTGAAGGTGTTTTACATTTTTATGATTCACTATTTATTCATTTCAGTAGACTTATTAACAAATGTATTAATAGTATGAACAATAAATGGATTCATTTATTTTATTATTTGCTAATGGCTTTTTATTATTTTTAGATTTTTTAATGAAAATTGTTTTTTAAAATTGAAAAATATTCTCAAATCATTGGTCATGTTTATAATTATTATATTTAATTACTTTTGTTAATTAAATTTATCTATTTCATAAATATTTATTTATAAAGCATCATATATTTTAAATCGTAAAAAATTTAATTGTAGAAATTATGTAATATAAATTGTAAAAATGAGTAAATGTTAAGTTTGTGTACATCATATTTTTTTTATTTATTTTTTTAAAGTAAATAAATACAGAAAACTTAAAATTATATCTGTAAGTAATTCGTTTATAATAATTTATCCGTCTCTACTATAATATTAATTTAATTATCTCTAATAATTCGTTGAAAACTAAAAAAAAAGTAATAAAATAAAGTTAAGAGTATAATATTTTTCAAATATATAAATACAAATAAATATATATTTTAAATTATGTTTTGTTTAATGTCTGCTTTTTTAAATAGAATATCCAGTTAATCATCAACATTATGCAGAAATTACTGAAAGTAAAGGATAAATATACAATATTGATTTTGAATAGAAATGTTATTATTCTTCAATCAGTTTTTAAAATGTTTAGTATTGAAATTAAGTTAATTTTCATGTTAATCGATTAAATATTTATAAAAATTTCCAAAGAAAATATAACCTTTCTGTCAACTTTAAATTATTGGTGGTTATTAAAATAGATATGTATTTTTTCAGATTCAACTATGTCGTAATGCAATTACAAGGTAGGAATTTAGCGGAATTAAGACGCTCGCAACCACGTGGAGCTTTTAGTTTATCAACAACGCTCAGATTAGGTCTTCAAATACTCAAAGCAATAGAAAGTATTCACGCCGTTGGCTTCCTGCACCGTGATATTAAACCAGTACGTATTGTTATAATTGTACCTTACATAAAGAAGTTATTCTTTTTTTTAATCGTAACTCTTAGAATTTTATTGCATTTTTGTTGTTTAAAATAATGAATGAAAATTTATCTTTTTAATTCAAATTAGAAGAATAATAATTGTCATTTTTTTATAATCAATAAATTAATAAAAAATCCAAATTAAATTAATAACAAATAATGTATAATGCAAATTCGAGAAAATATTTTTTTTAATTGGCAAATTTTTATTAAAATTTCATATTTAATGAAAAAATAACTTACTATAAGAAGACAATTTTTTCTGTTTATTGTATTATTTAGTTTATTTTTTAAATAAAAACAAAAATTTTTCATAAACTTTCATAAAACATCAAGTGATATTTTTGAATTATTTTTTTACAAGTACTACATTAACAAGTACTACAAGTAATTTGTTAACTGTTAGTATTATTATTTTCTATAATCTGTTCAACAAGGAGCGTTTGACCTATAGTTGGTATAATACCCATCAAGAATCAAAAAACTTTTTTAGGTTAAAAGTACACATTAAATTGTAAGATGCTTATATTACTTAGTTTAATGATAATATCTTCTGAGAATGCTTTCAGTAAGGCTTTTTGCATATTCATGAAATAGAAATTATCACATCTTGCAAATGAAGACGTGATCTTAGAGTAAAGATGCGTTTTCCTCTGAGTTTAAACTTCATAAAAAACTGAACATTCTCTACTGGATTTTTATTTGGGAAACTTGTTGATTGCTTCATCGTCATTATACCATTTTCAGTTTCCTACTACATGCAAAGGTAGTTGCAATATTTTGAGACATTATCCTTTTGAAGTACCCAGGCAACATATTGAGAAAAAGAACTCTAACATTTTATAAGCATTCCAGATTGAAGCACTGCAATTAACCATTCCCAAGTTATGGATCACACGTTCTTTTTGAATAGGCTGTATATAGTAATTTTGTACTTTTTTAAATGTGCAATAAAAAAATATAACTTTCAGTTTTATGATGAATAATAAGTCAATTAGTAAACAAAGTATGAGATTACTAATTAGAAAGTGTATTTTTTAAAATAGGCATTTCTATGAATAGTTTTTTTCCATTATTTTATAGAAATGTAATCTGTCTTTTATTATTTTGTTATAATCTGAGCTGTAAAATGTTATCTCTTTTGATTTTATGTATTTTCTACTTTTATACTAATTTGTAATTGTGATATTTAAACAAGATTGACTGAAAACATATAGAAACGTGTTATAGTGTTTTTAAACATACACATACTTTCATATCTATGAATAATGTTTACAAATTATCTTTACATGTCTGTGAATAATAAACTTTTTTAAAAAAAAAAATCTTAATTTAATATTTTTATTTTATTTATATTAATTCAATTATTTTATCTTAGAAATATGTACAAAATTACTCAACATTCTTTTGAAAAATAATTTAATAACTATACCAAAATAAATTCTAGTTTAGTAAAAATGTTAATTTATTTTGTATGTGTATATATGTGTATATATAATATATATATATATATATATATATATATATATATATATATATATATATATATATATATATATATATATATATATATATATATATATATATATATATATATATATATATATATATATATATATATATATATATATATATATATATATATATATATATAAAAATATCATGTTTAGAGCAATTTTTCAATGGGTCGATTGCCACACAACTCAAGGCGAGTGTATATGTTGGACTTTGGGCTTGCGCGACAGTATACAACCAGTAGTGGAGAAGTGAGAGCGCCCCGTGCGGCCGCCGGATTCCGGGGTACCGTACGTTATGCTAGTCTTAATGCTCACAGAAATCGCGAAATGGGGCGACACGATGATCTGTGGAGTTTATTTTATATGCTTGTCGAATTTGTAAATGGTCAGTTACCTTGGAGGAAAATCAAAGATAAAGAGCAGGTAGAGTTTTAACATTATTAATAAATTTACTTCTTAACTTATATTATATTAAAAGTAATAACGATTAATAATGTGAACTCTATTTCATTGTTAAGATTTTCTGTATTGAAAATTTATATTAAAATAATTATATAGGTGGGACTTTTAAAAGAAAAATACGATCACCGTTTGCTTTTAAAGCACTTACCGTCTGATCTACGTCAATTTTTAGAACATATTCAAAGTCTAGGATATGCTGATAAGCCAGATTATCAGGTTAGTTTCAAATGTCATTATTTCAAAAAATTAAGATGAAATAACATTTTAAAAAATTATAATCAATCTATTGTATAGATGCTGATTGGATTGTTTGAACGATGTATGAAACGGCGAGGTGTCAAAGAATCTGATCCATATGATTGGGAGAAAGTACCTGCTCCAACCCTTCAAAGTCTTATGTCGGCTACTTTCCAGAATCCATCAAAGCAGGTAAGGTTGCAATTGTTTGTGCTTTAGATCTTATATTTTTTTAAAGTCTAATTTAAAACCTAATCGACATGTTTTTAATTATAGCAAATTGCAAACGAAACTTCTGGTCCACTGTTGTCGACTGCAGACCAACCAGGTGCAGTAACATTACCAACTAATCATGCTATTAGAAACTGGCGGGTTCCTGTTACTCATGATAATCAAGAAAATGTGGAACCGACAGATAATAAAGAGGTATGATCGATATGATTTTTTTTTCGTTACAATAGTCTGTATTACGATATGATTTTTCAGGCACGGTTAGAATCTGCACAATGTCGCATCGACGACACGACTGGGCCTTTAGTGACAGATACACAAACGAATCCTAGGCCTGTTCCTAATGTTGGCGTCGATAAAAATCACAATGCGACTGGTGTTGTGACACCTGCATGGAATAACACTGTCGATTTCAAAGCCAAACCTGTAGATGGTAGTCCTAAGAAAAGACGAGCTACAAGTAATGTGGAACAAGATTCTGCTGCAGAGAAACCTGTTGATAATGAGGCTGATGGTGTTGTTGCTTCAGCCAGATCGAGTTCTGATACAAATCAAAAGGTATTTCAAGCGCTAGTTGTTTTGGTACTGTGGAAAATTCATTTTAATACAAATGAATTACTCATTTGAATATCACACTATTTTATAAAACTGTTCAATAATCACTTATTATTCACTTTATTCATTGATGTACATTTCAATGACCATTTCATTAACTTAAGTGCTAAGTTATAAAATCTGCACTGTTCTTGTCATATAGAATGCATCTCTAACTAATGGTTATCATTTCTTTTCCACTGTATTTGTGCTTATCATATATATGTATATTAGCCAATGTCTAATTAAGTATTCTGTTACTTTTAAGTCAAACGGAGTTTATTTATTGTTCGTATATGATTTGTGAATTAAATTTATATCTTGATATATGCATACGAATATATATGCATGGAAACATTGGAAATGAGTAATATTTTTATAAAAGAAAAGCATATAATTCAAAATTTTCTATTGTTCAAACAATGGTTAGTTTTCTGTTAAAAAATACAAACTTAATACACAAGTCATATTCTTGAACCAACAAATAGAATCCTTTGAATAGTAAATAGAAAGTTAAAAGTAACAGAATTTTAAATGTAGATAATTATATATATATATATATATATATATATATATATATATATATATATATATATATATATATATATATATATATATATACAGGATATGCATAGGTATAATGAAGAAAAACGAATGTTAAAGTCAGAGATGCATTGATTAAAGACAATAAAAATAAGATATATAAGTAAGATGCAATCAAAGAATAATCTAGGTTTTATAATGCAGCACTAGTTTGATGACAATATGGCCATCAAATGTGCATCAGTGAATAAAGTGAACAATACTGTAGTTATTGAATACTTTTTAAGAATGATCCACTTGTATTAATGGTATTTTGAAGTTCATGGTATAATTTTCTCGTATTCTGTTTTTATTCATTGTTACTTATTTAAAAGGCTAATCGTAATAATCCGAGTCTTGTTCGTCTACGGGTAATGACAGCTCCAGCTACAGTTAGTGAGTTTGCTACTGTACAACCTCAAACGCCAACTGTCGGTGATCTGGCTTCTCCACGTGTTCTTACAGAAACACCAGCAACGCCACCAGCTACAATTACGATAGGAAAGGTAATAATGAAAATAGCTGGAGTAAATTTTAAGAAATGAAAGTATGGTTTAAAATAATAAAAACAAATAGGGAAAAAATTAATCAAAGGAGAAATTTCAAGTATTACAAGTAATTATTGAAAACTAAATATTGATCATATTGTCTTTTGTTTGCAAAATAATTTAAAAATGTGTTTTGTTGAATTACATCTATTAAAAAATTCATAAATTCTGTGATAGATATGAACGTTATTATTTTTAAACATTATTACTTTTATCTAACTTCAATTTTTAACTCCTTTTATATTTCTAAAAATGCCTTTATTTTCAAATATATTTCATATTAACAGTAATGAATATTATTACAAGGATTTAAATATCTTTAGCTTTTTAGTTTACATGTATAATTTGAAGTATTCTGATGTGCGATTTAATTTTAGATTTTTAATTAGTCATTTATATTAAATAAATGAACTGATAATTTTTACGTCTTACACATGTATCTATGAATGGGATTAAAGTTGACAAACTAAAAAGTGTATTGAGAGATTCTATTTGTTGCATTCCATACTTGGTACATTTATATATGGATATTACTTGACAGCTTGAGGTTTTTTATAATTCATGTATTTAATAATATGCTTTTTTATGTTAAAGCTTGGAGATACAGGTGCGACAGATCGAGGACGACAGGGCTCAGCAACCAAACAGCAGCAACGTAGGAGTCGTAGCGTACGTGGCGATCACTCAGTAACTCAATTCGCTGTCATCGATGATGATAATGTTTCGCAGCAGGTAAGAATGTTGGTTTAGCAAATGATATATATACATTCTGTCCAAAAACTAATGGAGCTTCTCATTTAAACTGTGTGTGCTTGTGGAATGTCATGTTATAATTTTTTTTAAGTTGGTACACCTGTCAATGACATCTATGTCAAATTTTATGACGCTACACTCATTAGTAAATAATTTACAGTGGTTTTTGTTGGTGGTAATTGTTGTTCACAGCGATTTTTATGATGTTAAAATCAATTGATCAAAGAATTTGCTTTAAATTTTGTACTGTGAACCAAATAAACTTCACTAAAACGTTGAAAATGTTAAGAAAGGAATACCCTGAGGATTGTTTATCGCGAATAAGAGTTTTTGAGTGACATAAGGTGTTTAAAGAGGGCTGTGAAACCGTCGATGATAAATCACGATCTGGACACCCATTGACATCAACTGACGATAAACACGTTACCCAAGTCGAGGCATTAGTACTTAAAAATCGTCGTATATTTACCTGAGAGTTAATAGCTGAGGTGAGAATCTCAAAAACACAGTACCATATCATTTTGATTGAAATGTTGGGTGTGAAATGCATCACTTCTCACATGATGCCAAGAACATTGAATTTTTTCATGAGTTTTTGACCCAAAATTCAATCAATATCATTCTGCAAACCCGTATTTGCCTGATATGGCTCTGTGCGACTTTTTCCTATTCCCAAAATTTAAGTTGCCCCTCTGAGGGCATCGTTTTCAGTCAATTAAAACCGTAAAAGAAAATTCACTGTATAGGTTATACCACAAGCATGTTCACGGGAACGTTCGAGCGCTGGAAGATGCGTTGATATATATGTATTGCCTGCAATGGGGAATACTTTGAAAGCGACAAAATAAATATTGTTGAATAAATAAGTACTTATGTGTTTTATTTTAAAATTCCGTTAGTTTCCAAACTAAATGTATTACAATATTGTATGAATTTTATTTTTGTTCATTTTCTCTTTCAGATGACACGATATGGCGGAGGAGCATTGACACTCGCCAGCCAATGGAAATCACAATTTGATGATAGCGAAGAGACAACTGATAATGAATGGAAACCGGAGAGTCCTGAACACCAACGAAATCATCCTTTACATTCGTTTGCAGTGAGCGAAGCACCTAATCGAGGTAGTAATACACTTTTGGTGAATGACGCGAAGTTGACACAAGTGAATACCCAGGCAAACAGAGAGAGTTATGTAAACATCAATGAAATTCTAGGTGACAAAAATATTGAGAAACCTAGAAAAATTGTAGACATCGAGGAGGCAAAACCATGTGAAGAAGTGAAAACGGCGTTCGTTGAGAAGAACGAACACATAGTCGAGTACAAGGTTGTAGAGGACATCGTCGACGAGAAGTAAGCACCATTTCAATCAGCCATTCTACAAAAAAAAAAGAATAGGTATCGCGAATGCCTATGACTTTTTAAAGTCGTGTGAGCATTCAGCGGAACCTTTCTTTCCCTATTGAATGAATTTGAATGTCAGCCATGTAAGATTTTTATTTATATGAATAATAATAGTAAAGTAAAAAATCAAATATTCATCAAAAGAATTTTTGATTGAAACAGTACGCTTCTTTAATGTACTTTATAATTTTTTTAATGTTTGTATATTTCTCTATTAAATCAAAATTATTTATCTACGTATTTTTTTTGTCGTTTTTCATTGTTCTGTATCTCGGAACATTAATATCCTCCTTAATACTGAACTTAAGTGAATCATGTTAATGTTAAGTTTAAAGTTTTTTTTTTTTTAATTTAGGAGAAAAATATCTATTTTTTTCTTTTTATATATGTGAAAAGAAAGAATATTTTAGGTAAAGTTAAGAAAAGATGAATATTTTTTCTAAATAAATCATTCCAACTCTTAAAAAAGTAACAATAATAATAATAATGAGTGAAAAATAGAGATCAGAACTATTTTAAAAAAGTATAAAAAATTGAAAATGATAGAAATCAAAAAAATATATACTGAAAAATATAAAAAAAGTCAATGAAAAAAGTGAAAATAAATAAAACAATGTAATTGGAAAAAGAAAAAATATAATAAAATGAAAAAATTCAAAAATAATAATGTCTTCAAAAAAGATTATGTGAATAAATAAATAAAAAATACACATTCATAAATGTCAAAAACATATTTGAAAAGTGAAAAAAATTATGAAAAAAAGATTAAAAAAAATGTCTATATGACAAAAAAAAGGAAAAATATTTAAAATATAATAAACAAAAAAAAGAAATGTATGATAAGTTAAAAATGAAAAATAAAAAATAAAAAGAATATTTTTAGATAAATTCAAAAATATTTTTTGAAGGAAAGAGGAGACCATTATCGATCATATCATCTTGATATACTTTGTGCTTTTTGTATACGTTTGTGTATTTTTTCAGAGCATCTGTTGTTTTACCTCGATCTGGTTCAACACCATGCATAGTCAATCACATTAGAGATGGTTTAGCTCCGCCATTGTTACAACAGGCTGCATTCGATGAAGCTACGTTTATGTGGGATCGTGTCAGGAATGTGGCGAAACGTTCAGATCCAGACGCACCGCCACCACCTGACAAAAATCCGGAGTCAGAAAGGAAATTTAGTTTACCTGTAAGCGATTTTATGATAATATCGTCATCATCATCGTGATCATTTTTTTATCATCCTTCAAAAGCGAATTATGTGGTCAAGGGAATATTTAATACAAAGTTTTGTGAATGTCTTTCTTTTTTCTATAATTTGAAATAAAATATACATTTCAGTGTTGCAACTGATCTATGTACCAAAACTTAAACTACATATAAATAGTCATTTTATATAAATAAACTTTATTTCAGACGATGTATTTGAATGCGTTAGAAGAGGAAGAACAAATAGTTCAACCAGTAACAGGGCGTTTAGAAATTCATGTCATTCCAGCAGCGTCGAGTAATAAGTCGATGCCACCCGTTCCTAGCCAACAGATCAATCCAGATCCACATACACAAACGACTGTCATAGCATCGAGTCCAGCGAACAGTGTCGCACAGCAACAGAATATAGAAAAACCTGCGGTAATAGAACCTGTCGAAAAAATTGAAGAGATAGTTGTCTTACCGTATATTGTCGAACTGACGAATGATAATGAAGATGTTGTCGGTGTCGATGTTATCGACACAGGCACAGATGATATGCAAAAGAATGTTAAAATTGTTGAAATACAAAGACCGTCCGTTGAACGTTATCT
>CP092092.1:16758255-16863255 GCA_029203775.1 Neoneuromus ignobilis | reverse complement strand
GGTCATATCTACTGCGAATTTGGTGTTCTCTCTCTCTTTCTCTCTCTACCTATCTATATATATATATATCGATCGCAAAATTAATGTCATTAATTTACTATAAACGTGAACTTTTATCTTCGAACTTTAACGATTGCAAATAAACAACATTCACGATTACAAGTATTACGGGGGAGCGGGTAAAATGAGCGAGAGGTAGAGTCCACTGGGATGAACGAGCGTAGCGAGCAAGGGGCGGAGTCACCAGGTTGTAAAAGAAAATAGTTTCTTATATATGTTTATCACTTGATTTCATAAGTTTTAAAACAACAAACTCACTCGGAGGTGTTAATGACATTCATGTCTCATCTTTTCCTAAGTAAAGAAACCCATTTACTACATATTTACTTTTGACGTTTGACACCAACCAGAATGTTATGCTAAATTTATTGGGTTTTATTGACATGTATTATGCATCCAACTTTGGTTGGAAATAGATGTTCATCAATTGTAACATTCGTTTCTAGCTTATAGCATGTTTGGCTGTTGTCAATACATTCATTCGTTATTTTTGAAACCAATGCAAATATATCCGTTTGTAACTGTTGACTTCAATCACTTTTTTGTTGGAACCATTACTTACCGTTACTTCATTCCTGCAAATATTGATCAAATACATTTAGCTTTCTATAAAAGAGTAAAAGATTTCAAAAATGTTATGAGAAACTTGAGAAATTTATGTTAACAAAATTTTACATAAATTCTCAATTAGTCAAAATGATTGGTCCCGATATATCTAGGTATATTACATACATATATATATATATATATATATATATATATATATATATATATATATATATATATATATTAGAAAAAAGAAAAATGAAAATATATACAATTGATGATTATTTGTATATTGTAACAATAGTCGTGGAAAATATCAAAAATGCGATATAATTTAAATGAGAAATTTTTATAAAAAAAATTAAAACCGATCATTTTGACTAATTTGGTAGTTCTAGTGTTAAACTTATTCCCAAATCTGTTTTTAATTATTTCATTTCATATTTGTTCTTTATTTTATAAAGAATGATCTAACCTAATTTAATGTTTTTTTTAAAAAAAAAATCTAGCTCGATAAAATGTTGTGATATTTAAAGAAAAATGATTTGTAGGTCATAAATTAAACTTGACACTATATTATTGGTTTAGTAAAATTTGTGTTAATAACACTTTTATAGAATTATTATTTATTAATAAATTCAATTAATCATCTCTATGGATTTTTAGTTTAACATTGTGTCCTTTGCTAATCTTCGTACATTCTATATTAAGTACAAAATAAATAGTATCATTTTTCATCGCTGAAAATTATTTTCTTCCTAATTTTTGTAAAAATAATAAATATTAAATGTAAACGTTTATTTTGCAACACATTTTTTACTTCAATAAATGAAAATATAATATGGCAAAAAATTGTTAACGCTTCTATAAATTATAATGTCTATTTTAAAAATATTACATTTTCGATATATTTTCAAAATATTTTGAAATTGTTTTCAGATTTTTTTAAAAAGTTCATTGCACCTTTACAATATATTCATAGTCCTTTATAAGTATATATCTTTGTGAATATAATATTTTGAAATGCTTTTATTTCTATTTGTTTTAGTACCGTGGCAAATTCACTAACACAAATGAATCACTTATCCTTAACACCACAAAAAAAACGTTCAATAATCATTTCTCACATTCAGTAATCATTCACTTTTTCGCTTATATTCATTTCTATGGTCAGGTCATCACTGTCAGGACATTGCATTATAAAACCTATATTTTATAATGCAGCGTATAAAATATATGGAATGGAATAGCCATCGAGATGTATATCGGCGAATGAAGTGAACGAAAAGTGATTAAACGTTTTTATGAAATATTGTGGTGGTGTACGTATATATATATATATATACATACATACATACATACATTTATATATATATATATATATATATATATATATATATATATATATATATATGTATAAATCATCAGTTTAAATGAACATTTAAGTTATTAGAAATAGAGTGATATAATATTATAGAGAAATTAAAATATCATATATAGTTTTTGTTATAAACAACTATATTAAAAAGCCTTCCGACATTTTTTTAATCAACTCCATTAACTTAAGCACTCTTATACAAAACACAGTGCCTCAAGCAGCCGCTGGAGAACTGACTCCTGCGTTGAGAAGACGTAGAAGACACGCGGCCGAAAAGTACGTTACCGATCCGTCTCAATTGAATTTGCGTTTCGCCAGGCCCGGCTCTACGGATTTATCCAGGTATGTGATATCGTATGATTTTAATTATTCATCGAAAACAGTTACTTTCACAGCGTTTCGAAGTAATCTGAAACGAGTTCCGGTTCTGAATCGTCACTTTCGTTTATTTTTGAAAGATTAGCTTTTAGTGGCGGAACGTGCTTCCAAATTAGTATTTTCATCGATGTCTCGTACAGTAGTTATTTCCGTTTATGTCTCTGATTTACGGTTCTGTTCGAGCAGGAATCGTGTTCGTGGCATTCCTACGAACTTATTGCCGCCGCGGTACACTCCGTCGCCGACGCCTGGCAATGTGACGCCTCCGCCCGGTCAATCTGCGCTGTCGTTGAGCGAAAAGGAATCCCGTCGCCGTTTCAGGCCTATGACTCAGGCCACCGGCGGTAGCAACGCGTAGTAGGCTGATCACCGTCTCTCATCGTCGTGTCCGCCGTTCGCTTCGTTCGGATGTGTTACCGCCGAAAGCTGTGACTTTGTACGAGGTAGAGAAAGTTAAAAATAACATATTTTAAAAAAAATAAATAAATATCAAAAAGAGAAAGTGACTCCGGACGTAGGAAAATTTAAACGAAAGAAAAATAATTAAAACGGTTAGCTTATAGTCTGTTGTAGTAGCGATATTCACTCGGTTTTCCGTTTAGACGCAGCTAATTCGAAATACCAAAAAAAGTAATATAATAAATAAAATAACATAAAAAATAATCAAATTGAATTAAATTATTGAATAAAGTTTTACTGTAATATCGAGCACGTTATCGATAAGCTTACGAAGTTGAGAACGGTTCTGCTTGACGATAAAATAAGAAAATGAAATAGAACGATATAAAATCTACAGTTCGTTTTAATAGTTTCGTTCCGTTTCAAATCACACGTCGTTTAGACGGTTAAGAAACGACGTAGGTGAAGCGAATCGTACGTAGAATGTACGATGAAAAGAATTTCAAACGTATCGAAACAAATGTAACGGTGGAAATGTGGGAAAGGATTAGGAGAAAATAGAGAAATCGAACAGCTAATCAGCCAACCAGCCATTCATCGAACCGGCCACCAACGACTGATCGTTCGGTCGACGAATCGTTCACTTGCACGGCCGTCCGGCCGACCATGTAAGCGATTTCAAATACGATTCGGTAACGAACGCCCATGCCGATTGTCACGCGAACGAGAAAAGTGTTCTTTTTTGAGTGAATATGGTAGCTACTAACCTCACCGCCGTATCTAATATTTAGATCCGACGTACGTTGATATTTTACCGTTCAGACGACTCGGAACGCGAGTCCCGATCTTCATTGTAACGATAGTACATAGATATAAATATATATATTAATAATATAATAAATATATTATATCTCGCCAATGATATTCTGGTCGAAATAAAGTTTTAATATAGTGAACTTTTATTTTTGAAAAGTGAGATATATTGCAATTCAATAAATATTATACGAATATATAGTTGAACTTATTCTAGTGCATTGTAAACGTACTGAATTCATGATTGTCATTGATATTTTTTGACTAGCTTAATTTTTAAACGAAGGCCAATGATCCGGGAAAACGAACGACTTGTTTTCTGTCCTCGCGGGTACGAAGCGTTACGTGTTATATGGAACGATTACAGGTTTTTACCGTCGGTCGAAAAAAAGGCTGAGAACCGTCACTATATCGTAACCGCTGCCGTCGTTAAAAATAACGCTCTACCTACAGGTCGAGCTATCGAATGATCATAGCCTGCGAATAAGACGTATACGCTTCGTACACGATGCCGACAGAGTCGTGTGTGATTTAGTGTTTAAATAAACGAGTAAATAAAAATGAGAAACAGGTGGAAAAACGATCGTTCGGATGTAAAATCATTAACGGATATCGTACGACGGTATCTCAAAAGGTACTCTGCCATGATAGGGATCGATGGCTCTACGTTTCTCCGTGTTGTTCTCGAACGTTCTGGTTTAAACCGGTACTGTTTCGCCCGATCGACGAACGACCGAAGTCGATTCGCATCGTTCTATATACGGTAACTGTACGATCAGTTGGGTTAAGAAAATAAACCGTTGTACTAACCGAACGGTGTTGATTCTTAATTGCCTCCGTTTCGTCTTTGGACATGTACAGAGATGTTCTGAATTTCTTGATAATTTCTGTTAAACTCGATGCACTTTGTACTAAAAATTTAAATAAAATTATATTTTAAAATTGAAAATACTACTTTTACGATTTCGCTCTAAAGATTATTTCGATGTAATAACATTTTAATTCTATTCAAATTCACTCGTTTAAATTTTCCTTAAAAATATTTCTCGATATTTTCCAATTTTGTTTTTTATTTTCGAATTCATATATAGAAAATAAATTTACAACTTTTCAGTCGAATGTACTTGTTAGCCAACTGATATATCAGAATGAAAATAAAGTGCCTAAAAAGTAATTCTCGAAAATTGAAAATCTTATATTCTTACTCATGGATGTTGTACTTAAATTTGTTAATGTACTATAAAAAATATTCATTTATTCTGTTCTTGATTTATTCACGTGATTTTTATAACTGCTCGATTTGTATGATTTTCGAAAAGAATTGTAATAAAAACAATAATAGTAATAGTAATTAATTATGAGTTTTTATGACAAGTTATAACGGTTTTAAACAAAATTATTGTAATTTTTTTAACTTTCAGTACTTTGCTTTCAAATTTTTAAGTAAATATTTTTCCATAGGCTTTTAAAACTATTCTTTTAGTATAAAAAAAGTTAAATATCGAGAAATCAATAACTGAACAAACTATTGATACCATTTTTCCTACGTAATTCATAGTAAGTACATCGAGTTTCACAAATTTCACTTTATTTAAATATAAGTTGACTGTTAAGGTAAAACAAGAAGAATTTTTGGACGTCTGTGTACATATTTAATGTAGATTTAGGGACCATAAATTTGAACAGTCATCTGAGTCGTCAACAAATTACATAATATGAGCTTATATGCGTATGCATCGGGTTATAAGAAAGACTTTAGGTTACAACGGCGCTGATGCGAATGATGATTTCAGTAGTTCGTCAGATTAAAATTAGATGTTGTACAGAAACGGTTGAGATAGAGAGATTTAAAAAAGTACATCGTGACATAATAGGATATGTAATTAATATATTTACATTATATAAAGATATGCATATAAATAAATATTTTTTTGTTCTTTTTTTATTATATATTATTGTAATTATTATTGTAGAACAGATTGTTGCACTCGAATTTCATAATTGTATTAGTTTTGATATAGTTTATTTGACATGTTTGTGTTTTATAACTTCAAGTTATTTATAAAGACAACGAATCTTAAACAATTGTATTCTTTAAATTGAATCATATTTTTTAATCTCTTGAAATATTTTATATTTTTTAAAAAAAGGTGAATACATTTTCCTCATAAATTAATAGTTTTGTTATTCATCAAGCAAAGGTTATTCACATAAATGCATACTGGCAGTTTAACACATGTTTGTACATTTTTTAATATGTATTTATATATACATATAAAACACGACTGTTGTAATCCTGTGATGCATTGTTATTTATTATTATTATATTTGAAAAAAAAATTAATTTAAAAAACATACAATTATAAATCTTTTTACGACTTCGAATATTTTTTTTATAAATTAAGAATTTAATGAATTTCAATACTTGAAAATAAAGTAAAACAATTGTTTTACTATATATTTTTCACTGACAACTAACATTATTCGTATCTTTTTTCATTTTAATGATATCAGTTGCATTATCAAAGATTTAGTATATTGGTAAAATACTCAAATAATTTTCATAATAGAAAGTTTTGTCAACGACATTTTAGTATTAAAATTTTTCTTTTAATAAATCTTTTATTGATAAAATTGTACATTGCATTCAAAATCTACGAGCTGTTATTTTTGAAATCTAATATAATCGAATAATTATAAGATATTTAAACATTATTGAAAAATTGTCTTTGAGACGAAATTCCTTCTATTAATACAATACTCACTAAACGGTTCTTAAACAGCTACAAGAATATATAAAACGGTAAAATCTTGTTCATCCTTAAAGTTGATGTCGTCCTGTTATATCACAGAATGTAATATTTCCATTTATAAGTTGTCTCTAATTAGGTAAAGTAGAATTTTTATAAAAGAAATTAACAAGATTTTCATGCATTTGAGAAAATGAAAAATATGATTATTTAACACTAGATTGACGGAGCGAGTCAATTTGACTCATTTAAGATTTTATTGTTATATATGTATAGAAAAAATTATTTTTTTTTGTATACATTTCATAATGTAATTAAAAACCAACATATTTTTTTGAAAAAATATTTAAGTTTTTCTGTATATATAGCAATAAAATCTTAAATAAGTCAAATTAACTCGCTCCATCAATCTAGTGTTAAAAGTAAAAATTATAAATCATTTTAAATTCCGATTTTATCAAAAATAACATTGTATACATTTGTTATGGCATATTATACGTTTTCACTGTTATTTTGATTAACCTGTATTACAAAAGAGACATGAAGTAATCTATTAATATTGAAAAGCACGTATCTCTCACTTTGCTTCTTTATTTTTTTCAGAAAAGACACGTCACTAGCCTGCATGTCTCCGTGCATCGAGAATCGTGTTTTTTGAGATATGAAAAATGTGTCATCTTAACAAGATTTTACCATTGTTTTATTATTGCTTTAAATATTGACACCAATTATAATTAATGCCATCGAATCTCATTGATTAGAGATATTTGAATCATTTTAGACTGTTTTTAATCTAAACTGATAAAATATCGTTTTTATTCAACAATAATTTAATAAACAGATAATTTATTTAAATATTCAAAAATATTGACCGTCCGTTTTATCAGTTTAGTATGAAAATTTTAAATTTTAAAAAAACATGAAACACTATGTGTTTATGTGAATAATTCTTCATGTTTCATTTATTCGATACAGTTACCTTGATAATAGAAAAAATCTAATTGTTGATACTAGTAACACTTGTTCCTAATTGTTGGACTTAATTATAGTAATAGAAATTAAGAAGTTTGCACCGATTTACCAATTATCAAATATGTTAAATCCGATATACCTTTAGTATTCGGTAGAAATGATTGTTTAATGATATTTCTAATAGTAGATGAACAGATATTAAAATGAAGTATAATGAAGAACACGTTAATTTAATGAACACCTATTGAAATTTTACAATTTATTTAAAAACGAATCTAATAACGATGATCTTATTTTGAGAATGTTTTTTAAATGGTGGATTTATTAACAATTAAAATTTCATTAAAATAAAATTTAATTTACATAAATTTTGAAAAAAATGAAAACGAAGCATTTTACAAATATTTATTTTAAATAAAATGCTTGTATTTATGTATATTGTTTCGACATGATTTACTTTTGTGTTTAAATTGTAAAAAATGATAATAACTTGCTTGTATTTATCGATACACATTAAAATTGAATGAAAATAAATAAAGTCAGGAAAAATGAAATTATTACTACGTTGTGCTGCATTCAAACGTGAGTACAAATTTTCGAGGTACAGAATCGTAAGACAGCAATTGTTTTAAACAAATATTCGAAAATTCTTAATTAGAAAATAAATTAAATAAAACATAAACAAAAGTATTATTTGTCGATTCGTTTGAGAAACGAACCTTTGCATAATGCGTTTTATAACCATTCCAAATCCGATTTCCTATCAACTTTTATTACAAAAACGGTTATCAAATTGTGAAAATTTATTTCATTACATCAAATAATTAATAGTAATTACAATACATCCATATGACTACAATAGATTGATAATATCTTTTCGATTTTTATTCATTGAAAAAGATTAGTAATGGTGTCAAAGTCAATACCAAAACATTAACGTTCGTTTATATATTAATTGACTGTTATTCATTTGTATTATTGATTTTTACTTTTTTATTTATTATAGGAAATTTACTTTTTTATACCTAATTATTTTTCTTAATTTTTTTTTTAACTGGGAAATATATTTATATTCCTTTATTCCAAATTAAAAATAAGAAATGTCTGTTTACTTTTATTTTTTTATTCAAAGAAATAGTCTTTTATATATTTAACTTCACTAAGTTTTATTTGACTTTGGTAAATAATGTCATCTATTAAATTTATGTAATTTGTTTACATAAATATTTGTCTAGAAAAGATTTTTTTAAAAAAATCACTCCAACACCACAAGATAATTATAAAAATATCCAATAATCATTTATCGTTTACTTTGTTTTCAAACTAATGTACATTTCAATGGCTATACCATCATCTTTAGAACACTATTAAAATCTAGATTTTATAATACGACACCCTGATGATAATATGATGCCATCAAAATGCATATAAGTTTGTAAGCAACTACAATACATGATTATTAGACACATAATTGGTTTGTGATGTTGGAGAGATAATTCATTTTTATTAAATTTTTTCAGTCAAGTTAATATTTTCATATTTCATCTATTTTGTATTTTATTATTGACTTTGTTTTTTTCTAGCTCATATAGAATTGTATTTCCTCTATATATATGCAAATGATGTCAATTAGTAAATTTGGTGTACTAATGAAGTAAAATTTGCTTTTGTATTTTAAGTGTTCATTATATAAACGTTTATTATATATATATATATATATATATATATATATATATATATATATATATATATATATGTATATATGAAATTCGAAATTTTCACTGATAATATTAATTTTTTATTAAATAATCGCCATTTTTTGTCCTCACTTTAATCGTGTCTTCTTAACTGAATAATCTTTAAGTGATATTCATATTTCATTGACCATCATCGAAAATCTTCAAAATTTATTGATATTCATTTATGTTTGTAAAAGATTTCGAAAATGGCAAATGAAACATGAAAGTAAACGACAATCGTGAGGGACAAATTGACAAAAATAAGACATATTTTTATTTATTGTTTTTCTTTCAATATGTTCATTGCGATAAAAACAATTTGAATAAACAACTCAAATAAATAGACAACATATCAAAACTAATACAATAGTTTTATTTATATTTGAAACAATGGTTAAATCATCCATAGATAAACAGTACATGTGTTACAACTTTAAACAAAACTATTATTAATATTGTGTGACAATTTGAAAAAAAATGAGTACGAGTGAGTGAGATATATAGAACGATACTGTTGAGAGAACGAAACATACGTTTTTCGTGTTTTATTGAATTCTCGTTTTTATTATTATTATTTATTTATTAACAGATCGTTTGAAGAGAAATGGAGACAGGAAAAAGAAAACTAAACCATACCAAACAGAATAATATAAATAACTGATATTATATGTGATGATAATAAAAAAATGCGTACGAACAGCTTTATTCTAGTCAAATTCTTTACACTCATATGTATCTCTACATTTATATTGTTAAGCTTTTAAATAACAAAAAAAGGTTTTACGTTTTTGAATTTCAAAAACAAAACTAACTGTGGTATATCAGCACAGTGTGTGTGCGATTATATTAATGATATATAATAATATATATATATATATAAATAAATATATATTTCGTTTTTCGTTTCGGGGACGGGCGTTGTTTTTTTCCCGCCGCCCTTTATTTATTATTATTATTATTGTATCTTTCTCTTCGGTTTTATTTATCTTTCGTATTATTAATTTACGTTTCGTGATAATTATATATTTTTATGTTGATATATCATAGTGGGAAAAAACTTTATGAAATTAATAAAAAAAAAATCAATTGTAAAACAGATGTTTAAAAATTATTGAGGCCAGTTTATTGATCTCAGAAGCTTGTGTATGTCTTAAAAACATATAAATAGAAAATTAAAAAAATGTATTATTTACATTTGTTGTTTTTCGTATTATTATTATTATTCTTTTTTGAAACTAACCTTTTGTTATTATATCTATAATAAATATTAAAGAAAACACAAAAAAAAAAACAGACAAACAATATATATTTTATGTTATCGTTTATTTTTATTATTAGATCAAATATATTTTCAAAACTTACCTGTAAACAATTTATGCTTTCTAGTACCGTTTCCAAACCACAGATGGATTTCTTTATTACGCATCTAGGTAAATTGTAGCACATTTTTTTACTGAAGAAGTGAACATCGGAACGAGAAGTGGAAACGAAAACGTGATAAATAATATTCGACTACTATATAAAATATCAAATTTTTCAAAAAATAAGGCTCTGTATGCAGAGTTGTAAGCTATTTTATTAGCCAAAATCTGATCCATTTGCTCTTCTGTCATTTAACGAAAAGTTCATACGGGATTTTCATGCAAAGTAAAACATAAAAAATAACAACTTTATTCATTAATTCTTAACGGTTGATTACATTTTGTAATTAAACAATAACAAAGAATAATGTTAGTATTATTTCTAACTGCAGTTAAAAAAATAAATCGAAACAAAAATTTTATTGAAATAACTTGATAAATGATTTGTATATATATATATATCCCTGTAATATAACTTTTTGTTTTATATAGTACAAGTCTAATGACTTTATAGGTGAGCCTTTTGATCGCTAAGAGTTAAATTATGCACCTGTACAATGTATATTTTTTTCAAATGTATTCTCAAGTTTATTCACTTTTAAAAGTGTATTTTTAAATGTAAAAATTCTCACTTTTGTTTTCGATCTGTCTAGTTTTTATGTGATAATCTAATGCAAAAAATGTAGTTACTCGGAGAAATGTCTGGAGAATATGAAAAATGAGATCAAATTCCCCATTTTAAAGCACTTTTTTGGAGGGGGGGGGGTAATTTTTGCAACGAGATCTTGCACTGTTTTGTAAGTATACTATTTTTTTAATTTTTTAATGTTTTTTGAGTAACGCAGCCTGAATTAATTCGAATCGGTCACAGTAGATCTCAGCTGTAATTATTTGATTTTCACCAAGAATCTATGTATAATATCGGCTGTAGTCTACTATATACAAAAAATTATTTTGAGATGAAATTTCGCCTTTGCATTATAAGATACTAGATCGTTTGGTGATAATGATATATCCACTTGTTAGAGTATAAAATTGACTTTTCATCAGGTAAGCAAATGTTCTAAAAACAATTTATTATTATTACATAAAAACAGCAAAGAATATATATTTTAGGTGTTGAATTTTATTGTCAGTTGATAATCCATATGGAACTCTCTTACTAAGGTTACATATCTTCTTAAGTTGATACAAGTGTAAACGGACTATTTCATCATTTACATCGAACATCTGAAAGTTTTTGATACATAATATTTCAATTAACTTTACTTACAACACGTAATTTATCATTATCAATGACAAATGATAAACCATTTTGTGTAGTAAGTTCGTTTGCAATATCTTTAAATACTAAACATTTTGCGAGATGCTTCGAACCGAGTTTAATTTCATATAATAAACAAGCTCCAATTACATTACAATTAAAAGCCATATTAAAAAGGTTCTAATGCACAGAAGAAGAATATTTACAAATCAGCGTACACTAATTCACTGAAGTATAGTATATTGGTCATAATGTGAGTTAAAACTTATGCGTCACAAATTTCTATGCAATCAAATAATTCTTAAAATAACTTTCTGTCAAAAATCGTATGAATTTTTTTTTAATACTTGATGTACTATTCCACTTGAATTTTAAGTTAAATATGCATTTTTGAAAAAGTCTTAGTTTTTACATGAAACAAACTCTTCTAAGCCTTGGATTACATTGATTCAATTTAAAAAATGCTTTTACGCAAACATAAATCAAAGCTTCTGAAGAGATGAAAATCCGCCAGCGAAATGTCCGAGGAGTAAGATGAATGCAGTAAATATTCATATTCCGACCGCAAAATTTTTAATAATATTTATAAAACAAGCTATATTACTTATTATTTCTATATTATTTATAAAAAAAGTTCGGTATTATGTTTTTTCACTAATATTAGTTATTTTCTGCTTAGTTTCTCATAAATAATCTCGTTTTGTTCACAAGACTTCTCCATATTATTTGTTATTCTTACACATGAAGAAATGAATAGTGAATTGTTCCTTCGACGTGCAATAATAGTTATCAAAACTTTTTGTAGACATACAGTAATAATTTTGGGCTTAAGTATTCAGCTATTGTCCGAATTCTTTTGTAATTAATATAAAAAAATAACTTTTCATCATGAGTAACAGCTTTAAAAAAAATTGTTTTTGTTCTTGAAAAACGACGGAGAGTAAATTTTAAGACGTCGCAGTTATTTAATTTCGTGCGATAGAGGTTCAGATTTTTTAACATTTTTAATCATTTTAAGTCCCCGACATTCGATCATAGAAGTCACATCTTTGAGTTTGTGATAGTGAATTTCATAGTTTTGGAAAGATTAGTTAGAACAATAATTCTTAAATAGTTATTATTAATGCCAATGTTTAGTCCTATATGAAAATTATTTCAAAAAATTTTACCACCTGAAACATTCTTCATATCAACATTGAACGGTACAATCATTAACTATTTCCATAAATGAAATGTTACCTTCGTGAACTGAATTAACGTTGACGAGTTATTATCAAATTTATATTCATATAAAATAATATTTGAATATAATTGAGCTGATTAAGATAATTTTTGTTTATAAGTAATAATTTCTTCGAAATCTCGAAATTGATAGTATTATGAAGAAACACTGGGTTCAAATTATAAATAATCAAATCGTCAAGATAAGATCCTAAATACAACAGATTGGTTTTTAAATTGATACTTCATTATTATCATAATTGTTTTATTTATCCACTTACGTGCGATAATTTCTACAATTATTCTTTTTTTTTTGATCGCTTCATTATTCAAGATAATTTTCGTCTTTTTTAATTATTTCGAGTTACAATTTTATGTCTTCAGATTTTGTTAGATCGTTGATTAATCGAAGTCGTCGTTATAATACTCTCAAAACAACTTGTATATAGTATGGAAATATAATAAACTTCACATAATTGAAGGAAGTATTGACATAGAATTCGTTAGTTCTTTTGGTTAAATCGAGATTTATTAAGTTGAAATTTTTACTATACGAGGTGTGATCAAAAAGTAAGGTGAATTTTGAAATTTAGCGGGCTACATCCGTTCGATCTTCGATTTTTTTATTTGGTTATGTTGGTACACTCGTCTCGAATATATGTTCCAAATTTCAGCTATGTAGCATGTTTAGCTTGTTGGTGAGAGGCATAAAAGTTAGAAGTGTTTTGCAGGCTCCACGATTTTCCGCTGTCGAAAATCATGGATCAAAGAGTCTGCATTAAATTTTGTGTGAAAAATGGAATCAAGTGCTCCAAAACACTTGAAATGCTGAAAGTGGCATACGATAAGTCTACTTTAAGCCAAAAAAATGTTTACAAGTGGTATAAACTCTTCCAAGAAGGCCGAGAAGACACCAACGACGAACCTCGTTCTGGACGCCCCAGCACGTCAACAACTGATGAAAACGTTGAAGAAGTGAAGAAAATAGTGTTGGGGAATCGTCGAATTACCATTAGAGAAATTGCTGATGATATTGGCATCTCGTTTGGTTCGTGCCAATCAATTTTAACGGGTGTTTTAGACATGAGACGTGTGTCAGCGAAGTTTGTTCCGAAATTGCTCGATTTCGACCAAAAGAACCGTCGCATGAGCATCGCCCAAGAGCTATTGAATGACGTTAACGACGACCCAGATTTACTCGACAGGGTCATAACAGGTGACGAAACATGGGTATACGGTTATGAAATCGAAACTAAGACTCAATCGTCCCAGTGGAGGCATTCCGGTTCACCAAGACCAAAAAAAGCACGCCGAGTTCGATCGAATGTGAAAGTTTTGCTTACAGTTTTCTTTGATTGCAGGGGCGTGGTGCATCATGAGTTCTTGCCACAGGGTAGAACAGTAAATAAGGAATATTACCTGCAAGTTATGCGCAATTTGCGCGAAGCAATCTGCCAGAAACGTCCGAATTTGTGGAAGTACAAAAATTGGCTTTTGCACCATGATAACGCCCCTGCTCACACATCGTTGCTTGCACCATGATAACGCCCCTGCTCACACATCGTTGCTTGTGCGCGAATTTTTGGCTAAAACCAACACACTAATGATGCCGCAGGCACCGTATTCCCCAGACTTGGCCCCCTGCGACTTCTTCTTGTTCCCGAAACTGAAGAGGCCCATGAAAGGACGGCGTTTTGCAACGATTGAGGAAATAAAGACGGCATCGAAAGAGGAGCTGAACAAGATCACAAAAAATGATTTTTTGAAATGCTTTGAGGATTGGAAAAAACGTTGGCACAAGTGCATTATATCCGAGGGGGATTACTTTGAAGGGGACAAAATAAAAATTGATGAATAAATAAATATTCTTTGAAAAAAATAAAAATTCACCTTATTTTTTGATTACACCTCGTATATATATATATATAACCAACCAGTAGTGTCATATGAGAGAATATAGGAGAATAAGACATTTTAGTCTTGGTGAAAGTAAAACCTGCTTACAAGAGGAAATCCTGAATAAAAAAATCCTTATTAATTCAATAGGGCAGCGTGGTAAATATGACCTAATATCAGTGAATGGTAACATACATTGAGGCTTTCATTCAACAGTGGGCTGATATATGTAAGCTAATGTTATATATATATATATATATATATATATATATATAACCACAACATTAAGCCCATATCAATCCACTTCTGTACGAAAGCCTCAATGAATGTTACCATTCAGTGGTATTTGGTCATATTCACCACACTGACCAGGCGGATTGGTATATATATATATATATATATATATATATATATATATATATATATATATATATATATATATATATAAGTTATATGAAACACATGTAACTTTCTCAAGGCTGGTCACACGGGAACAGCATACATTGTCCACGTGTTGATTGTTGAATAATAATTCCTTTAGGAAGTAAATAGAACTATAAAAAACTATAAAATCAATTTTTGAAGTAAATAAAATATCTTAATAATGAGAATTAAAGGTTTCTTTGTTACTTATTACACTTGGTAACGGCAGTTCTACACTGGACGTTGCAACAACATCAATTCTAAAATGGAGGATGCAACCAAGAAGAACTCCTCAAGTCACTGTTGTTGATTAATAATTAAAGAACCTGATTTTAAACGTTGTAATTGATTGATTGATAAATAAAAATATGTTTTATTAATAATCGTACTTTCGATTATTTAAAAATAAAACTTATATATATATATATATATATATATATATATACAGTGAGTAACAAAAGTCATGAGATACATGTATACATAATTTAGAAAAAACAACAAAATAGGCTTAATTGATAAATTATATTCAAATTTCTTTTAATATTAACAAACAAATTTTCAAAAATAAAAGAAAAAAATATTTTTTTAATTTTGACTACTATAATAAAACATAAATAAACTTAAACGATTAAAAGTAACAAATTGATGCCACAAAAGTCACGGAACAATGTAATACTAAGAACACAATTACAATTATAATTTGTTAGGAAATGAATTTTAATATTTAGTGGGATTTCCCTTTGATTCCAAGACTTTGTTTAATATTCTTGGTATTGATTTTACTAAGTTAGTAGTTACTTGGGTAGGAATAATGGTCGATTCATTCTCTAAAATATTTTTCAATACCTCTTTTGAAGTGATTGTAAAAGAAATTACACAGAAACTTCAAATAAGTCTTTCTACAGTATCCAATGTAATAAAAAATCTCAAGTTGAGAATTTACTAAAAAATAAAGCTCGATGCAGTCGTTCAAAATTATTGAACGAATGTAGTAAAAGAATTATATTTAAAAAATCAAACAAAATCCAAGAATACATGCACCAAAAATTACTGCTGATTTGGAACTAATAACAGAAAAAAACGTAAACCCAGAAAAACTAATGAGAGTTATCAGAAACTTAGATTTTAGTGGAAGAACTGCAGGTAGAAAATTTTTCGTAAGTGAAATAAATCGAAAAAGCGATTAAAATTTGCAAAAATTCATGAAAATGCTGATTTATGATATTGAAAACACATCATATTTGCAAATAAAAGTATATTCAACATTTTTGGGAGTAATGGTCACATAATTGTATGACAAAGGTATAATGAAGAAATGAAGAACGAACATTTAATACCGACTGTAAAGAATGGAGAGCGGAGGCGTTATAGTTTGGAGGTGTATATCGGCTGCTGGCGTTGGAGATTTGTTTTTTATTAATGAAATAATGAATCAGCACGTATATTTAAATATTCTTAAAAGCCATTTAAGGTGAAGTACAGAGAAACACTTAAACATTACCAAGACAATAATCGAGAGCTCAAATCACATACGTAGAGTATTCAAAGAGTTGCCGGAAAATGGTTATTATTCATAAATGGAATATTATATTTACCGCTCACTCTACAAGTTCTATCAGGGTAGTATTGCGTGAATATCGATGGAAGATTTTACCACATCCTCCATTTAGTCTATATTTAGTCCCATCATACTTTTTTCATTCTTAAATTAAAAAAAAATTAAAGACGTTCTCTGAGAGTCGATAAATGAAGTGAAACGTTTTGTAGGGCAGTGGCTTCAATCAAAGATTACTGATTTCTAAGAAGGGCTTAGAAGAATGGCGGAAACGTATAGAAAAGTGTTTTAACTTAAATGGAACAAAGTTGAAAAATAAAGCACTTAATTCAATTTTAAAAAATATGAGTTATTGTTTTAATACCATAAGATATTACGAGGTTGTTTGATAAGTCCGTGTAAAAATAAAAACTGCTTCATTTTTTTTAATAAATCGTTTTTATTTTTCAACATAGTCTCCTTTTAGGCTTATACACTTCATCCAACGCTGCTCTAGTTTGTTGATCCCTTCCGAATAATAGGATTTGTCCAAGTCTGTAAAATAGTCATTCGTTCCTGCAATCACCTCCTCGTTCGAATAAAATCTTTTTCCCGCGAGCCATTTCTTCATATTAGGGAACAAATAATAGTCCGATGGAGGCATGTCTGGAGAATAGAGGGGATGTGAAACGATTTGGAACCCTATTTCCATTAGTTTTGCGGCCACAACTGCTGAGGTGTGAGCTGGTGCGTTGTCGTAATGAAAGAGAAAAATTTTTTTGGGGTTAATCGGGGACGTTTTTCTTGCAACTCGGTTTTCAAACGATCCAATAACAATGAATATGTAATGGTTTTACCCTTTTCCAAATAATCGATAAAGATTATTCCTTGCGAATCCCAAAAGACAGTCGCCATAACCTTCCCGGCCGAAGGAATTGTCTTCGCCTTTTTCGGAGCAGATTCTCCCTTGATAACCCATTGTTTAGACTGCTCTTTGATCTCAGGAGTGTAGTGATGTATCCATGTTTCATCTACAGTGATGAAACGACGCTTAAAGTCCTACGGATTTCGCTGAAACAGCTGCAAACCGTTCTTGCAACACTTCACACGACCTCGTTTTTGATCGATTGAGCAATCGCGAGCACCCACACCTGGCGGATAGCTTTTTCATGTCCAAATGTTGGTGCAAAATATTATGTACCCGTTCACACGAGATGCCTACAGCACTATTAATCTCACGCACTTTCACTCTTCTGTCATCCATCACCATATCATGGATTTTATCAATGATTTCTGGACTGGTGACCTCAACAATAATCAGCGTCCAGAACGTTCAGCGTTCTCTTGTGCCCATATGGCCACTCCGAAAATTTTCAAACCACTTATGCGTGACTAATCGAAGTTGCAGAGTCACCATAATGTTTATCAAGCTTCTGTTTAGTCTCCTGAGGCGTTTTGCCTTTAATGAAGTAGTGTTTAATCAACACGCGAAATTGTTTTTCGTCCATTATTTGACAATCACTCGATTTCCTTGATTCCAACGATTGTCAAACACAAAGGAATAGACCGATATGGCTGAAACTTGATGTGTGTTCTTCCAAGAGGTGCTACTAATTAAAAATAACCTCGATATGCACCTGTGATGCCATCTTTCGGAATTTACACGGACTTATCAAACGCCTCGTATAAATGTGTTCAATAATTTATAATTAATTTTTTTTGTTTATAAGCTGATATGTATTTCGATGGCAATGTTATCATTGTCAGAGCGCTGTTTATAAAATCTATTAGTTTGAAAAAAAATAATAAAAAATATATTTGTAATACTATTTTTAAATTGTTTTTAATTTATTATTATTGATCTGAATCACAACTAAAATTATTTTCCTTGTTCAAATTACGACAGCATTCAAGAAGTTAATATCCCAGATTTTCATTCTGTATGATATTTACAATAAGTTAATAATAACATCCCAAAGTTACACATAAGAATATACGAGTATTCTGATCAAAATAGTGTTCACATGTTGCAGAGGCACGTGCTGCAAGATCTGACATTGATTATTTTCGGCCAACAGCTACATTTTATAGTCGCTCGTATTCTTTCTTAATCCTAGATTTTATGTAATAATCTGTAAACAATGCACGTCCATCTTAACTAATATTAATTTGCTTACAAAGTGGTATTTCATCCTCGACAATACAATAGATTATAATTCACTATCGTGTTTGTGTACTTAATCTATTTTTATTTTTTTAATATATACATATTTATTTAAACTAATTAACATATTTTATAATACATGCATATGACAATGTTTTATTTTAATACTAAATTTTTGATATTTTAATTACTGTAATTTATATTGTGCGAATGGATACATATACATGCACATAGGTTGGAAACAATGCTGATATAGAAAACATTTTTACAGGTAAATAATTTTTATCTCGTTGTAAGAGAAATATATTCTTTGGTTGATAGGAATGTTCGTTCAGTTTTATAGATTAAATTCAAAGTTTATATATATATATATATATATATATATATATATATATATATATACATATTTATACACTGGTGTGCAAAATAACAGGCACAAGTAAGTATTTTCTTATTTTTAATGTTATTTAAAAACTAACAGTACAAAATTGACCAAATAAATTTATTTTACATATGTAAAGTGTACAAAAACTGAAAAAGAACAAATAAATTAAAAAAACAATAAAAAGTAAATAAAAATTATTTTAGTAGCTGTGCAAAATAATATGTACATTTCTAAATCAGAGTTGTAGACTTAATATAATTAAAAAAAAAAAGTTTGTCACTGATATTTGCTAATTGAGGATGTATATTTAATAATCAATTGTATATCTTCTATTTTAAATGAGATTTCTGCATCGATGTGGCATAGACTCTATTAAATTTCTCAGTTTATCAGTAGGTATATATTCCCAGGCTTTTTTAACCATTTGCGCTGGCAATTAATTAACATGCACGCGTGGCAAATCCGTCCAAAGCAATTCGAAGCGAGTTAATATTTGAAATCATTTTTTTATAAATTTTTAAAGTTATATGTAACACATATTTCGTCCTCAAGGTTAGTCACACGGGAACAGAATACATCATCACCCACGTGTCGACTATTGAACAATAGTTCCCTTGTGCGTACAAAGTAAATAGAATTATAAAAATGCAACATAATCCATTATCAGTTATTGAAGTAGACAAAATATCTTAATGACCAGAACCAGAGGATTCTTTGTTCATTAAAACACTTGGTAAAATCAGTTCTAAACTGGATGTTGCAACGACATCAGTTCTAAAATGGATGTTGGAACAACAACATCAGTTCTACAATAAAAATTGTAACAACAGTTAAAGCTCCTCAAGCCACTGTTGCAGCTGATTGATAAATAACAAATATCTTGTTAAACACTGTAAAAAGCTGTAGTTGACTGATAAATAAAAAATATCGTTTTAAAAATTGTACATTCGGTGTATTCAATAAAACTGGCGCAGTCGGTAGGATATCTCGGTGTACAAAAATAAAACTCATACACATTAACATTATAGTAAAACTCTTAAATTGATTAACAATTTTTTTAATAATATTAATAATTTTTGAAAAGGAGTATTTCTTGGGTTTTGATACGTTTGTTATTTTACCGAATAGAATAGTGGTATTAAAAAATTCCATATCATTAGATAACAGAATATTTTTCTGTAACTTTTTGCAAATTTTCTCATTAAAGGAAAAGATGATAAATAGTTATCTTGCAGGTCTACTCCACCCATACCATCATTGTAATCTAAAACTATATTAGGTTTTGTAATTTTTCCATTTTGGTCGGTATAATTTCTAATTTTTTTCTTTTTTGTTGTAATCATTTCTGCTTTGGAATGTCTTGAAGAAAGCAAATATATATCTTTTTTGTCCTTCCATTTTACAGCTAAGATACCATTACAAGATCTTGAAAAAATTTCAAATCTTTTTAATTTTGTCGATGCGAGATCTTTTGACATATTCTTTCTATTAGATCTGACTGTTCCGATAATATTATTTTTTTGTAAATGAAATTTCCGATACAGTTTTGATGACGAATACCAGTTATCTAAAAAGAGGGTGTGACCAAAATTAATTAAAGGTCTATATAAATTCAGTACAACATTTTCTGATGTATTATTATCAGAATAAAATAATTCCTGGATAAAATAGTTCTTTATAATAATAAAAAAAAATATTGTGTATTATAGTTACTTGATTGACCAAATTGAAAATATGTAAAATTAATGAAATTATTTTTGTTTTTTGGCTTCGATTTTAATTTGGAAGCCAACTGTTAATTTCAGCCCAAATATTTTCAATTTAGTCAAGGTTTGGTGATTGTGATAGCCATTGTAAAATTACAATAGCTATATGGCGTCTGAACTTCAATTAAATCACATTTGGTTCTACTGCATAGTTGCCATGTATTTTATATACACAGGTCTATGAACCAAGTAAATATGCAGCTCTACCATTTTTTCTGCGGTTTCCAATTTTATATAAGTTAACGTATAACGATCAACACCTCCCATTTATTTGTTATATTCATCAACTGTATAAGAACGTTTAACATTTATTTTCTTTTACTCGTTTTTTGAATAGCGCTGCACTCTTGCTTTTGGCTTCATGTCATATACTGTTGATATAATACTTACTACAATTATCTACCCATTTTGTCAAATAAATATCCGTATTTTTCATTTGTTTGGACGTAGAAAATCCTCGTATTTTTTACAAAATATCTCATTTCGAGGTAATGGGCAGCTTTTTGAAATTCTATTTTCGCGAATAGTTCCAGTACATCAAATAATACAATCTGTCATTTTAAGAATAATGCGCTATGTTTGTTTTATTTAGGTCAAAACTTTACTATTAAATAATATATTTACTATAAATTACATAATTTTACTAAAAAACATAAATATATTATAAAACAAATTAATAGTTAGCGTCGATTATAAATAATCGACATAAATACAAAAAAAAAAAAATAATTACGAAAATACAATAAAGTAAAAAATAATCTTCGAGATGACTCATCGTTGCCATATGGCAATATAAATACATACATTTAAAAACACAGATAAAAACAAAAAAAAATATAAGAAATATTATTATATCAAAATGTTCAATTATATAAAAAAAATATTTGTAAAAAAAATAATTAATTACTATGTAAATTATATATAAAAAACATAATTACTAAGGCATATAATCGGAATGACGTTTATTTGACATATTTTTTTCCACTTAAACTTTACAATACTATAATAATGAAATTTTATTTACGACTGAATAAAATTTGACCAGAAAGGTAAGACAAACATATACCAAGCAAGAAAGAGACATGAAAACTAACAATTACTTACTTCTATCTTAAGTTATCAGGATGTCTTGTCCATACATGTACGATGTTACCAAATGACAACGCTGGGACAAATCTGGTTAATAAAGTTATACACAAACAGTATTCGGACACTTGTTTTTTCACATTTTATAAACGAATAAATAGTGAAGAAAAGAACTAAAATTAGAAATAAATTTATTTTCATTTATTTAAAATCATTTTACAAAAAATAAAATTCGTTTTAAAAAATTAAAGTTTTAAAACATTATACAAATTAATTTCAAAACAATTTCAGACATCAAAAAATTCTAAGTACTTACATAAATGTTAAATATTCATGTTTCTCTTATATTTTAATATTTTGAAAGCATTTTTTATTTTTCTTTACAGTTCCTAATCACTTCGGTGCGAGGCGAACTAATTTCTTACAATATGATTGTTTGATTTTTAACTATTCCTCTTCAACTCCGTTTTTAAATATTTTTGTTTTAAATATTTTTTTAAATGTTTTTGCCCATAAATGTTCAATAACATTTAAATCTAGAGTTTGAACGGGGACGTTGAATACATGTGGACAATAATAAACCAGCTACAAAAAAACATTTAATTTTTTGTATTTGCAATCATTATCCTCATAATAACTAAAGTTATTTTTATACCTAAGTTTCTCGCGCTTTATTTAAAATTTTCGTGCAAAATTTGCAAGTATTTACGTATTTTAAATCATTATACCGTCTATATTGTGAAATTTTTCGAGTCTTGTAGTTGACATGTAGTTTCAAACTGTGATCGATTCATCCTTATGCTTAATGTAATTTTTTGTTAAATTCTTAATTTGGTCTTTTTACACATATGTATGATCATCCAAGCAAAATAGATTAAATTTACTCTCATTGGAAAATAATATCGTTTACCAAAAATTTTTTTTATAAAGTTTAATGAACTCTAACTTTTTAAGTCTATTTTGCTTGATTTCAAGCGAGATTTTTCAAACTACTCTATATTTTTTTGCTTCCATAGCTAATTTAAGGGTACTAAGTTTCAAGATTTTCTTTACTTACTTTATTATCCATCGCTTGTTAGATTTCACAAATATTATCCGTCCATTTGGTTTTGATTTCTTTTCTAATGTATTTGTTGTTTTAAATTCCTAAATTATGTCACATATGTACATTGAAATAACTTGTTTTCACTAATTTTTCGATATTAATTATAGGGTAAATATCTCGAAAATATTGTATAACGAGTTTTCTTATTTATGATGACATACTTCTAGATTTTCTACTCATTGCTATTAATAGTCAATATTTCTATAATTGAATTACTTTAGATACTTAATTTGACAATTTTGAATACAATGCACAAATAACAAATGTAATTTTTGTGAATTTACTGAACTATACAGAAAAACAGGCATGACAATTTCAATTTAAAGGCTATAAAAATTAATAAAGGCTACTCTTCTAAGTACTAAAATATTCAATCCATTGTAAATTTTAATTTAATAAATAATTTGTTAGTTGTATGAGTTTCATTTTTATGTATTTTTTGTTCATTTTTCAGAAATGGTTACTTTTTCTGGAGTAAAAGTATTAATTTACGATTGAAAATTTCAAATATAATAAAAATAACTTTAATAAAAAAATTAAGCAAAAAAATAAAGAAAATTGTTATTGTATTAAAATATATGTATAAAATTAATGGAAACATAACTCTGTATGAGTTTCACTTTGACTCACTGTATATACATTTTTTTATAATGAGTTATACACTACAAACTGATATTCATTATCTTAAAGATTCTATATACTCACGTTTGACCTTTTTTACTTAGAGATAAACTGCTATGTTCAACTGTTCATAAGAGTAAAAATGAATGCGAACGTTGAAACTTTTTGTTATTGTTGACAAAAAAAGAGTGAATTTTATGACTTTTTTTAAAAAAAATAAAGTATTTTAACTTTAATAGGCGTGTTTATATCAGCACTCATGTGCAGTCTAAAAAATTGAGCTAAATATATTTATAGTGTCAGTTTTTTTCAGTCAAAGAGTATTTAATATTGATGTTTACTACGGATAGCAAACTGTTAAAATAATGTGAGATATTAAAGGCGTTTTGTAGTATGGGTTTTTAAAAATAGATAAAAAAATCACAGAAAATCGTTATAAGCAAAAAAATATTAATTAAATTGAAGGGTTGGAACGCAAAACTCTTACATCGACAGAGGTAAATGAAAGGCGATATTACTTCATGGTAGCCTCATATCGCAAAGACTACAGATGATACTTTTAATAGATATTTTTAATCTGCGCTGAGAAACTCTGCTTTATCCGGTATATTCACCAGACTTGATTTCTTTTGATTTTTATTTGTTTCCGTTTCTGCACCATTGTTTTTGTAACCCGTACTTAAAAACTATGGAGGACGTGAAAAGAATATATCGATGATTTTATAGAGTCAAAATTTCCACAATTTTTTCGTTATATAATCAGGAAATTGTAAGAAAAGAGTCAGAAATATATAAATAGCAATGGAGATTAAAGTTTGTGATATTTTTTTTTATAAATTAATTTAGAATTTTGTAAATAAAGCACCAAAGTAATATACGTATCTAAAGAATAGGTTTTAAGTGAACAGTGCTCACAATTAGATATAATTAATCAAAAAGTCTGCGTACATTTGTGTTAAAAATTATGATGAAAAAAATTAATAAAAATTAAAAATCCATATTTATTTTTCATTATTCGATATTCACAAATATTTTGTGTTTCTTAACTGCTAAAATAAGATTGTTTTTATATTTAAATAATTTTGGAAGAAACAATATTAATTGTAGTTCAAAAATTTAAAACGAAAAAGTCTGTGTACAGTAATTACAGTGAAAACGTATAAATTCAAAAAAATAATACTTTTCCGAATATTTTTTTCGATAGTAACGTCTTTGTTGGATCAATTTTGTAAATTTCAAAGTATAATTAAAGTTTTTCTTTTGATATGTTTTTGGATGTAAGGTTATGTTCCTTAATAAATCGTTCGATAAATTCTCTTAGATACGAGGATTGTTTGATAAGTCCGTGTAAAAATAAAAACTGTTTCATTTTTTTGAATAAATCGCATTTTTCCATAGTCTCCTCTCGATTGATACACTTCACCAACGCCTCTAGTTTGTTGATCCCTTCGAATAATAGGATTTGCCAAGTCTGTTAGTAGTGTTTTGCAATCAACTCCTCGTTCGAATAAAATCCGCGAGCCATTTCTTCATAATGGAACAAATAAAGTCCGATGGAGCCAAGTCTGAGTTAGGGGGGGACTGGTGATGAAATTTTATTACTTTGCGGCCACAACTTCTGATGAGCTGGTGTTTGAAAGAGGATTTTTGTGGTAATGAAAGTTGATTCTTTCAATATGACCCTCGAAACTCAAACGACAATAACAAAGAATAACATGCACCTGTAATGGTTTTACCAAGGCCAAATAGTCGATAAAGAATTGAGCAAGTCCAAAAAGACAGTACCATGTTGATTTGCTTCAATAACCCATTGTTTAGACAAAGAGTTTTTGTCTCAGGAGTGTAGTGAAAATGTTTCATCAAGTGATTCGACGCAATGTCCTGTGATTTTGCTGAAACAGTGCAACACTTCACACGACCTCGTTTTTGGTCATCGTGACAATCGCGGCACCCCTGGGATAGCTTTTGCATGTTCAAATGTTGGTGCAAAATATTTTGGCGTCTAAAGGCATCGCAACGTTATTAATCTCACAACCGCCCTATTCTTCTGACATGTCACCTTTGACTTTTTTTATCAATGATTTTGGACTGTGACCTCAACAGGTCGTCCAGGTCGAGTTTTTCTTTTCATATGATATCCGAAAATTTTGTGATGTAAACCGCACTAATCGAAAGTGCAGAGTCACCATGTTCCTGAGTTTTGCCTTTAATGAAGTAGTGTTTAAAAATAAATCGTGTCGATGACAAAGGGGATTACTTTCCAAGGGGATTGTCAAACACGATACCGTTATGCTATACTTGATGATTTTCAAGAGGAATTTTGTCACAAATAATGTGTCTGACCTCGTGGTGTCTTTAATTTATCGTTCGATAAATTTGTCTGTATGAATACTGGGAGATGTCCCGAGTTGTTTAGGAATACATTTGTTTAGGAATATTTACAATATTTGTACAATATTTAGGGTTATTATCTTATTGGAAAATGTAAACATTACGTGACTTTATTTGTTGACATTTACAAAAAAAATATGTTTCAAAATAAAATAATCAAATTCATTTATTGTGGATTTCATAAACTGCAATGTTTCAACACCTGCAGCCGCTATACTTCTCTAAACTATAATATCCCTATCAGTGTTCTTAATAGTTAAAAATAATTTTTCTTTATTCCATTCTACACCCTTTTTATCCATACCATTTTCAAAAAAATGCAAAATTTGTTTTCGTTTATAAGGAGAACTTCATCTCTAAAATCATTAGTTATTTTTGTTGTTTTGGAACTGTGGCTGATTCATTTTAACACAAATTAATTTTAACCCCAACACCACAATAGTTTAAAGTGTTCAATAATCACTTATTGTTCACTTATTATTTATGAATAAATCAGCTGATGCATTTCGATGGCGACGCCATCATCGTCAGAGCATTTCTCGACGAAATGCATATTTATAAATAATAAGTGAACAATAAGTGATTGTTGAACACTTTAAACCATTGTGGTGTTGGGGTTAAAAATCATTAGATTTGCCAACATGTGTCTTTGCGACTTCCAAACGGTGTTTTTCAATTAATACTTAAAATGAACAGATTTTCGGGTTGAACAATCATGATGTTTTGTATTTTTAAAAACATTTCTAACCGATCCACGATAAACAGTTTTACTAAATGAGTTTTTGATTTTCGTTACTTTAAACGAACTTATTTTAGGCTTATTTTTATTTTCTTTTAAATTGAACTTCCTACTTGAACTGTGACTATTTTACGATGTTTAGAAATACCTGTATATTTTGTTGTTTCTAAACATTCGAAACGATGTTTTTTTACTGACTGAATATTATTGTCTTAAACTATCTACAGATCTCAATTGTTATAAATTCGTATCCATTGGAAAGAACTTTATCCTTGTATCAACACAATGCTGATACAGTGTTTTGTTACATGCTTATTCAAGAATTTTAAGAATGCATGTCAAGTAATTATCAAGTGTATTATCTTTAACTACAATAGATAAAAATAGATTACCTGTAGTATTTGTTTAAAAACTGGTCTAGTATATTTTTCATTCCAAACAATATACTCTTGAAAAAACTATTATCATAAAAGAAACATTTATTATTTTTTTTTATTAGATTAAATACTAATTAAGTAAAAAAACACATAAACAGTTTAGCTGAGATTAATTTTGTACAATTTTTAAAAAAATGATAATTTTTTCTAAATTTTTTTTCACTAATTACTTTGTTTATTTTATTCAATTCAATTAAACATTTTAAACAAGATTAAATTGAATAAAGGTTTATTTTTATTGTTTTTTTTAATGTTTGGATTCTAAGAAAGCATTCTGATCGTTGGGTTTTTCTCAAGTCGTATTTTTAAACATTATTCAGTCACAGTACATATACATATTTGTATTAAACGTTTCGAATATAAATATTATATTGTACAATGTCATATGTAAGTTAAAATTTATACATTTTTCGAGTTACAGTTGAAAGAGAAAAATTTGCTCTTAAGGATTTATCTACTCAGTGGCGCATAATGATTTCATAGGACTCAAGACAAAATGGAATTTTGGCATTCTATCTAAAAAAAACAAATATTTTTTTTAAATTCAAAATCATTTTATTGAGACAATAAAATAAATTATATAACATAAAAGACATACATATTTCGTCTAAAAGAATATATTAGAAATAATACATGTACCTACACCTAATCTAATATGTGTTTCCACTACTTTATTTAGACAGAGAAGATAAGGACAGAGAAGATTGGAGATAAGAGGGTGTGAGATGAGCGGTAATGGGCGTGAATACTGTATGAATGTTGACTAGTGTGAATACCCCCAATGCGTTTATAATAAGAATTGGTAAGAATAATATTGGATTGATACATAAGTCCGTCCTGTTTTTGGCGCTAAATGGCGTTGTATCCTAAAACGGAAGTGTTATTAACTTCACACGTGTAAAGTTTTGATGTTTTTTGATAGAAGGAATTTTAGCGAGTACTTATGAAAAAAAATCATGTTATTTGGTTGTTTTTTTACATTTTGTTAAGCATTAAAAATGGCAGAAAAAAGGAGCATTTTCGACATATTTTGTTTTTTTATTTCTGGAAAGGCATGAATGCTTCTCAGACACAAAAAAGATATGTGTTGTGTACGATGAGGGTGCCGTTGTCGATTCCACGTGCCATAAGTGGTTGAGAAAATTTCGTGAAAACAATTTTAATTTTAACGATGCACCATGTTCTGGACGACTAGTTGAGGCTGATGGCGATGAAATATTGGACCTAATTGAAAGTGATCGACATAGAACAACTCTAGAGATCGGATAAATTCTTGGAATCAACCAAACAACAGTGTCAAGGCGATTACGTCAACTTAGAATGGTTAGTAAGGCCGATGTATGAGTGCCGCACGAGTTAAAGTAGAAAAATTTGATAGACCGAATTTCTGCCTGCGATTATCTATTGAAACACAACGAAATCGATCCATTTTAACCCTTATGTGCGCACCCAACTTTACCTACGTTGTTGCGCACCCGGGTACCCGGGTACCCACCACTAGTTTTAATTAGTTTTTAAGCGCAGATGTGAACGGATACGTGTGCAATCAATTTTGTTTATTGAATAAACATAAATAAAAAGTATTTAAGCCATTTCCGAGGCTTCTAGCACGGTTTATATACCACAAAGAGCAGTCGGAGCAGAGGCTTCGACGTATATTTTTGAGGCAATTGAGTGAAGAGTTAACGAGGCCTTTGATAGAAGAGCGATTTTCAAATGACCAAGTGATGCGAAATCACTCTGCAAAGACCGCAATCGAAGCTGTGCTCGGGCCGCAGCGTGCACCTCTTGATCCTGCTGCGAAAGATGATGGGCCTCGAGATAGCTCTGGTAGAAAAAAGTAACTGGCTCTTGTCATGTATGTAGCAGACTTGTCATTAAAAGACGCAGAAAAACCCGAAAGTCTTGTGTAAAATGCGAGCAACCTGTATGCGATGAACACTCTGTCACAAATGTAACATGCAGCGAATGTAACAAGTAAACAGCGCCATTTTGTTCAATATAACTTCAAAAACAATGTAATTTGTTTATTCACAATCCTTCTTTATGCCATTGTATCATTTATTAACAATAAAAGAACATTCATCAACAATAAAACTTGTTTTTAGTGAATTGAATTATATCTCATGTAGTGGGTACCCGGGTACCCGGGTGCGCCACGCGAGCAACAACATTTCAAACCTATTTTTTTATAATAAAAAAAAAATTTTTTTATACATCTAAATATTGAAATACATTTGTAAAGAGTTAAATCGCGAGGATCTGAAAGTCCAGATCGGAAAAAAAATTTTTGAAAAAAATATTAACAAAAATGTGACGAGGTGGGTACCCGGGTACCCGGGTGCGCACATAAGGGTTAAAACGGATGATTACAGGTGCTGAAAAATGGACTGTGTATAATATTGTTAAGCGTAAGAGATAATGGTCTAAATGCGGAGATGCCCCTTCAACCAGCGCCAAAGCCAGTTTACATTCGAAGAAGGTTATACTATGCATTTGGTAGGACTGGAAGAGAATCGTTTATTATCAACTGTTACCTGAAAACCAGACCATTAATTCGAAGAACTACTATTCACAACTAAGTGAATTAAAGCGAGCAATTTACCAGAAGCGGCCTGAATTAGCCAACGGAAAGGGTATTGCGTTCCATCAAGACAATGCTAGACCACACGTGTCTTTGGCCCCCTGACACAAACTTTTACAACTTGACTGGGATGTTTTGATCCATCCACCATACTCTGCCAACCTTGCGCCCTCCGACTACCATTTATTTAGATCGCTTCAAAATAGTTTAGATGGTAAAAATGTTCCTTCCTTAGAATACTTGAAAAATCACCTGGATCAGTTCTTTAGCCAGAAATCTCAGAGCTTCTATGAGCACGGGATTATGAAGTTATCAGAGAAATGGAGAAAGGTCATCCAACAAAACTGTACATACTATATTGATTAAATGCAATTTTTAGTAAATAAAATTTTTCTTCAATTTTTGTATAAAAAGTGGGACGAATTTATGCATCAACCTAATAATAATAAAGATATTTCCACATTATGAAAAAATGACATTAGATCTTGAATTACTTCATGCATTAAAGAAGATGAATTTAATATTTCATTTTTTGCAAAATGTTTAAAGTGCATTAATTATATTTTAAAAACAGCGTCAATATCAGTCATGTTTGAGAAAATAGCATTGCGGTAATGTGTAGTTCAAAAGAAGTTTTTTATTGAACTTAGCGAATTGCGATTATAGTTACATCTCTTGTATTCTTACTTCGGGTGATTATAAAAAAACACAGTGGTAGCATTGAGTATTTCCTGATTGCTTTGGGCAATTCTTCTATTTATTCATTTCATTCATTTGTCAACTGTGTACGAAAATAGCAGTGCGAAATATTTGTTGTTAAAAATTAAAGTTTTTGTAAGTTTTTTCTGAATTTGAATTTAAAAGATAAATTAATAATGTATTGATTAATTAAAATCTGTTCTAGTATCGTTATTAATACATTACAAAAAAATAGGTAAAACAAAACATTATAATACAGAAAAGCGAGCACTAATTTTAAAATTATGCAAATCTGGAAAAACTTATAAAGAAATACCAAAAAATGGAATGTCCTACAAAAACGATTAGCAATGCTAAAAAATAGTTTCAAAAGTCAGAAAAAATAGGAGGGAAATCGAAAACTACGTCTCAATATGACAGGAATATAATTTTATATTCAAAGAGAAATCTATTTAAAAGTTCTGAATAAATCAAACATAATTTTAATTTGCCAACAAGAGCTTTAACAGTAAGAAAACGGCGTATTATAAATGCAAAATGTCCAAGGAAAGTTCCATTACTTAATTAGAGGTAACTAAAAAACAAGATAAACTTCGCCAAAACGTATGGAGACTGACAGCCTGAAACGTAAAATTCGGATTATTGTCTTGTTGAAACAGAAAGTCATGGTTCAAATACATTTTTTCAGCTGAGGTGAATAAATTATCCCTTAACACACTTATGAATAACACACTTATAATTTTTAGCAAATTTCCTGGTCAATTGTCATTTTTTTATTTAAAAACACCATATTAAAATATTTTCTCCGCCATGTTTTATTATCCTCCATGGCCATACAATATTTCATTGCTTCTTTAGAATGTTTCCATACGTGCCTACTTTTTTAATCCAAGTAATTCAGATTTACATGAATTTAACCAGATTATGAAACAGACTTTTCGATATATTTTTTTGTAAATTCTAATCGCTTTCTATTATCTTTTTCGCTAATAAAATGTTTCATTTATCTAAACAGGTCATTAAATTGGCTTCTCTTATTTATCTTCGTATAGATTTTGTAGAAATGTTAATACATACTATTTATTAAATTCCTCATGCACTTGAATTTATTTTTTAACTATACGTATAATTCGTCCATCCTCTGTAAAAGTGTTCTTTCTTTCTGTCTGTTTAAGGTTTATTTTTCACACTTTGAGTGAATATTTTTTATAAATGCGTACAAAACGAATTTTCGATATTTTGTATTTTTTAAGAATTTTTTTCAAAGTTTTGTTCATCATTACAATCTTCCATGATTCTTTGGATAATATCTGATGTGATTTTTTTACCATAAACTATCCCATAAATAATTATTATTTCTATTTGTTCCAGTAATTTTATGATAATAAATTTGGAGTTATAACTTTATAATTGTTAATATCTTATATTTAATAAATTTAAACATAGCTATTATATTTTTTTTTACTGAGATATTGTAATTTTTGTATGAACAAAAAAAAAATTATAAATCTTTTATAAATTAAGTTTTCAACCCTTAACGGACGTTAGCATTTTGTATTTAACTTTCCACTAGGTCGGAGATATATTTGAGTGCTTATTGTAAAAGAAGAGTAACTAAAGTTACTTGATATAAAAAGATAATTTTATGCATAAAAATATTTATATTTACCCTTTAAATGTTTACATTTTATTAAACGTGTAATCTTCAAGCTTAAATGTTATTTATATTTTTTCAATGTGTGGTATTTTTTAAAACATTTTCCTGCATGAAGGTATGGTTTTCTGTTACAAGTTTCGCAGAAGTATATAGTCGTCTTTCTTCCTTCAGGTAACTTCCAATTGGAACATACAATGCAGTCATTATGCTTCTCTTGGGAATGAGGTTGCAAGATATACAGCTTCATCACAAGAATTAAAATCACTTGCCGAATATTCAAAACGTTCACATATTTCACTACAACTATCACTGTTACTTTCCATATTGCAATAGTTTTCTTTATTCATTTTTGGAGGAATAAAATATTATAAGTAAAATAATTGCTGAAATATGACAGAACGTGTTGTCTGCTATCGAGTAAAGATTAAAGTGTAAAAACATACAGTGTGTATATTCAGCAATGAGGACGTTGTTACTTGTTCAGTCTTGTCACCTCGAACGTGACATACGACTGATAGAGCAAAGTTGTAATGTCATTTCAGAGGTGACATACGACCGATAAGGGTTAACTATTTTTTTATTTAATATACTTTATACTAATAATTGTGTGAGTGATTGTATACATATATATATATATATATATATATATATATATATATATGTATAAGTTATATAACTCATAAAACTTTAATAATCTTTCCCTTGGCTAATCGCACGGGACAGCATATATCAACAAGTATGTAACGATTGTTTGTATAATACCTCTCTGGCGTAAGAATAGAAGTTTCTAGAACCGTGAAATACACCATAATCAATTATGTTAATTGATTATGCAAACCAAACATCAGTGGTTTCTTTGTGAATTAAAACAGCCTGTAAAGTTAGTTCAAGTATGGAATTCGAACAGTTCGATTATTGAATCCGAACGGTTTAAATGTAAAACCTGAATCGGTCATATTTAGAGCTCCTCGAGTCACAGTGATGATTCAGTGGTGAATTCTGTGTAATATTTGATTAGTGTTGTTATTTAACTGATAAAATAAATAAATTTGTTTAATAATTGTGCATTTAGTGTTAATTGTAAAGTTAGCCCAATCTCTAACCTATCCCAAATGGCGCAATTATAAAACTTATATATATATATATATATATATATATATATATATATATATATATATATATATATATACGAGGTCAGACAAGTAATGTGACAAAATTCAAAAATCGAGTATATTTAAAAATTAAGGTACATCGCTGCGATCCCCTTCAAAGTAGTCCCCTCCCGCATCTATACACTTATTCCAGCGAGTTTTCTAGTTTTCGTAACAATTCTTGAACACTTCTTGTGGGACCTCTCCGAGTACCCTCGTCACAGATTCTTGGATATCTTCAACGGAGTCAAAATGTCGACCTTTGACGAATTTTTTCATATGGGGGAGTAGGAAAAAGTCGCAAGGTGACATGTCCGGTGAATAGGGCGGTTGTGGTAACGTTGCGATGCCTTTAGACGCCAAAAACTGAGAGACACTGAACGCACTGTGACAGGGAGCATTGTCGTGATGCAGAACCCAAGTCTTCGCGATCTCTGGACGCACTCTGAGCACCCTTTTTCGTAATTTTTCGAGCATATTGCGGTAGAATACTTGATTTACGGTTTGTCCAGGTGGTACGAACTCTTTGTGAACCACCCCTTTGCTGTCGAAGAAGCAAATCAACATGGTTTTCACTTTGGACTTGCTCATTCTCGCCTTCTTTGGCCTTGGTGCTCCAGGGGACAGCCACTGTTGGCTTTGTCGTTTAGTTTCGGGGTCATATTGAAAGAACCAACTTTCATCACCAGTAATAACTCGATCGAGAAGAGTAGGATCACTTTCAACCTGCTCGAGACAATCTTGAGCGATGTTCATTCAATTTCTCTGTTCCATTTTCGTGACATGCACTACTCGCGCGTTGTTACAAAACACTAAACATCTGGCGAAGAAATGATCGTACGAGGGTGGTCAAGGTCTCAATCGAGAGAGTAGGGATCTGCTATTACGGTGGCGGAGTTACAGGTTCGCAGTGTTACCACAGGCCGAGAAAAAAAATCGGTCGCATTACTTAATTGTCTGACCTCGTATATATATATATATATATATATATATATATGTATGTATGTGAATATGTATACGTTATGTAATGAATGTTTACTTCAAAATATATATGTATGTACATATGCTTGTTGTTTATTTAAATAAAATGTAATTGCTACTCAGTAACTTTCTAATTACATACTAATTATCCAATATTAGTTACGTCACCAAAAAAGTTGATAATTAGAAATTATAAATGTTCATAATTATTAGATAAAATATGTCTACCAATTCAATTTCGTTTCTATAAAATATTATTCATCGTTTTTTTAAAAACTTTATATACATACATATGTACAATGATATTATTATCTACTATAGTAAAGAAACGATATTTTTAGTATCATCAAATGAACGATAGTTAAATTTTTGGCAAATAAACACTTGTAAGAAATAGTAGCTATCTCAAATGATTACGGTTCATTAGAAGGAACAGTAACATGTCGGGTAAATTTGAAACAGTTTATGTAAAATATTAGAGATAAGATAAATAGTAACAAAAAATAAACTCACTTAACTAAAGAAATTAAAACGAAATAAACTTGTTTTCGAACATTATGGTGCGACAACTTATACAGTACTGTACATTACAAACTATGAATTGTGTTTTAAGAGCGACTATTTTCAGAAAAAATATTTCATTCATTCGATATTACTGCCCACGTGCGGAAAAAACATGTAAATATGTACGTAAGTTGTTTTAATTATTAATCTACACATATCTATTTATGTCAATACGTATGTATAGTTTCGTTTGTTGTTTTTGTACACGAAATGTGTTTATATACAATCAATAAAAAAGTATTAGATTGTCAGAAAAGTCATGCCGGATTTTTACAATAGATGTCGCTAGTCTACGAGTAGTTCTTATAGTAAAAGCGTCATTCGTATCTATATAATTATTGTCATTTGACAGTTGACACTTCTGCCTTAATTCAGATAAAAAGTTTGAGCGATTCGGTGAAGTTTTATAGATTTTATAACAAGTTGAAGATGGAAGATAAAACTGCATTTTCGCTATATTTTACTGTTTTATTTCCGTAAAGGGAAGAAAGCACGGCAAGCTTGTGATAAGTTGCGTAAGTTTACGATGACCATGCCCTACAAGAACATCAATGCCAACGATGGTTTTATCAAAGGAAAGTCATGTTCTCAGTTTGGTGGGATTATAAGAGTGTCGTGTATTTCGAGCTCTTACCAACAAATGAAACAATCAATTTTGATGTGTACTGTCGCCAATTAGACAAACGAATCCATCATTTAGAAGCGACTACACACAAGTTTGGTCACTTGTCAAAAACTATTGGAGATTGTATAGGATGTGTTACCGCACCCATCGTACTCACCTGACTTTGGGTTGTCAGACTTCCAGATGTTTCGGTTTTTGCAAAACTTCTTGCTTGGTAAATCGTTCAATTCCGATGAGGCTATAAAACAGCAGTTTGTCCAGTTTTTGGTTGATAAAGATAAGTCTTTCTACGAATGTGGAATTAGGAAGCACACCGAAAGATGGCAGAAGGTCATCGAACAAAATGGCAAATACATTATTGATTAAACTTGGTACTTAATATAAATAAAAGAATTTGAAAAACATAATTAAAATGCGTCATAACTTTTCTGACAATCCATGTACACACATTCATGTCAAAAAAATTGATGAAGAAAAAATTAAAAATTCATGTTCATTTTTAATTATACAATATTAATAAATATTTGATGCTTTTTAACTGCTAAAATAAAATTGTCTGTATTGTATATATATATATATATATATATATATATATATATATATATATATATATATATATTAATACCTGATTGATAAGTCCGTGTAAATTCCGAAAGATGGAACCACTGGTGCATATCGAGGTTATTTTTAATTAGTAGTACCTCTTGGAAGAACACACATCATTTTTTCAGCCATATCGGTCTATTCTTTGTGTTTGACAATCGTTGGAATCAAGGAAATCGAGTGATTGTCAAATAATGGACGAAAAAGAATTTCGCGTGTTGATTAAATACTACTTCATTAAAGGCAAAACGCCTCAGGAGACTAAACAGAAGCTTGATAAACATTATGGTGACTCTGCACCTTCGATTAGTGTGGTTTATAAGTGGTTTCAAAATTTTCGGAGTGGCCATATGAGCACAAGAGACGCTGAACGTTTAGACGCCCTGTTGAGGTCATCACTCCAGAAATCATTGATAAAATCCATGATATGGTGATGGATGACAGAAGAGTGAAAGTGCGTGAGATTACACTAGTGCTATAGGCATCTCGTGTGAACTGGTACATAATATTTTGCACCAACATTTGGACACGAAAAAGCTATCCGTCAGGTGGGTGCCGCGATTGCTCACGATCGACCAAAAACGAGGTCGTGTAAAGTGTTGCAAGAACGGTTTGCAGCTGTTTCAGCGAAATCCGCAGGACTTTAAGCGTCGTTTCATCACTGTAGATGAAACATGGATACATCACTACACTCCTGAGACCAAAGAGCAGTCTAAACAATGGATTATCAAGGGGGAATCCGAAAAAGGCGAATAACAATTCCTTCGGCCGGGAAGGTTATGGCGACTGTCTTTTTGTGATTCGCAAGGAATAATCTTTATCGACTATTTGGAAAAGGGTAAAACCATTACAGGTGCATATTATTCATTGTTATTGGATCGTTTGAAAACCGAGTTGCTTGATAAAACGTTGATTAGCCCACAAAAAAGTCCTCTTTCATCACGACAACGCACCAGCTTACACCTCAGCAGTTGTGGCCGCAAAACTAATGGAAATAGGGTTCCAAATCGTTTCACATCCCCCCTATTCTCCAGACTTGGCTCCATCGGACTATTATTTGTTCCCTAATATGAAGAAATGGCTCGCGGGAAAAAGATTTTATTCGAACGAGGAAGTGATTGCAGGAACGAATGACTATTTTACAGACTTGGACAAATCCTATTATTCGGAAGGGATCAACAAACTAGAGCAGCGTTGGATGAAGTGTATAAGCCTAAAAGGAGACTATGTTGAAAAATAAAAACGATTTATTCAAAAAAATGAAGCAGTTTTTATTTTTACACGGACTTATCAAACAATTCTCGTATATAAAAATTAATACCTGATTGCAGTACAAAAACTTGAAACAGAAAAGTTTGTCTACAATAATTAATAATTTATAAAGTTTCAAAAAATATTTTTTTTCCGTATATTATTTTCATAAAATAACATGTTTTAAACTATTTTGTATCGATGTTGCTAACTTCAAAGTATATTTAGAGATTTTATTTTGACATATTTCTGAATGTAGTGCTATGTTCTTAATCCTCTGTTCAAAAAATTTCCATAGATAATATTATGAAAGTCTGGTGATTAAGAAAATGTCTTAAATTGTTTGGGAACATTGTACAACAGACATAAATATTTACAATAATTTTGCAATGTTTATGGTCGTTATCTTATTAGAAAATGTAATCAGTTCCAAGACCTCATTTTTTAAAACTAAGAATTAAATTACTTTTCAAAATATTTAAATAATCAAATTTATTCATTGTAGATTCAATGAACTACAATATTTTAACCCAGGCGTCGACAAGTCCTATGACCCGCGGGTCACCAAGTGACCCATTTGATAATTTAAAGTGACCCACTTGAGTTCCGCAAATAAACTATAATATATAGAAATAAATTATCAAACAAATTCTTCAAAATTAATATTATTTGAAACTGACATAAAAACTAAAATATTTCTTTTCTTTCCTTTGTTAAAAAAAGCCAATATGAAAAAAATATCGATGAAAGCAATCTAAATATGTTCTAAAGTTGAATTTTGAACATTAGAAGTGAATTTGAAAGTAGATTTCAAAGTTTTAAGTAGCACGGTGAAATATTTACATTTATAATAAAGCCCGACGAAATAGACAAAAATAGTTTAGATTTGCAGTATTTTAAATATCTTGAAATTGACAATTTAAGTTTAGAAGTGATTGATTTTAAAAGTTCAACGTTGTGGATGGATAAATTCAAAACATTGCCGAAAGATTTATAAAAAACGGAAGATAATCATCTTCTTATAATATCAACGTGTTGGACATCACTTCCTACGAAGTTTGAAATTAGTTTTGCAATTTTGTCCGCGTTCGGTTCTGCTTATAAATGCGAGGAAATATTTTCACACATGAATTTTTTTTAAGTAAGAACAAGAGCAGCTTAACTACCAAAAATTCAGACGCTTGTATTTGTCTCAAGGTGACTAATTATAAACCAGACTTGACTAAATTGACATCACAAATTCAGCATCAGGGGAGCCATTGAAAACAAAGAGAACGTTTATAAATAAAGTTCATAAATTAATGAACTAAAACTTGACAATTATATTTGTTTTTATAGTAATTACAATTATAATTTTGAATTTTTATGTTTTAAAAGCATCTTGTAATTATTTTCCCAATAAAATGTATCTTATTATTCACTAAAAGACTGTTTTAAAATGAAAATACCACTGACCCGAAACATCTTCTTAATAATCACATTTTCGCTGATTTTGACCCGCAGCCAAAAAAGGTTGCCGACTTCTGTTTTTAACCTCTACACCCCACTATATTCCCCCAAATCATAACACTTCACTACCGTGCTTAGAAATTAGAAGTAAATTCTTTATCATTCTATCCTACATCCATTTTATCAATGCCATTTCTTTTTTTAAAAAATGTAAAACTTGTTTACGTCTGTAAAGAAAACTTTTTCTTAGATGTCATTAGATTTGTCAACATGTATCTTCATGAACTCCAAATGATTTTTTTTGAGGTGAATGGTTTTCTTCTGGTTGAACAACTATGATATTATGCATTTTTAAGGCCATCTCAGACCATTACACAGTTAATCGTTTTATCGAATGATTTTTTGATATTCGTAGCTACTTAAACGCGCTTATTTTAAGATTATTTTTATTTTTTTCTAAAATTCTACATTGTTTTCAAACCATGACTATTTTCGGATATCTAAAATGAAGAATAGAATAATTGTTCTTGTTTACTTAAAATTATCCACCACACGCTCAATTGACCAATGTTATTTTTTAATTATTTTGCTAATTTTTCTCAACATTTTGACTTCGTTTCTTAACCAAATAATTATTTTTCTAGTTTGTATAGATATTTCTTTTTTTACAATTTTCTATAATTTAACTATAACCCTTGTTGATATGAAGATTTCAGTTCGATACTTTTTATTAATCTATTTTTTATTAAAATATTGAGTCATTCCATAAGTAATGTAGTTTTTTAGAAAAAGTTTTGAATGAAGCAAAAAATTACATTTAATTTTAATCCAAAATACATTTTCCAATATATTTACATCTTCTTCTCATCTTAATTTTAAATTTTCAATACCTTAGTCATAAAACTCTTTTAGTTTTGCCTAAAAAAATAAATTGAGCTCCTTTCAGACATCAATTTTTATATTAAACTGTCTTCCACTAATATGTTTTTAAAGATTTCGGAATAAATGATAATCTGATGGCACTAGGTCGGGAGAATATGTTGATTGTTTCATCATTTCCCATACAAACTGGCTCGTTTTTGAATAGTTTTTTATATTGTGTGAGCTCGAGCGTTATCATGGTGAAAAATTAGACCTTTTCTGTTGGCTAATACTGACCTTTTTTATCGATAGATAGTTTTAACCGATTTAGTTGTTTATAATTCAATATTTTCGAGATAGATTTATTACCTGGTAATAGTTCATAATTGATAATTTTAACTTATCCTACCAAATCAACAGCATAATCTTCCTTGGATAGAGTCCTCAATTCGGTTATGCAAATGGTATCTTGTTGCAGTTAACCTATTGTGTTTGATGTTTAATATTGTTATAAACAAACTATTTTCCGTTATTAATAATAATTCGATTTAGAAGCGACTCCCTTTTCAATCTATAGAAATGAAAAGTGCAAATCGCATTCGTTGCTTTAGAATAAGTTCCAAAAATTCGTTAAGAACCTATTGACGTAGCTTAGAAACTTACCAATCATTTTTCAGATGCTGATAGGAAATTGAATAAGTTGATTGGAGCTGTTCGGTTAATTCTTCCACCATTAACCCATTTGCATCCGTAAACGGAATAGTCCACGCACGACTGTCGGTTATCACCAAGCGCGGACTATTCCGCTCTCAGCAATATTCTTCTGTTGCCGTAAAACATTTCGTGAGTTTCTTATGAGCAGTATAGAAAGATTTCAAGGCTTAAAAATTTCGGAACATATAGCTCATTATTGTCAGGTTTTTCCATATTCATTGTTCTTCAGACCTCTTTGACTGTTGTTAATATAGTAGGTATTTCTAATATAAATACAAATTTTAAGAACAGCTTAATTTTATAACTTAAAATAAAATAAAATTTTATTTGCGCAATGAATGGCAACCATTTTTCCGATTTGGAGTCCAGCATGAAAATAGGAAGAAGTAGAAAGCGTGTGCGTCTTATTCCACAAAGTGATACAAATTTTATAAATTATGTGATTCTCAAAGAAGATATATATATTTATATATAACTTCAAAATATGCATTAGGAAAGACAAGACTGATTCTGGATCTGCTAGTAAAAATGTTGTGATGAATTTAATGAAAGAGAGTAAACTATTGCATCAAGGGTACTTCCTTTATATAGATAGCTGGTACAGTTCACTGACTTTATATCGTGAACTGTATAATAGCAAACAAATGTTGGTGGTACAGCAAGAGTAAATAGAAAAGAGATGCCTAAGGAACTAAAATCCATTAGATTAGAAATGGGAGAAGCTACTACATTTTTAACAGAAGATATAGCTGCAGTAAAATAGAAAGATGTGGTTGTGTTAACAATACATTATTTAGATTTTTCCAAGACGGGAAAAGTAAACTGATTCAGCGGAGAGAAAATTTTGAAACTAACAAATAATAGATTATAATAAAAATATGGGTGGAATTGATATAGGCGACCTCTCATTCTCCGAATTGTGTAAATTTCGCACAATGCAGAGATGTGGTAAAGCATATAAAAAATATTTTTTTTTATTTTGTGGATATGATGCTGTCAAATAGTTATATCCTTTTCAAGAAAAATAAAAATGATCGAGCTTTCCACATTTACAAGCAAAAATTAGCGGAAGAAATTATTGTCAAATATTTAAAAAATAAAAGGATAAAGAAGACATCATCTATAAATGATTCAACAGCAAGGTATACTGGCCGGCACTTTCCCACAAGAACACCTCCAATAGAAGCAAAGGAAAGAAAAACATCAAAGCGATGCAATGTATATTTATCCAAGTCCCTTAGAAGAGAAACTGTTTTTTAATGCGATATATCGTTATGTATAGATAATTTTAAAAATTATCATATTAATTTAAAAAATAACTATATCAGTTTATTTACTGTACAAATGTTAATACTATCTTTTGTCTAATCATTACACATAATTTCTAAGTAAAATCAATAATAAACAAGAATACAAGAACTATCGTTGTGCAGTGATGCGCGGTGATAAGACCGGCCGTTAATTGAACGTCTTGGATGTGTAACGCTAGTAGCGAATTTAGAGCTATGTTGCAAATGGATTAAACTAGCTTTTTCATTCAATTTGACTAACATAAAAATACTGCATTATTGATAACTCAATATGTTAATAGAATTAGCCAAAATTTGTCTAATAATATCTTTCTCTTCAACATTAAGAATTATAACCAAAAACTAATTCAATCGTACATGTACAAAGATTTTGTGCAAACATTCGTATCAAGAACAATCAAAAGTGGATTTACGAGGGTGGTCCCAGAAGTATTCGACCCAACAAAGAAAACACAAAAATTTTGGAAAAAAATATATTTATTTTTCAACATAATCTCCTTTCAACTCTATACACTTTTCTCAGCGATGTTCAATAAGTTCGATACCCTTTTTATAATAAGAACTGTCTTGCTCCTCAAAATACCCATTAACTGCCGACATCACTTCTTCATCGTTGGGAAATTTTTGACCACTGAGGCATTTTTTTAAGTTTGGGAACAGAAAATAATGCGAGAGGGATAAATCTGGCGAATAGGGTGCATGAGGTAGCAATTCAAACTTTAATTCATTAATTTTGGTCATTGCAATAACGGATTTGTGAGCTGGTGCATTGTCTTGATGAAACAACACTTTCTTCTTAGCCAAATGCGGCCGTTTTTGCTTGATTTCTTCGCTCAAACGTTGCAATAAGTTCGCATAATACTCGCCGTTGATAGTTTTTCCTTTTTCAAGATAGTTAATGAAAATTATCCCACGCTCATCCCAAAAAACCGACGCCATGACCTTGCCTGCAGATGAAACGGTCTTCGCCTTCTTTGGAGCCGGTTATCCCTTTTCAGTCCATTGTTTTGATTGTTCTTTTGTCTCGGGTGTGAAGTGATGGACCCATGTTTCATCCATGGTTATGAAACGGCGTAAAAAATCTGCTTTGTTGCTGTGAAACTTCGCTAAACACTCAATTGAAACATCTTCACAACACTGTTTTTGCTTGAGTGTGAGCAAACGTGGCACCCATCTTGCACACAGCTTTCTCATGTCCAAATTTTCAGATAATATGCGATGTACCGCACTTTTGGAAATGCCTACTATGTCTGCTAGCTCGCGCACTTTCAGTCGACGATCGTCCAGTACCGCTTTGTGGATTTCCTTCACCATTTCTGGAGTCGTCACCTCATTTGGTCGACCACTGCGATGCTCGTCTTAGCAGCTCGTACGGCCTCGTTTAAACTCTGCTACCCAATATTTCACTGTTGTAAACGAAGGAGCAGACTCACCCAGAGTAGAATCCAGTTCAGCTTTTATATTGGTTGGGCTGAGACCTTTCAAATAAAAGTATTGTATCACGTAACGATGACCAATTTTCTCCATTTTCACAAATTCACTGAAAACGTTCACTATTGATGGCTGCCAAACAAATACTAAACAACGTGGCGTCCTCAAACTTGAAACATATGCTTATAGATTGTTTACTTTCTAATACAGTGATATTTTTCAAACAACTACCGCCATCTCTAGGTCAGGCTGGGTACTTATGGGACTACCCTCGTAATTCTTTTCATCTACCATTTAAGCTATGGGTCATTAATATTTTCTTATGCATTCAAAAAATCCTCAAATGTTTAAATAGTAACTAAATTAAGTACTGGGCAGAAAAAAAGCTATATGTACACATACTTTCTTCACTGACTGTTTGTAAATATATGTAAATCTGATAAATCGTACTAATTAGCATTGGTACGTATGTATAAGGTCATCCAAATGTGACGCCTAGATTTGTGTTTTATTAAAAAGAATCATATTTATATAGTGGTGTATAGAGAAACATGTGTATAGTTTCTTTTGTTTCTTTTTAATAAAACACAAATCTAGACGTCACATTTGGATGACCTATATATACATTTTCTATACGACGTAACAATTCGCGAAATTAAAAATAAACACGTAGAACGATCGACTTCTTCAATGGCACTAGTGTAGGCATAATGTTTATTTTTCAAGTTTGTGACCTTGTTCCGTGAAATAAACATCTATTTTCCTGTAGTTTGTTCGATTATCTTATAAACATAAGTCGTTTTAGTTATTTAATCGTATGATTTGAGAATCTGTTTCAAAGTCATTAGTTTTCAAGGCCACGGGTTGTAGTATGAGTATGTGCGCGTGATTTTTATATCAAATTAAACACACGGTCTCTTACAAGTTGTAATAGATTTATGTACGATAAAATACGATTGTGATAATAACAAACCAATCAATATTCAGGTACGAGATTACTTTAGGTAATTATATATTCTTCGTTTTTATCGAACTACCGACAAATGAATAGATTGTTTTATAAAATTACACAAAAGGCCAAAAGTAATCAGTTACAACGAAATCGTCAATCAATAAACAGTTATTAGTTGCTTTTAAGTGTTGTTTACATAGAAGTACTTCGTTTATTACCAATTTTGAAAATGAGTCCATTATCGAATGACCAGGTAAGACTTAATAGTTTTCAATTATGTTATTATTGTAACTGTTGAATAAAAGATAACTCTTACAAATTAAATTCATTTTAAATAATTATTTTCTCATTTAATAATTTTATTTATTCGTAATTGACAAAAATAAGTTTCAAGGATTTTTATTCTTATTTACATAAGCGTCGGAAAAGGGATCAAACTTTTTAAATAAAAAAATAACCTTTTTACTCTTGTCAAAAATCTGAATATTTATTCAAAATATTTTCCCGTTGTATCAATACAACGCTGGGTTTGCTGAAACAACGTATGGGTGAATTTTAATAAGTCTATTTTTAAGATGATTTCGATGACACTCGTCATGACGACTTGTAAGGTTTCAAAACAATCGTATACCACCATTTTCATATTTATTGACATTTTCATTTTTGGAAAAAGAAAATAGTTTTACGATGAAAAATTTGGCGAGTGTGATGGTTGATAAATGACGCATATTTATTCTTTGGCCAAAAATTTGCTTACACCAACGGGCTTGTCAAGTGGTGTATTATCATACAATCCAGCTTACCAGCTTACCCGGCTTTAGATATTTTGGTTAAATTCTATTTTCTGACACAAATGCTCCATAATACTCAAATTGTACTCGTCAGTGACAATTTTACTTTCTAGACTGAATTTATATTGAATTATGTCTTTTGGATCACAAAAACAAATAAACATTGCCTGCATTCGTGACTTCTGGAAACAAAATTTTCTCACTTTCAGTGAGTTTCGTAACTTTCACGATTTATTACTGGGAGTTAACGTGTAGTGTGTCTTCTCTTGGTCTTCTGTTAGTTTATGTGACACAAGTCGAACGCAAAACTTTTTTTTTCGTTCAAAATTTTTATTGATATTTCATAAATTGTATCTTTGGACAAGCTAAACTCTTCAGCAAGCATTCTATATGTCACATTCGAATCAACGGCAATAATTTCAAGCACATTTTCAATGAATTCGTCGATAGTTGTAGTTTTAATACAACCTAATTTTGAGTTGTCTTTAATGTTAATTCTGCCATCTTCAAACCGTTCACATCACATATAAATTCGTGTGCATAACAGACAATCATCACCGTGAACTGAATTTATGAATTCAAGTGTTCCTGTGACTGTTTTACCAAGTTTAAAACAAAATGTAATATTTTCGCATTATTTCATTGTGTTTTCATGATAATCTAATAAATATAACTACCACTTTAATTAGCATATTTGAGAAAATAACCACTTTTTAGATCTTAAATGACGTTACAAGTTTCAGCAAGTAAATGCGTTATTGAAATATTTTCTATTATTCTATTGAGAAACTCAAATTAAGAACTCAATTCAAACGTTTACTGATCTTGCAAAAGCATTAGAAGTTAAATAATTTACTGTTCTTAACATTTAAAAGTCATGGAAAAGATACACAAAGAAATAAATTATGTATCATATGAAGTGACAAGAAAGAACATATTGAACACATTTTACTATCTACATTTTGTCGCTTTTCAAACAAATAAAAATATTTTTAGTGTGTAATTGTGACTGGCGATAAAATTAAAATTTAATATTATCGATAATTTTAAACGTAAACAAGAATAGCTAAACGTTGACCTATTATCCATAAAAATATCAAAATGAAACATCTACAGTCTAAAAATTTGAATTTACGAGGGTCATTTGATTAGTATGGTAAAAAAGTAAGAAAAACTAAATTGAAAAATTTAATTAAATTAATTAATTAATTACATTAAACAATAAATTACAATAAATTTACCATACTTATTAAACGACCCTCGTACATACACTACCGAGACAAAGTCTGCGCACACCTATTCTATCTTTATTAATATCGCCTATAACATAAAAACACTATTGTTGATAGCAAAGTAACTATTTTTTATACAGTCTTAAATTTAAAAAAACATCAACAAAACAATTTTTAAATATCAATAAAGTAAAGAAAAATAACAAAACAAACGAAATTTAAAAAAATACGTGAGAAAAAGTTTGCGCACACCTAATTAAAAATTAAAAAAAGACTTAAAATGTTATTTTCAGTAAGATATTGGGTAACCTTTCCATTTTGAAACTTCTTTCAATCTTTTTTTCATAAATTGCATTAATCTTTCAGTTTATTCAGAACTAATTTTGGCCCATTTTTCGATGATGGTAGTTTTCGACATTTCTTTGAAATTTCTGAATTTTGTGCTAAAGCAAATTCCATAAATGTTTAATAAAATTTAAGTCAGGAGATTGTGGGAGCATATACAAATGTTTTGGAACATTATAGAGTACCCAAAACTTGACAATTTTGGTCGTATGTTTGTGATAATTATCTTGACGGAAATAAAATTCACAGTCTAATCTGATTTTTTTCACATTTTCTTTTAAATTTCGTTTTGAAATATCGAGATAGTCGAATTTATTTGTTATTGATTATAAATTCGATATTACCAACGTCGCTACTTGACATACACACCCATAACATCACCCGACCACCACCATGGTTCACGGTGAGAAAGAGATTTTTCTTATCTAAGGTTATATTAGGATTTCGCCAAATGAACTTTCGTCCTTTATGGCAAAGATATAAAATTTATTCTCGATTATATTTTTCCAAAAGTCCTCCCACATATTTACATGCTCATTTTGCTTAATTCTGTTCACTCTTGAAATGAACGGTTTCTGTCTTGCAATCCGATTACGGTACTCAGCAATTATTAGAGTTTTCCTTATCGTATCATCCAATTGTATATGGACACTTTCAGCAATTACAAAAGTGGATAATCGTGGATCAGTCTTAACTGTATTTATGATACAACGTTTTTCCCTTTCAGATAACTTTGAACGGCGGCCGCAACGGGGCTTTGACGTTATGATATCGGTTGTTTTAATAATTTTTTTCACTCTATAAATTGATGAATGCTATCTTCCTAAAATTGTTTTAATATGTCAGTAGCTATTTTCTTCTTCCCATAATTTTATAATTATTTTTCGCTCTGATATACTTATTTTCTTCTTTTTAAAATTACACATTTTATTTTCCATATTCACTTGTAGTACCTGTTTGACAAGAACTAAAATTAAGAATAACAATCTGCATAGCATTTTCAACAATCACTTAGTCAATTGTAATGCTGAAATTAAAAATTCTAAGGATAATAAACGATAAATGCAACTGTGCGCAGACTTTTTCTGACGTAATTTTTTAAAATTTCGTTTGTTTTGTTGTTTTTTTTAATTTATTGATTTTTAAAAAGTGTTTGGTTGATGTTTTTTTTTTAATTTTAAAGACTTTGTAAAAAAAAATAAAAAATAGTTACTTTGTTATCAACAATAGTGTTTTTATGTTATAAGCGATATTAATAAAGATAGAATGGGTGTGCGCAGACTTTCTCTTGGTAGTGTATATGAATCATTCATTGTATATACTTGGTATATTTATTTATTTTTATTTGGAATCCTTAATTTATGCAGTCAGACAGTAATGAAAAATAAATACAAACGACCGAAACCAAAATTAAAATAAATGATGAAAACGCAATTATTCAGAATATGCGTTTTATTTCCGGTGCGACATTCAACAACATGGTATATTTATTTTGATAATCTTGTTGTGGGAATACCTATATGTAATTTTATATCACAACGACCTCTTCTTCGAAATTCGTACATGGTCATTAAATATGAAAGAAGATAATATTTTGATTAGATGGCTGTTATTATTAGAGCATATCAAGTATTACATTATCAGTCGTAACGTTTCAGTCATCTTTATTATTTCACATTGCGATTATTCATATTTAAAAAAGCAATGATTTAATGTGATCGTAATTTTGTCACTGTATAATTTGAAAAATTATATTGATTATATAGACAGTTATCGAATATTATCTTTTAAGTGATTGATAAAAAGTTACAATTTTATTAGATGACATCATGAAATAAAGCAACTTGAAACGAATATCTAAAAATGCTATGCTATTTACTTTTTTTTATAACTGAAAATTAAATTTATTGCATTATATTATTACAATATTGGAGAATTATTACACGATAAAATCAATATGTAATATTACACAAACTAATTTATATGTATATATAATCAGAAGCCGCAGCTTATTTGTATCCACTGTTGGATAAAAATCTTCTAGGACCTTTTTGTACCTCTATGTTCCAAATCAGTAACTTCCCTTACCCAGCAGTGATCTTTTTTTTTATTGTTTTATAACTAAATAATTTCCATTTTAATGTATTATTTTTTGCTATTCGTTCTTAATTTTGGTTTTCTTTTGAATTTACTTATTTCTCTTTTTGTCTCTAAGTGCTATTCCTAACACGTATTTTTTCGTGATTACTTATGCTGTCTGAAGCCGATAATTTATTCTGGCATTTAAAACCTATGTTTCACTGTTATATGTAAGTGAGAGCAGGTAGAATACATTAATCAAAATATTGTCTTTTTAATCATACATACATATAAGAATATTCGACTTCATAATGTGAGAATTTCTTCCAAATTGATATCATTTCATTTTTATTCTCTTATTCACTTCATCTAAATATGTTTCTTTATTATTAATAATTTGTTCCAGATATAACATAAGCAAAAGTATTCACCATATGAATAACATAAGTAATTTATTGATAAAATTCAATGAAGTCGTTAAATTAAAAAAAAAAATAATTTAATTGATAATAAATACAATATTCATTATATTTATTCATTATATAGTATTCATTATATTTATTTTCAATTAAATATTTTTTTTATTTAACGACTTATTGAATTATTACAATAAGTTGCTTATGTTACCCATATGGCGAATACTATTGTGCGTCAGTGTACATAGTTTTCATTTTGTTTCTGCATCTTTCAGTTTGATTTGTATATGATCTGAAAATGTGTTGTAAGTTATTTTTATCTAGCTGAGGTTCATATAAGACTATTTTTTTATTTTCTTCATTTTATTATTCTCTTACTTTTTAAGTCTACCTTTAATTTTAAGAGTTTAAATATCTTGCCATTTCCTTTTAATCATTCAGATTCCTAATTAAGTATCCTAAATACTTTTTTTAATATCGTTATAAATAATTTTTATGCTACAACATTGCCTTGTCTAATTCTTCTTATAATTTTAAACTTCTCTCTTTGTTCGTATACTTGTATGGAATATGTAGCATTTCTATAAATCTTTCCCAAAAGTTCAATATATGTTTCTATAATTTCTCAATTCTTCGAAGCATTTAATATCACTAACGTATTGACTAAGGCGAGAACTTTTTTGTCATTTATAAATCCAAGACAGAGAGGTATATTGTATTGGTTGAATCAACATGACTTTCTTTACTGCTTGAATGTGATTCGTTGTATTACATTAACTTCGAAATTCTGCTTGTTCTTGCAGTTATGAGATACAAAATTGAGTTTGCAGCCATTTTGAAATGATATATTTATAAATATATATACACCCGTCCCTCAATTTACGCGGAGTATCCGTTTCACGTAGATTTGTTTTACGCGAATGAAAATCGCGTAAATTGAGTCTGTCAGTACAATAGAAAAAATATTGGAAATAGAAGCTAGTAAAGTTGTAGAAACACATATTTATTTCACATAGTTTAACAAAAAAATAATGACGTTTTAGAAAACAAAAGTAGATAAATATTATTCGGTGTCATTATCGCTACTGTAATTCAAAACTATCAACCTTTTATATATTTATAACGTGCTTTTATATGTCCATGTAAGAATTTGTGTCACTCTGATATGTAATAAATTCCATGAAAAATTATATAAAATGGAATCTATCTGACCGCGTATAAAAAGTGCCGCATAAATCAATACCGCGTAAAAAAGTCCCGCGTAAATCAAGGGACGGCTATATATATATATATATATATATATATATACAGTTTTCCAATAAGCACTTCAGAAGTTTAAATAGAAATAAAACAAAAAGTATTTAATTAACTATTTTTTTTAAATTTCTAAGCATATTGTATAACATTAATGATGGAACACAATTTCACTCATATGACCACCATGACTTCGTTTTACATAGTGCATTCGTTACGTCCAATTTTAGTCACTCTATCACATTATTATGGTCCAATTTCATGAATTACATTTTCAATATTTATTTTTAATGCTTCTGTTGTTTACTGGTTATCAGCTTAAACCAATGATTTCACATAACCCCACAGAAAATAATTCAATGGAGTTAGATCACATAATCTTGATTTCTATATTTTTCAATTGATGAGTCCATTTCTTGAAATAATGAACTCATTAAACGTTTGTTTCAATAAGTATATTCAAGTTTGTATAATTTCTAAGCGTTTTTGATGTGTCAAATATTCCATGATAATTTACCAAATTATACTGAGTTCAAATGTCAAAATTAGCTTAAAAAATTTCAAACATGGCTGCCACCAGCTGTCAAAGTTCTGACATTATTACATTCTTATTAGAAAAAATTGTATATATATATATATATATATATATATATATATATATATATATATATACCCTTGTTCATATATAAGAACCATTTCTAATTTTTGTAGTTATTTCAGGAAATATAGCAAAAACAAATATAGCAGTTATAGTTTATTTATATACATTTATAATGTCAATATTTTGATACACACTTTGTCTTACCTGCTAATATTTTTCTATTCTTCTTTAATCTTTACTTCTAGTTCCTTTTTAGCCTTATTTTATGTTTGTAAGCGTTCCCTTTAAGTATCGGCCATAGTTTATCAATCTAGTTTAAGTCGTGTTACTGAACTGGTTAGTCTAAAACTGAAATTTTATTTCTAAAACATAGTGTTAAATGCCTTAAAATATAAAAAGAAAGGTAAATATCATGGTAGACTTCAGAAAACGACCCAATGAAATAATTGTAAAATTATTAAATTAACTAAAAATTATTTATTTGTGATATACATAGAAATAAAAACAAACATGAAACTTGATGTACATACTTTTACAATTCGTCGGTGATTGTTATAGGCTAAAATGCCTTGAAAAAGGCTATGGAAAGCACTACTACTCTCAAAAAGAATATTCATAAACGATTGAAATTTTACACTAGATAATAAAGATTGGTTATGCGAAAAGTGGAAGAATATTTTATACTTCGGCGAAAGTAAAATGAATTTATTTGGATCTGCCAGCACTAATCATTACGCCAGGCAGTCTAATTTAAAATAATTAAGTACGGTTAAAGTAGCATTATAGTACCTGGATGCTTTTCATTTCATAACCCAGCTTCAATTCACTCGATTCGGGAAAAAATGATTTTACATTTATTAAAGGCTTAAATATAGTAATGTTGCCTTATATAGAAAATAATATGCCACCCTGCTCTGGATGTTTCAGTAGAATAATGCTTCTAAACACACATTCAGAACAACAAAGAATGATTTTATATGAATATGATTTCAATTATAGAGTGGCTGGCATAATTGTTGAATATAAATTTTTATAAAAAGCTATGGGTGAAAATTAAAAATAGTATTAACAGCATTTTTTTTTAAAAAAAAACGATTCATAGAAAATTATTCAGTTTGCATGGGAGAACATTTTTTTTGAAAAATGTTTGAAATCAGTCGTGTTCATGCCACGTCGCTATTAAGTTATTTTCAATAACATAGGCTACAAAATGAAATATTAATCTTGAATGGAAATATAAACGAAATGTATTTAAAAAAAATTTAGAATTTAATTCTTGTTAAAGCAAATATTTTTCTTATACAAGTACAGCATAACTTTGTGTGTATGTTTTATAGTTGTGAATAGTTATTTTTATTTTCAAATTAAATGATATTATTGTTTTTAATTCTTATAATACGTATCATAAATATATTTCACACAAATGAATTCATTTGTGTGAAAGTGAATTCGACTCAGTTTTCAAAATAAATAGTAAAATATCAAAACTTTCAAATTTTTTATTAATGTCATAAAATTTATTTTCTTTATAATTTTACTCTACTCATTTTTTACACTTCTGTACAAACAAATATGTGTACATACACACACACACATTTACACACTTTAAATTGGACAATGATCTTGAACATTCATATGAAATGAATGAATAATAAATTATTGCATTAATATCATATTTTCCGTATAAATTAGTTGTATGTTTTAAAATAAACTAATGATTAAGTTATTTGTAAGACTCGTCTACATATTTAAGAATGTAAAAAAAATAAAAATTATATACGTATAGGCAACTTCACATGCTCCACACTTCTCAAATCTGTTTTTATAACATGAAACATAGTTTCAAAGCATTCAGTCGTGGCAAGAACGTCGTATTAGTGAGGTTGTACGTTTCTGTTGTCCTTGATTTATATCTCTATAAATATTTTACATTGCAGTTTATCTTTTTTTGCTATATCAGTTATAATTATTTTAAGTTAAAACGATGTCTCCGTTGGCGAATGAAAAGGTAAGGTTGCGGCCTCGATTCTTAAATTTTTAAATATGGCCAACAAATAAAGTGCAACAATGTAGACGAATGGAAATTATTCTCGTTCCAATGGAATTGATACAAAAAAAGGAATATCGTAAATTAGACTTTTTGAATATTAGAATAGTTAGTGTAATTTTTTTTTAAACATTGAAATTCTTATTTAACTCATCTGTATATAATTGTAGATATAAGTAAAACTTGAATATGAGCAGGATTATTCCGAACGAGAAAGATTTCTTTTTTTTTGTAACGAGGACAGAAAGTTTCGACATATTTTTTTTAATTGTATGAATGATTAATAATGTGTATACGTGTATGGTGTTCTTGCTGATAAGCGCTTATAGATATTTATATAATCTAAATAATATTTTATGAATAAAAAATGAAATAATATTTATCTAATCAGGCCGTAAGACTACAAAACGTTGACTTATTCAATATTGTGAAAATATTTATAGATAAACTATGTAGTTGAGGAATACTTTTTTTATTGTACATGTTGCATATTATTTGAAATTTATACGTAATACATTACTAATCGAAATATAGTTTGGAATGTTTTAATTATTTAGTTGCACCATATGGTATTCGAAAAACAATTTGCATTATTTATCTAAAAAAATAAATTGTACAAGTTTGATGATTTTACTACTTGAAATATCAACTTTTTAACAACCAAAAATCTTGTCTAAGAATGTTTGGCCAGTTTCTCGGAATATTTTGTAATAATAAAAAATAAGAGACTATAAATAAATTTACGGAAATATTTTAAGTGTCAAAAATTGTTTTTTTTTAAAAAAATAATTAAAATTATGTAATTTATAATAAATAAGTTTTATTACAAAAACATATGTCTCAAGAAATAAATGTTATAATAATATTTTATCAATCAATATATATATATATATATATATATGTATATATGTATATATATATATATATATATATATATATATATATAAAAATATCTATGTATGTAAACAAATTATCAACTACACACACCTCTTATAATATATTTATATTGAAGATATTCTGCACGTTTCTCCTTCAATTTATATAATACGTCATATGTTATTGAATTTTAGAAACTTTCTTTATTGCCATATGCAATAGTATATATACAAATATATTTATGTTATGTACATATTTGAATTTCCGTTTGTGTGAATATACGAGGGTCGTTTGATAAGTATGATAAAAAGTAAGAAAAACTAAATTGAAAAATTTATTTAAATTAGACAATAAATAAATTTACCACACTTATCAAACGACCCTCTTATGTATATATATATATATATATATATATATATATATATATATATATATATATATATATATATATATATATATATAATATAAATAAATAAATAAACAAACAAACAAACATTGGCTAGATTATTTACAAAATTGCATACTTGAAATGTTTCAAGGTATAAATTTATTTTTTATGTTTTACTATATTATTGTATTAAAAAGATATGTTGAAGTTGGCGAATCATTGTTTTGAGTATTTTTATCACAAATATCACGTTTAAAAGAATTTTATATAGTGTTTTTAAAAAAGATATTTAACAATAACAATGGATTGTATATATATATATATATATATATATATATATATATATATATATATATATATATATAATATATAAATAAATAAATAAATATACTCGTATATTGAAAACTAGACCTTGCAAAAAAATATTTCCATACTGCCCGTTCATTATTAAAAATATTTAAACAAAATTACACTATCTTTTTTTAAGTTGTATCAAACATGTAATATAAAAATACACGAAAAATTCACAATTCAAATATTCTTTTTAATACAATGATATTGAACATCATAAATTAAATATGTTCCTACATGAATATATTTTTAGTAATCTGTTTTATAAATAACTTATTGATTGGTGTTTTTATATATTTGTACAACAGAGTAGGGTAAAATTTATCTGATTGACGATTAACGATTGAAATTTTAGTCGTTTTAGATTTGTCATTAGTTAGGATTAATTTTTTAGACGGTAGTCGTTTCAAGTGATTGATAAAACGATTGATTTGAAATTAGTTGCTTTTAAATCGCTTGACAAACGATCAATAAATTATTCGTTAGTCGTGATTGATTAGTTATCAATCAGTGATTAATAAAATGATTGATTTGAGTATTCAATATTGTGCAATATTATTTAAATGCAATACTCATTGAGTTCGACTATCAATTAAATCGTCATTAAAAATTATTTGAAACTTAAAATTTAAATTTTTAAATAAAATTATTTTCTTTGAAGAATTTACAAACTATTGTAATGAAATTGATTTTTTTCAATTTTAATGAAATTTAATTTTAAGTGATTATTAATGAAATATAATAATTTCTAAATTATTTTTACGAAAGTATGTAAAATGGATATAAAAGACCGACCGATAAGGGTTTCGTTCATACTTTTCATCTCACCTTTTAGGGGGTGAAATAGAAGGAATTCTTTTTAAGAAAGAAATACCTTTCCGAAGAAGTAAATGTATAAGGGAAAAAATGAACTTGAAATGTTAGTTGGTTATTTATATCTTTTATCTCATTACATTTTTATCAGATTAAAATTTTATTTGACTAAATTTTTATTTAAAAAAGCGACCAAAATCCCACGATTAATTTTTTAATCCGTTGATAATCGAATAAAAATTTAATCATCGGATTTTAATCATTTTTATGATTAAGAAATTATGACAATATTTTTAATCATATTTTTAATCGGATGAAAATACTTTGATTGTGTGTGTACGTGTACGAAAATAATACAGATAATGCGTGTTATTTATGTATGGATGTATGCATTTTAATTCCGGTTAAAATATAACGTTTGATTGTAAACAATTAAATTCCTGTTAACTCTTAATATATTTTTATAGAACAATTAATGTTAATATAAATGTTATTTAAAATAGAGTTTAATATTATAATTGACTAAAAAAATTTAGAATAAATGTTTATTCCAAACAAATATAATATTTATAATGTAATAATAGAGTTTAAAAGTTCTTTGACGTTGGTACTGTCTAGACATTTCAAGTTACTGTGCATCTTTCCGTCTACGTTTATTTCTTCAGATTCCCAATTTAGTATCTTAAATACTTATAATGCTGTAGTAAATACTTTTGGTTATATCTTAGTTCTGTCCCACTTCTTTCATTATTTTAAACTAATCTATTTTATCATATACTTGTATGTGGAGGATGTAGCATTTTTTAAAAAATGTTTTCTAAGAATTTAATAATATATGTTTTTAAATTAATATAAATATATATATATATATATATATATATATATATATATATATATATTATTTTAATTATTATTATTGTTATTACTAATTTAAAATACGCATTATCATTTGTATGATTCGGAAAAGTAATTCTTTATTCTTAACACCAAAATGAAACAAAACAAAATTGCTCTCAATTCTGAGAATTCGGTATACTTCATCGAATGATAAACATTTACTTCTACGTCATGCAATATTACCTAACCTTTACTAAATGGTATAATTTTCCTCCTTTCATTTGAATTAATTGTCGAGTATATTATCGTTAGTTGAATTATCGTCTTGAACAAAAACAACAACAAAATTATAATTATTTATATACAATAATTTGTTTACATCAAATGTAATTTTCTTTATTTTATTATTTCAGTCATTTTGACAAGTGTTTAATTATTAATGATTTTTTTTTATTTTCTTAGAATAATTGAGTAATAAATACATTATAATTATTATTACAAGAAAAAAACCGTAAATGAACAGAAATACCAGTTATTGCGTATCGATTCAGTCAATGTCACTTATTCGAGTGTACATGTTTGCATTTGAAATTAATTTTTTTATATTATAAAATCATGTTATAATTCAACTCGATTCATACATAAATATTGCTAAATCGAGTTCTCGTACTAACGTGATATATTATATAATCTTTATAGCCCTAACACGGGATATGACGCAAATCAACTGTTCATTAAGAAACATTTATTCATTTTTGTGCTATAATTCAAGTTATTTCTGTGTTTTCAGACAAAATTCAATACTATATACTATTTTACGTTTTCAATATTGAATATGATTATTAAATTTATATATTTTTACAATTTTGAGTTTGTTTTTTTTTGTTAAAAATATTTATCACTAAAAATGTAAAAATTATTTTCTTGCAATATGATGGAAATATTTCACGTATATTTCTATTATTTTTTAAAATAATTTTTAATATTTACTTTTTTAACTTGTACATATAACAGTTCCTGTAAAAACTATTCAGTTATTTCTGTTTTATGATGAATTTCGTTTTATTTCACTGATTATATCAATTCTAATGCTTTTTTTATTATTGTACATTTATTTTAATGTTAGATAAAATTATTAGAAAAAATGATAAATTAAATAATTTCTTTAAGGTGTCGTAAAAAAATGTCCCTCTCAGATTTTACATTCTAAAAGTATCTGGTCAGTTCGTTTACTCATGAGATACCTACTTATCCAACTTCTTGACTTTCCGAAGTGTTTTCAAGTAATGAGAACTTCCAGTAGTGCACACTTAGTTTTTCTGTCATGTCTCTGACAGAATGGCGAAGGTTGGAATCCAAACTACTATACGCAATGCATTGTTATCGATGGTTGATTTGGGTGTTTGCTTGGCTTATTTTTAAGGTTCATATTCTCCGGTCGATTTTTTTTAATCATTGCTATATGGTTCGTTATCTTACATTGTCATCTTCAAATATTCTATTGATATTCTTGGTTACTTCTGCTATTTTGTGCCCGAGTTTGAATTCATGAAGAAAAAATATTTATGTTTGGCTAAATTCTGTATTTTTTATTCTTTTTCATTGTTCACTTACATTGGACGTTGGAGTAGAAAAAAGTGGTTAATAATCACTTATTGTTCATTTTATACTCTGATGCATATTTCAATAGTATCCTTAAAATCAGAACACTGCATTATAAAATCTATCATTAGTACAATGAAAATTTGATCAGATCAGAAATCAGATTTTATAAAGCAGCGTTTTGACAATAATGATTTTTTTTGGCACATCCATGTTCCATTCTTTTACCCTTATAATAAATTTGGAGTATTATATGTTGAACATTATCTTTATTGTTAGTTATTAAAACAACGCTGCCCGTGTAACAAATTATATTTATTTTTGCTTGTCCCATTCAGTGTCCTTGTTCCATTTTCACTGGAACTGTGATTTCATACATTTGTAATTGAACAGTTTTAGACTGAGCAGTCGTTATGTTTGATCATTTAAGTTACTAGAATTACGTTTGTATAGTCATATTCCACTTTTATTCTTGTCGATAATTAATACCGATGTACGAATCAATAATTGTTGGATTATATTACGCAGAGGAGCGTGATCGGATTTCTTGGCAATTCCAAGGTTAAATATATCATGTCTGCATTGATAGACGATAACAAATTTTCTAAACAAAAGTATATTTGAGTTCCTGTGGTTGAAATTATTTTGATTATTCGTTACCTATGCTTAGATAACCATTTCCAACTAAGTACGTGCATAAAATTCATGAATTCTTCGATCCGTTACTTTGTACCAAATCCTCCTGTTGTCATTATATTACATATCATTAAACAAACTAAATTTTTTCACGTAGTTATTTGTTTTGTATGCGTGTTGTTGATGTTATTAAAACTGCTAATGATAGTTGTTATCAAAATGTTATTAACAAAAAACTTTCCAGTTGTGTATGCGTGTTGTTGATGTTATTAAAACTGCTAATGATAGTTGTTATCAAAATGTTATTAACAAAAAACTTTCCAGTTGTACTTGTTTATTCAGTACTAGCAAGCATAATAATACTTACGGTAAATATTTATCAATAGCGTTTTTCTTAATAAAATTTGAAAACATCTTGAGATTAACAACTGAGTAAAATGTTATTATATCATATAACAGAGTGATGACTTCTACAATAAAAACTGATATGTAGTTAATTTTAAATGTCATCTTGCTAAGATGATGTCAATATTTCTGTTTACATATGTTACTATATACTAAGAGAAAAAATTATTAACAAACTTTTATACAAATATGTACGATTAAAAGATAGTATATGCGTTTTTAACCCGTTCGCTACCAGCGTCACATATATGTGACGACCTGGTTTTCTTACCTGAGTCCGGCGTCACAAATATGCGATGAGTGTTCATTATCAGTTTATGATAACTGTTTGTACAAAATCGTGCCGTAAACAGATGGGTTATGTTAAAAAACAATAAAATAGATACAGTATGTTATTGGCCTGCCGATAATTTATTTTTAATCATTTAACACGTTATAAATACGTCGCAAAAAATGAATGACAATTTGCTATCATATTTTAAATAATAAAACGTCTGGGCTGTAGTGGCGGTTTTTCTCGTGAGGCCCTGGAAGCGAACGGGTTAAGTTAAGATAAGAAATCTATGATAAACCAAAATTAATCGTATTCAAAATCTGTTTTAATAATTTAAAAAATACTGTTTTGAAAACATTTTAGTTCACTTTATTTACATTTGATATGTCATTTTTATCTAAAATGTTTGTTTCTATATTTGTATTAATTATAATGAAAATATATTAAAATCTAAAATATTTCAAATTAATAACGTAATAAAACATGTAGAATTGTTCTCGAAAAATTAATAATATGCATATAACAGTACGTACAATTTATCTATTTCAGTAATAATGTATATTTCAGAATTATATTTATATACTGACTCGTGTCCATTTGTTTATAAAACAAAGTAAAAAAAACTGTTTAAATCTAATCGTGTATGTGTTAGTTGTGAATAGCAGACTTGTTGATATTTGAATAGTAATAAATTATTTTGATAAAAAAAATTCCATTGAAAATTATACAATTCACAAGAATTTTATGTAGTAAACATATTTGTCTATATAAACGGTGCATAACGTATGTGTGTGTATGTATGTATATATATATATATATATATATATATATATATATATATATATATATATATATATATATATATATATATATATAGAGAGAGAGAGAGAGAGAGAGAGAGAGAGAGAGAGAGAGAGTCATCCATATATGATGCCTAGATTTGTGTTTTATTAAAAATAAAGGTGTATATGCGGTGGTTGGTGTATAGGGAAACGTGTGTATAGTTTATTTTTAATAGAACACAAATCTAGGCGTCACATTTGGATGACTCTCTATATATACTGACATACTATTTGTTATCATACATAAATTTGATATAAATTTTGTCATGTAAACAGAATTCTATGTACGTAATACAACTAAATCGTGGAATTCGGTATATGCATAAAATCAAAACTCCTACACTGCTTTATATTTCTTATTTTTAGAATTTTGTGTTATTCACTAGAGTACAAGTTTTAAGCGTTGTTTGCTTAGCTTATCATTCATTGATAAAAGTCATATTGATCGTGTGGGTTGTATAATGTAATAATTAGTCGTAATATGTTTGAATATAATTAATTTGTAGGAACTGTATATTATATATATATATATATATATATATATATATATATATATATATATATATATATATATATATATATGTATATATATAATTAATTATGCATTACATTTGCATGATGTAATTTGTAGAAAAATGTTAAAATGACCTGCACGTCTGCATATTTAACTCATCAATAAATATATAAATAGTGGATTTATAAATAGATTCGTTAAATATTAATGTGAATTTATTTTATATACACGCATATGTATATAAATAATAATTTAAGAACATATTGTATTCAAATTTTATGAAATATAAATTAGCCCATATTTTACATATGTTTTTTCGGCATCAAAACAACACATCACCTACAACTTTTACAAGTGTATAGTGTAGTGTATATGTTCCAATTCTACGGTGAAGAAAACATTCCATCAGTGCTCCATTAAAATTAATTCAGAAACCAAGAGTGGCTATGGTCACCACCTTATAACATAGACTCAATCACTAGTTAAGTTAGCATTAGTTAGTTTTAGTTAGTTTAGGGAAAAAAAATCAGGAACAAACGGGTTTTTTGAAAATTTTCCCGTACAAAACACTCAAAAACAAACTCACATTCACGAACACAAACACCTGCACTCACCCACATCACACTGGTATAAAATCTCAACAGATTACACACCACAACAAATCAAAACAAATTATATATGTATAATGTATTACTCAGAACAATAAAGTTTTTATTATTATTATTACATATGTTTTTAAAAAGAAACTATGGTTGACTATAAATAGTATCTGATAGATTAAGATTTCTTTTATTATGTTTATATATATATATATATATATATATATATATATATATATATATATATATATATATATATATATATATATATACGAGGTCGTTTGATAAGTATGATAAAAAATTAAGAAAAACTAAATTGAAAAATGTAATTTAATTAATTAAATTAAACACTAAATAAATTTACCATTCTTATCAAATGACCCTCGTGTACATATATATATATATATATATATATATATATATATATATATATATATATATATATATATATATATATATTTATTGCAAAAGATATTAAATTAGTATTTCATTGACCAGTGTTTGAAACGTGTTATTATTATTATTATTTATAACAATTTCTTATTTATTTTTACTTTATATTGTCAAATTAATATCATAAATTAAAATTATGAATAATAAAATGTAATGCAAATTAGTTAATTATTTGTTCTGTGTTTGTAAACAACTTTTGTTGAATTTGTCATGTATAAATTTTAATTGCCCTTAGGTATATGTACAGTAGTGAGCAAAACTATATTCGTATCTCATGACGTTTAATACTTGATAAAGTATATTGCAAACGGCAATATTGTTATTTGTTTTTGTATACACATACGTGCATTTTAAGAGCAAATTTTTTTACGAAATCGAACAAATTTTGTGCAAAATTGTATAGAGAAAGGCAGGTACATCACTGAATAAAGAAAATCTTGCTCCTACTGTGAAACACTGTGATAGTGGAGAAATGGTATGGGGGTATATGGCAAGCAGTGGAGTGGGACAAATAGAGTTTATAGAATCCACGATGGATAAATATGCGTACTTGAATATTTTAAAACAAAATATAAAGTAAAGTGCCGAAAAATTAAGTCTAGTAGGTCCCGATTATAATTTTGTACATGACAATTATCCGAAACACACGGCAGAAGTTGTTAAGCTATGGGTATTTTATGATGTTCCAAAATAGTTGCATGCATTCCCCAATATTCAGACCTCAACCTTATAGAGAATATTTGAGATTTTCTCGAATGTATATAATTTACTAATATGACATAATTTCAAATATGTTGAAGGAAGTTATAGAAAAATAATGAAGATTAATGCTGAAAAAATCCACAAAACTGGTACATTCATGCCTAAATGATTACAGGAGGTTTTTAAAAGAAGAGACCATCCAACCAGTTGAAAAGTTAATTTTACTTTATATTATTTGTGATTTTCATTTTCATTTGCTGTACGTAGACTTGTACTAAATTTTATTGAATGTTTGTGTTTTTTGTATTTACTTCGTTTTTTTTTTAAATTTAAAATGTTTTGAATTTCCATTTATAAAGAATTAGTAGTTCATAGAATTAATAAAAAATATGTTTGTTTTCAAAATTATGAGTTTCTTTTATTGAGAAATATTTTTATATTGATAAGTGTACGTAGACTTTTTCTACTTAATGTATATGCTTATGTATACCAAAATATATTAATTATTACTGGTTTTAATATACTTTTTCAAGTATTAAACAGTTGTAGATGCACGAGGTACGAACAGTTTTATTCGCTAGTGTGTATATATACCTCTAGTTGATTTTTTCGCATCGAACGAACCCATACACTGCACATTACTATGTTTATAAATAAAAACAAATCTTATCAGCGGCTTAACATTCCCGGTTTGTATGTGGCCTTGTACCGTACTCTTGCACTGAACACTCATGCATCGCCACATAAGAAAGTAGACGCCATCGAATGTACGTATGTAAACAAAAAGGGACCAAAACGAAACTGTCAAAGAAGGGAACTATTGCACCGCATGCGCTTTGTATGTCTGATGTGGTTCGTACAGGTTTCTTTGACAATTCGTAAGAGGGTATAGGGTTGTTCGTGTGTTTCGGTTCGTGTCGTTCTAACAATAGATTCATCGATTAGTAAGGTAAAAACGGTATATAATCTATCTTGGTCGAAGTGTTCTATAAATAGCCAAGCGCGTGACTCACTCTCGTAACCTTACTCTCTTCCTCCAAGAATATTGATTTTTTTTTTGCAGTGACGTTTTTGCACATAAACATCGACCCGTGCGATATTTACATGCAAAAAGATATTCGCTCACAAGCATCAATCGCACTAGTCAAAAATCCATATCACTCTTTATTTATATTTGTATATATTTTTTGTTTTTTAATTTAGAAAATCGCCTAAAATACATTCACTCTCTTTTAAAATTTATATTTGGTGTGAATATACAGATTATTATATCATAACATTCTGACCTATATTCTAAATATATATATATGTGAGATAATAGTTACTCAGAACTAAAAATATAAGGATTTCTAAATTATTGTTATATTAATATCTGTATATTTTAATAGATGATATTTGTAAGTCTTCTCGAATTAGTGTATTTGATTCGATCGATAAATCTTTTTTTTTTCGTTCCAGATGTGCAACGATAGTGTTGAAATGAGGGAAATGGCTGCAAGAATATGCAGGGATTATTTGCACGGAGCCTGGAAACAGGTTACAGCCCAAAATATAGGCTTCAAACGCATAAGGTAGGTATTCATATGCGTAAACTATAAAGTAACATAGTGATTCAATAGTAAACTTTCAATTAGATGTAATTATTAGTGTCTAAAAATGTTTGTCATGTACTTTGTCGTTGAAAATAATTGTTTGTAATTGCCGCCTGTATGTATCGTGCATGTGTATATTTTTAAATTATGAATTTTAGTCTATGCACCTGCGTATATTTATAATTTAAGCAAATTATGCATTATATACCCACCCACTGTATAAAATGGCAGAGCAAATTATACATATACGATATGCATATATAATGTGTAGATTTATTATGGAAACTTACAAATTTTATACAGAATTGAAAATTTAATATTTCAGTATTTATAAAATGTATCTGTATATGTGTACATATGTAAGTGGGTGTGTATGTATGCAGGGAACATATTTTTAAAATTTATTACATTCATTTAAGTTGATAAGCGAGATTTACCTTTACACAGACTGAAATCTCTTGTACCAAGTTCATCTCCAATTCAACTTTTAAATAAAATAATGATTTTAAATTTCACATACTTTTTTTTCTTTTATTTGCTTGAACGATAATTGTAATTAACTTATTTTTTAAGTCAATAATAATTCATTTATTGTTTAAATAAAAAATACTTTTTTCCTATGAGAATATATGTTGTAAAATTCATAAATTCTTTTATGTCAAATTTGTAATTAGATTGTAGGTAATTTTTTTCAAGTTATTTTACACTAATTAACAAGTGATATGAATTGATAATTCAGAATTGTATGGTATTTTGAGTATCGATTAAAATCGTTTTACTTAATCATAGCTTAGATTCTTTGTACATTTTTCCTAATTAAAAAAAATAATGTTTATGTGCAATTTTAATATCTAGATTTTCACTCAGTTTTTCTAGTATATCGGTGACCTTTTCTTACTATATTTTCTATAATGCCCTTAAGTTATGTTTTCTTTCAATCTTTATGTGTTATTCGTAACATGCATTATTCTGTTTCCATGATTATATATATATATATATATATATATATATATATATATATATATATATATATATATATATATATATATATATATATATATGTATATATATATATATATGTATATATATATATATATATATATATATATATATATATATATATATATATATATATATGTATATATTATATATACACGCATGTAAACAGCCATTTTTGTAGTAAAATGCCATGTGGAAGTAAAAACATTAAATAATAAAAATAAACATTATATAGTATTTATGTATTAATGATGTAGATAGCAGTAAATGAAATAAAAATATGGCATTTATTATGTTTGTGCCATAAATTGATAAAAATATAATTAAAACCAAAAAGTGTGCATATTAATTATTGTCTATTATATAACTATTTTTATGATAAAATGTTATATGAAAGTTGAAGTAAAAATCATTAAATATAAAAGTAAACTGTATTGTATTTATATATTAATTAGATAAATGGTATTAAAAGAAATAAAAGTACAATATTTATATATTTATTATTTTCTTCATGAATTGGTAAAAAATTAATTAAATGGAAATAAGTGTACATTTTAATTAGAATATTATATATATGTATATATATATATATATATATATATATATATATATATATATATATATATATATATATTTATTAATAAACTTTATAATTATTTTTTAACTTTATTTTAAGATATATAGAATGTTTATTAAAAGCAGCTATAATTTATCACATGTCAGAATGTTGTTAATTTATTACTTAGTAGGAAAAATCAATAAATTTAATCAAGTGCAATACTTGTCAGTAAATAGTTTATTAATTGTTGAATTATATACTAATAATTATTATATAGAAATAAAAAAGAAATAATGTCTAGATTACATTTTCATGAATAATACTGTTATATATTTCTTATGAAAAAGGTATATAAAAAATGTGAGAAATTCACAATTTTTTTACTAATTCATTTATTATTTGGAGATTATCAGTCATTTGAGTTAGTGATAGATTTGTGATAATCGAAATAATTGATATTGCTATCGTTTATCTTACTTTTGTTTTTTGTTTTTTTTAAAAAAAATAGGTAATGATAGTAAAATTCACGGAATTTAATTGAAAAACATTTATTTTTTTACTTATTCATTTTTTCTTTTTTAGAAAAGATTTTTTTATGTTTTTGTATTATAATGGAATTATATTGATGTGATAAACATGTTTTGCAATTATATGCTTTGTAGGTTTATTACTAAATATGTGTTGTTTCTAATAAATATTTTGAATAAAGAAGTCGAATTTGTGTAAAAAATTATATCTTTTTTACGGAGATTGAATTAAAATAACCTTTTGTATATATTTACAATTGATGCTTAAAGAAATTTGATTAATTTTCATTACTTACTTTTGTAAATTACCTGTAATGAATTCCAAATATAAAAATATACGAATTTCAAATGTTGTTAGAGGAAGGTAACTCTTAGTAATCAATTATTTTTATATAATAATTTTTTCTTATGTGATTTTTGCTGCATGTAATTTTGTCATTTTTTTTGTTGAATAATACAACTTTTTTCGTTTACTGAATTAGGTGTCGTTTTCTATAATTCTTCATGTAACCGTTTTATTCAACGAAGTGGTAAATATTAGTAATTGTTTTTTCAGGCTATACTAACATTATAAATTGTGACAATGTAATTCCATCAAATACATATATGACTCTTCGCAAAAATATACTTGCTTTAGGAATTTGTTTTAGTTATTCTTACATAAAAAGTCACTGTTTAGAGCGTTTAATATACAAATAAAGTATACAATTCTTATTTCCAATAATAATTCAGTTTAAAAAAAGTATCATCGCTTGATCTTGTTAGTAATGAAGTGTAAATTGTCCATCACTGATCTTTATTTATATCATACAATTAGTTCAGTAATAATATTCGTTATCTATTTATCTTGTCAATTTCATCTAAGTGTATTTGTATAATTGATTATTGAACTCAAGTCCGTTTGGTAATTCCAGTATGTTTAATTTTAGATTAGATTTCATTAACGATTTTGGTGTTCATAGCTTAGCATCAGAACCAAATATATTAAATTTATTTTTGTCAGCAAATAATACATGTGTAAAGAGTCGAGAATTGTTATTTTGATTCAAATTCACAAAATACATTCGTTTAATTTTTCGTAAATAGAATAGGTAATTCATGTTTGAGCAGAATTGTTCAGATAGTTGCTATACATATTTTAATTTCCAAATTTCTTTTGACCATTTTATTCAATTTTGCACACTCAGAAATTGTTTTTCTCAACTTCTTGCATTATATAGGGCTCGTTTGCTTTGCTATACATTTTTATTCTTACTTTCTAGTTATATTGTACTTATATATATATATATATATATATATATATATATATATATATATATATATATATATATATATATATATATATATATATATAACATTATGGACAGTTAAATTGCTTTTGATTACTATTTTCCATATTTCTCAAATAGATTTTCATCTTGACAATATTGAACTATAATTTTTCACAAATTAATCGATATTCGACCAGCTGATCTCTTCGTGTTTTTAAATAATTGGACTTACTTCAATATTTGTACAATATAAAAGGTCAGAAAAGAATGATAATTATAAAGAGACTAGGAATTTCCCAGTTATTATTCAATAGTGTTATGAAGTTAGTTGCAAAAATAACAAACAAAAAACTAAATTTACTAACGTGTCGTAGTGATACAGTAATCTTATTTTTTTGCATTCTTTTTGTTTAATTTTTTTTTATATATACTTGTTACATTTTTATTTCTTGTAATTAGAAAATACATTTAATAATCCAATTGAAAAATATGTTCTTTTTTCATCCTAATTTTATTACAACAATTAAAATCTTATTGTGCTTGGATGAGTGATTATTTTTCTGAATGTTAAAAAAATAAAAGGAAAAACAAATTATTAAGATAGAACACTAATATACAGTAGATTAAATGATTTATTAATTTTTAAGGACTAAGTCTTAGGGATGATAAAATATAAACAGGGTAAAATGTAGTTATAAGAACAGTTCAAAAACTTAAAATTGTCTTCAAAAAAACGAAGAGTGATTCTTTCGTGGAAAAGTGAATTTCTAAATCAATAATTGGTAGAATGGTTGTTTGTGAAAAAATGTTACATTTTATCGTACGGTGTTTAGTGAGCAGTAGATATTTTTCAAATTTTGTACAGTAGATAGTGGTTATAGTCTTTTTTGTGCTGTAAACGTTCTTCGTAGTTCATTTTGTGTTTTTTTCCTGTTCTCAGCGGCGGCCTCTCGAATTGGCTGTACCATGTTTGGCTACCGTCTCATTCGACCGATAATGCTGAATCGGTCGCTGACCGTTCATCGAACGTGCCATCTACTTGTAGAACGACGAACCGGAGTAACTCTTTCGATGAGGTTGAACCGAATCAGGTTCTGTTACGAATCTACGGCCAGGTTCATGGTGAAAGAGCACTCGAACAACTTATTACTGAAAGCGTTATATTTACGTTGCTCTCAGAGAGACGATTAGGACCGCGTCTGCACGGAGTTTTTCCAGGTAATGTTTTGCTTTTGATTCGTTTGTTTTACTTTAGTGGATGTCAAGTATCGTCCCTTTTTTTGCCTTTTATTTTAATTTTGGTTCATTTCACATTTGTTGCACAAAAGCACAATGACCGATAAAAAATACATACGTTTATATATCACCACTTGTATCTTCCACAGCGTTTTTGTAAACGATTCCCATTTCATTCATTTATAATTTATTGTTTATTGTGTTTGTACATGTAAGTATGCTATAGAATTTATTTATTACATTTATATATTTTGTTGTATTGCGAAAAATACGATCTATTTTTAGATTAAGGGATACGCAAACTTTCAAGCCGTGCATTGAAGTCATATCTGCGATATTTGTTTAGTAGTCAAATATCTATTTTCTTTCAACACTAGTCAAGTTTTTAATAGGACGTTTATGTCTTTGTTGTGGAACATTTTGTGTATTTTTTCCTTTTAATTCTTAACATGGTTTTTTTTTTAATTACGCAAATTTAAAATAATTTTAAGAGATATTTGCATTCAAAGTATTTCTTAAATTTTTTTTATTAATTTAATTAAATATCAATAATTTTTAATAAGTTTGTTTAATTGACTAACATAATAAAAAAGTTTAAAAAATAGAAAATATTTTTTATATAAATAAAGGAACAATTGTTGTTTATACCCAATATATCGATAATGCAAGTTAATGTCGAAATTGTTTTGTACTTTCCAGCATTAATAGGGTTTTAATTTTCTTTTCACAATTTCAGTTGTTTTAAAATTAGAAATTAGATCAGATTTTTTTGTATAATTCCTGTCATTATCTAATACATATTTGAAAAATAAGTTAATATTTGACAGTGTTGTGATTTGTTATAATCAGCTAGATGTTTTTTTATACGTTAAAATTATTTGAAGTATTTCAATAAATGCATTTAACATCTTTAATTTTTAAATCGGCACGTCATGATTTTGAACTATCAATAATTGATTAATATTTTAGTGATAGTATTGAATTGAGTTTTTTTTTTAAATAAGTAGTTATGAATGAATATTGATAATTTTTTAAATACACATTTTTAAATACATTTTTTGAATTATCTACGACCTTTTCTGCCCGTTGTAGTAAAATTATCCATGACATTTTAAATATGCGAATAATGGCCTTGAAAACGACAGAATTTTGTTTATTTTTTTTTCATTTCATTTTGTAAACCAATCAACAAATGTGAATAATTTTATGTAAATAACTCGTTAGTTATTTTATATACACATAGTAGATACACGTTTTCCACTTTTATATTTTTAATAGTTGAATTAAAATCAAGGATTTAATTCTTGACAATCTATGAAAAGTCAAAAGTTTGCGTATCCTTGTCTTAGACAATTATTTGTTCAATTCAGTTCGCAATTAAATTATTGCTTGTTTCACGGTTTTGTTTCAATTCGTTCGATTACCTATTTTAATATCCAAGCGTTAAAAAGATTATTTAAAGAAAAAATATGAGTAATAAATAGCTATTAATGATTAAATCATGATTTGTTGTCTTAATTATTTAAAACCAATGCCAGATTATCAGATGTACAATAATTAATGCATAGATTATGCATGTATGTAAATGCGATTTTTTTTATTTAATTATCGAATCGTTGAAAAGTAAGTACCAAAATGTAAATAAGTACACTATTCGTTTTTGGTATTGCGAGTAGATTCACTTTAATTGAAATGAATCAATGACGTCAACTCCTCAGTATTTATGAAAGTATTTGATATAGTTTATTGTTAATTTGGTTCGTTGATACGCATTTCGATGATCATGCATTTCGTGATTGAAATTCATTGTAAAATTTGCATAAAAAATATATTTTTTAATGACTTATTCTGATGATGATGCTATGGCCTTCGAAATGCGAATAAGCCAATAAAATGAATAATAAATGATTATTCAAATTAAAGTCTCTGATTCATTTATTCTGTTCTATTTTATTTTAAATCACAATATTTATTGATATTTTAAACATTTATATATATATATATATATATATAATTGCAAATATATTTTTACCTTTGCGTGTTTATTCTATGATATTATAATATCTAGTTAACATATGTTGAAAATGCAGATATAAGTAATTTGCTTTCTATTTACTCGCAAAATATAGAAACTATTTATATAAATCGATTTAACATCATACGTACGAGTATGTATTCAAATTAATCAAATCTACATTTCATATAAATATTCGTTACATTGTATCAAAAACAATATTTTAATTTTTTTTATTAAATGATTTAATTAAATTTTGATCAATATACATACAAATACATTAGAATAAAGTTATCAAAAAAAGTAGTCATTAAATTTCAAATATTCCATGTTTTCAGTATTTTTTATTTAAAATAATCTAGTTGATGAACAAGGATATATGTATGTAACAGATTTGATGAAAGAACTTTTAATATACAACAAATGAGACAATGAATGTATTTAAAGTTATTTTTGATTAAATGAAATATAAAGGTAAGGTTCAATCTTGTGAATAATTGTGTATATATATGTATATATATGTGTATATATATATATATATATATATATATATATATATATATATATATATATATATATATATATATAAATATATAAATAGAGAGAGAGAGAGAGAGCTGCGATTTTTAACTTCGTGTATTTTTTAAATTGTATGTTCTAAAATAGTGTTTTCTGTTTTTAATCTCTTTTTTATAATAAAATAAAGACTGCACATTATTATAGAGTTAGTAAATTAATTAAAATAATTCTTTTCCCTTTTAAGTATTTCGTTTAATAACATTCATGTATTTATTTTAAATAACAGTATTTCATTATAACATTCCAGTAATTTATTGCAATATCTTTCACATTGATACACTTTTATTACAACAGATAGGAAAATTTAATAGTCATATCTATTATTATTCTTATTTGTTTTACTAGTTTTATTGTGAATATAATGAGTAACAGTATATTGTGCCTGTTTTTTTTAAATATTTGTATATATTAGGTTGGCAAATATTTCCCTTCCGCCTTCTGGTCTTTTGAATTTATATGCCAACCTAATATGTATATATGTGGGTGCGTGTAAGTGCGTGCGTGCGTGTAAGTGCGTGCGTGCGTGTACCTGCGTGCGTATGGCGGTATGTGTATAGGTATAAATAAACTGTATATATGTAATTTAAATTTTATGACATTTTTTCACACGTTAGCGAATGAACATTGTTCATTTTATGTCACATTAATAAAAGTGTGTTAATCGTGTTTTTAAATTTCATTCTTTATACGTTTGTATTTCGTACATGAATCCTCCTGACTCATTAAAGGTATGAATTACAAATTGTATTATTTTTTATGTAGTTTAGCTTCTTGATCAGATTTGCGACTGGTTGAATTTTTATATTATGGTGAAGAGTACTTTTTTAATTTTTTTTATATCTAAATGTAATGATTTAATATTGTTTTTTGAGTAATATAGTACTCATTTTTTTAATTAATGTTTGTACATCTATATATCTGGCGTATATTATTATCTCTATTTAGTATTACATCTGTTGAGGTTTTTTTTAAAAAAAATAATTTCAAACTATACAAAACACATTGACGTTCTTCGTGAAAATATTGAAATAATACAAATATTTATCATTTTTATTACGCTATCGATCATATGTAAATGAAGTTCGATTTACGTCCTCGAAATCCTTTCAACATTCTAAAAATCTAGCGATCCGAAGCGATATACATTGCGTGCGTTGCCGACAGAACTAGTTCTACGGCAGCTTCGCCATCGTCGTCGGAGCAGAGCTCTGTTATTGAAGATTTTTCTTCGTGAACGGGGAAGAAACGGAGCTGAGGCTTGAGAATAGGTGCTGTATATCGAGATGGCCACAGCAGAACATTGGTGAACGTTTTGGCAATGCGTGCAATTTTATTGCGACGGTAACGGCAGACTCTTAGAAATGTTTGTTTCGATTGAGTGATGATAATATTGAACTGTATATTTTCGAAAAATTAAAAATTAAAAAAATTCGACTTTTTAAAAACTGTCTATGTTTAAAAAGTCGTTTTTAGTTATTTTTTTATTTTTGTACCTTTGAATGTACGTTCGCATCGAAAGAAAAACGGAATTCGAGGTAAAGTGTACGTACAATAATACATATATAGTAATATATTTGTAAATAAGACATAACTTGAGTAGCATTTTTACAAATATATAGTCAGTTAAAAAACTTTGCGTGTATATATATATATATATATATATATATATATATATATATATATATATATATATATATGATTAATGCCTATTTTAGTTATATAATTAATTATTTCATAATTTTTTTAATATGTACAAGGATATTGTCCCACGATTTTAGTGGCAGACAAAAGGATTAAATTTAAGTGTGTGCCTGTCTTGACATGAGTGGTTACATAGCACTGTAACAGAATCGAACCTAAGAAGTCTACGTATATGTTCAACTAAATTAGTTTTAAGTTATAATTCTCAATGTTTGTAGTCGGGCAATTATTAGGTGAATTTTATTTTTATTAACATATTTTAATAAAGAATACATTAAAAAATAATCATCAAATTGAAATCGTTAATCAATGCGGATCGTAGTTAAATAATAGAAAATTCTAAGACAGAAATATCTGTAAAAACTAAGAAATTAATTATTAAGTTGCAAAATAAAGTTCAAATATTGAGAGAAATTTGGAAAATAATTCCAAAAACACATTTGTCAGTTTATCTTGCAGTGGATAATTTTAGGTTAACAAGAATAGTTGCTTCTAAATATCATTTCGTACACCCAGAAATATTCATGGTTCGTAGAGAAAAAAAAGTTTTAAAGGAAATTAAAAGTAATTCTAAAATAAGTGTGCATAAAGTAGCAACAACAAATAAAGAACTCGTTTAGTAAAATTATTTGTCGTGAAACTGTCCAAAAAGTCTTTAAAATGAAGGCAGTCATTTAATAGGAAGAAAAACGTTCATTTTAAGCATCAATACATATTGGCAAATCTTATGATCTCTAGTAAAATTTTATTCACGGATGAAAGCAAATTATTAATTTTTTTGACAATAATGTGGAGAAAAATAGATAGATAATGAAATAAAGAAAATTTATTTTCAACTATCAAACATGCTAGGTAGATATTAGGTTCGAGGGAGTATGACGGTTGCAAGGTTTGAAATATTGCATTCATTAAATCCACAATGTATAAATTTGACTAAATATTTTTAAAAGTAATTTACTTGAAAGTGTTAACAAATTATATTTTTGAAATTATTACTTTTTCAAGCAAAATAACGACCCCAAACATTGCATATATATTGTGAAAATGTGGTTTTAGGACAAAGGACATTGTCCTTTGAAAAGAACACCCAACAAAGTATTTATTTTAATTTTACAAGTTTTCAGTTACTAATTGCAATTTTTTTGGTTTAGTTTTTTTTTATTGTAATAAATTATTGTTTCTTCCAAAAGTATTAAAATATAAAAACAATTTTATTTTAGCAGTAATATAAAACATTTTTAAATATTGTACAATCAAAAATAAATATGAATTTTTAACTTTCATTTAATTTTTTTCTTCGTCAATTTTTTTATACGCAGTCTTTTCTGACTGACTATATAATTCAAATTAAATGAATGAAAACCAAATATGTTTTGAAGACAACAGTATTTTTACGTAAATATAAAAACGTAAATGACATTAACTAGAATATTGTCACGTATTTGCATATTGTTTAAATGTTATTTAGTTTTATTAAAAACACAAAAAGATAAGGGTGTTTGTATGTAGTTTTTTATGCGTTGAGTAGTGTCAGTAATTTAATATATTTTATGAAATAAAAAGTTATCTGTTTTCTTATTCGTTTCCATTATTTATTACCTTGAACAAAGCAATATTTCAAAATAATGTTATTGAAGTTTGTTTTTCATTCTGTAAATAATATATTTAATACTTTGGTTTGCCATGTTCAATTAGCATGTAAGGTGCACATTATGCCTGAATACTTAACAACCGCACGTATTTATAGATGAAATATAAAATTTTGGGTTGTATTGGGGTGTTTGTAAAATTCATTCTTTTTTTAAGATTAAATTCAAAGTTTTTTATTCATATATGTAACTTCATTGACCTATGTATGTGTATAAATAAATATATATATATATATATATATATATATATATATATATATATATATATATATAAACATTTTCATGGATAACCTTTTGTCATTTTTCGGGTAATTTTATCTCTGCAGAACTCCATTCTCACATACTTTCTCGATTTTAAGATTGAAAAATTGCTCTAAGAAATTTTTATAACCCTTCAAAAAATTCAAGTTTTTCCTGTTGAGGGAGTTCTACAAAGATAGTAACAAACTGTAATCCTAAAATGCAGGGTTCGATGAATACGACAGAAGGAAAAAAACATACCATTTGATCTCCAAAAATGTTTATCAGATTAAAGAAACACGTAGTCTAGTATTGTTATATTGGAAGACGACATCTTTTCTGTTTGTTAATTATGAACGCTTTTTTTTTAAACTGCTGCCTTGAATTTGTTTTTTTGAATTAATGGTTTCATTGTTCAAAATAAATTCATAATATAGGACAACTTTTTTCAGATGAAAATATGCTTTTTTGGTGTTGTTAATGGCAGCGGGTTTTCCTTTCCTCACAATATTTTATACTCAATGTTATTGTCAACCATTAATTTCTCATTGCCAGTTATCATTCTTTTCAAGAATAGCTCTCTTTGGCAATGGCACACCAAAATCAAAAGTACTAATGAATCTGAACTTATGTAGGTAGTCATATACGGTTTTATTTGATATTTTTAAGATTTTTGCTAACTCTTGTGTTGTGTAATTCTGGTTTTTAATAGAAATTTTGTTTTGATTACTTATCAATCCATTGTTATTTGTGAAACATTAAATTTAACATTTTCATTAACAAAGAAGTTTAAGACCATGTCTATGCAATAATACTTTTCTCCTTAATTTTTCATGTATATTCTTGAAACATGCATAATATATCTCGATATTGATTTCTTATTCACATTAAGAAAGGATTAATGAATGATTTCATCAGCAAATTACAATATCTTTATCATAACTTTTTATGTATACATATAATGTTTAGCAGTTTAGGAGTATGTCTTTTAAGTTCATGTCTTTGGCATCCAGCAGCCATTATTTAAATCTTTTCTGATTAATGTAAACAATCCATTTTTCATCGTAACTAATGATTTGTTTTGAGATATTTTCATTATTATTCTTGAGCAAAAACAAGGAAATTTTAAGACAACATATTTTATTTCTTTCTTTCTTCACTTAATACAATGTTAGTGTTACAGGTGGCCCTAGACATTATTCAATTTGTATTCATACAAACACTCCATACTTCAAATAACGATACAATATTAATTATAGTAGAGTGTGTTAAAACGAGCAGAGTTTAATTTACAAAAACACGTGAAAAGATAACTTGATAATAATAATAAATTTATAATTACAAAAAATTTATAATACAACTCAGTAAAAAACATTTATCAGACAACAGATTTTAGTAATTGTGTATGTATTTGCTAATGTAATAAACTGTGGTTTATCAGTTATTGACAAACTTTAAGGATCTCTCAGTTATATGTTTTATTAATTTTCAACTATCTTTTTTAGTTCGAATATTATATAAATTAGTTTAATGATTGTTGTTGAAAATTTGATGATAATATCTGATTAATGTAGCTTTATAATCATTTAGTTATAGTTTTTTTTTTTTTTCTATGAAAGCATGAACATTCTCGGGTATAAAATAGTGAGTAGTATTCTTGCAGATAAATTTAAATCGTGCAATAAATATTGTTGTTATTCGTATGTTTTATCTCGAATTCAATTTGGATTTTCGGTTAGTTTCGTACTTCAAGACATTTTTCTTATTGTATTTATTACTCATATTGATGTTCTTCAAATAATTGATACGAACGTGTGTGTACCACATTTTGGAATCGAAAAACGTGGCGTTTGAGCAAAAAAAAAACGTATAAAGTTTCTCGAAGGATATATTTGTGTTCCTAACAGACATCGTTACAGGTCCATGATGATGGGCTGCGATTGAAAATTTTTCCATCGCATTTTTCATTTGCCTTCCGCGGTCAGCTTTGTCTGTCCACTCAGGGTATCAGTAGGTATATAATTTGCGTTTTTTTTCAATTCGATTACATTTCTGAGATGATTTTTCTATACCGTGTCTGTTGATGTTACTCTTCTAGGCGGTCGCATCGAACAGTACATAAACGCACGTCCGCTGTTGACGTCGGAACTGAGCAAAGCAGATCTCAGCACACAGATAGCGAGAAAAATGGCCGCTATACATCTAATGGATGTGCCGATATCGAAAGAACCGAATTGGTTGTGGAACACGTCCGAGCGATGGTTAAACACGATCGAAAACAACCTCGTCAAATGTGCTAACCAGACACGCTACACTGAACAGATACTAAAAGTGAAAAGTTACGACTTGAGGAACGAGCTTCGTTGGTTGAAAGAATATTTAACTAAAAAGGTCGTATCGCCGGTCGTGTTCTGCCACAACGACATGCAGGAGGGTAATATTCTAATGTGTCAGGACGAGCTTGACTGCACCGATGATAAAAATAGACTTGTGCTGATAGGTGAGTATCGACTATGGTGGTGTTGCGTGAATATCGTCTGTGTTCTTTTAGATCAACGTTCAGAAACCCTTCGACGGTCAGACGGTTTTGAAAATCCGGAGAGTACCACGTGTTTTTGGAATCGGCCACGCGCTGCACGCATCCATCCAGTACAGTGGACGTACGGGACGTGGTTTTCTTTATGTAAAACATAAAAAAACAAAAATATAAACGAGCATTTGTTATTCTCTGATAGTATGTGACCGTCGGAGGGTTCTCGGAGATGACGAAGAAACTTATGAGAAAACGATCCTAACCATTGACGAAGTGTTCACAGAGCACGTAAAATTTTAAAAAATTCTCTATTACACGTTTTTATTAATGATAAAAGAATTTAAAATTCAGAACAAGATATTTTTTGATTCTCTTTCCTATGTGTTTTAATCTTCACACAGATTAGTTAATGTGGAGTTTTTAGAGATATTTAAAAATTTAAGTCAGGATTGCATTTAGAAATATGACTAGTTATAAACTACTTTGTTTTATGAAAATGTATGCTTAAATCTTGAGTTAAAATTATTTCCCTTTCTATTTAAAAAGTAATGGTGCTTCGCCTCCGTTTTGATGTGAAAGTTTTGTTTCTGAACTTTTCAATATTATCATAAACATTGTCTACACAGAAGTATTAACATAGATTTATAAATATTTTATTTTTCAAAACTTATTTACATTGTTAAATAAACGCAAATTTGGGGTCAATTAGTAAAGATAATGTTGTAGCCCCCAGTATATCAAATAAATAATTTTTTTTCCATTAATGAAATATATTTCATTATTCAATATTATTTAGCCATGAATTAATAAATTTCATTTTCGTTTTGTGTAAACGTATTTCTTAAATTTTTTAATTTGTATTAATTAAATGGATTTTTTATTCAAATTACTATTGTGAGTTGTTAACTCTATAATGTTGAGGGTTTGTTTTGTTTTAAAGTAATATATTTGAAATGTTTCTTTTAATCAATAATTTGTATCATTCAAAACTTCATAATTCGTAAATCTGTTTTAATTGTTTTTAGTAAATTAGTGAGAAAAAATTATCTGTGAGAAGGTTTAAAATACGAGATAGTAAAAAAGCCATTTATTCAATATCCTTCCGATTAACATTTCAAATATTAAACTTTACTAATTACAAAATTATAATTTGTTTTCGAGACTCGATTTAAAAATGTTCTCTATTCTTTTAATCCGTAGATTTTGAATATTGTTCATATAACTACAGAGGTTTTGAATTGGCTAACCACTTTCTGGAATGGACATATGACTACACAAAACCAGAGTATCCCTATTTTTATGAAATTCCTGGCAGCTATCCAGATAAAGAGCAACAGGTAAGTGGTTATAAATTGATATTTAATTAAAATAAGATTTATTAAAAATATTTGTGTTTTTAGTTATTTGTTGTGAGGTAACATTTTTAATTTTTTTATACATTAGGTATTAAAAAATAATTGTTCATGTTTTGAACTAATGGATCTTTTTGCTCATACTTTTTTTATTTTTTTTCTGTAGCTTAATTTCATTTGTGAATATTTGTCGACTGTCGAAAACTCTAGTTCTCCAGATGATGTATTGAAAGAAGTGAAAGCATTTTCATTAGGTAGCCACATGTTTTGGGGGCTATGGGCGTGTGTTAATGCGCCTTTATCACAGATTCCATTCGGATACTGGGTAAGTGAATATTGGAACTTTATTTTTCGTATTGGATTTATGATATGTTATCGAAAATTCAATTTAAAAAATCTTATTAACTATATTGTTGTAAATAGTCGTTGAATATTTTTTAAAAAAATTGTATCTTATGGTATTAAGAGGTAAAGAAGTAATTGTAAAATATTTTTGTTTGTTTTATTGATGTTACTTTTAAATTATGAGATTGACTTTTTAAACAAGTATGTTTGTATTTTTTGTTTAACAAATATTTTTATTTATGGTAGGTGTGTCGAGAACATTTTTGTAAATTTGTATTTTTTAGTATTGTAGTGTGTATATTTCATGTTTATAAATGTTAACTTCAATTTTAACATAACATTTTAGGATATTATTCTTGAAACAACAAATTTAAATATATATATATATATATGAAAAAAGTCAATATTTCTTGTTTATAAATGTTAACTTGAATGTTAACATAACATTTTAAGATATTATACTTGAAACAACAAACTTTTTTAAAAAAAATATGAAAAAAAGTCAATCTTTTGATCTGTTGAAGTAGGATATCATTTAAATAAATATATATTATGTTTTTATATATTTTTTGATATCATTTAAAATAATATTAATTTTTTTTACTTAAAATTGCCCTTGTTGAAAAAGTCAATTTAAAAGATTACAAATACTTATTTTTTTTATATGCAGTAATTTAATTTTTGTCATTTTATATTGATGTTGAATTTTTATCTACAGGATTATGCTGTATCTCGACTTGATTCATACTTTCAATTGAAAGAAGAATTGATTTCATCTGATTCGATTGAAGTTAAGAGGAATCTACATGACTATGACTGAACAGTTACAATGTAATCATCGTAGGGATACTTGCAAGCATATACCTATTAATATATGTTTGTTTATCTCTAAAAATTTGTACCTGTGTATTTGATCTGAACATTTCCATATCCTGCGACAATTTCAATCAAAAAAAGAGAAAAGTGCATTTTATCGCTGCTCATTATTCAAACACAGGTTGTTCTTGCCGGATATTCCTAAGTAAAACATGGCCGATTATTTTTGTTTTCGTTTTCATGTACGATTTATTTCTCGATTTTAAAAGAGCAATTATACTTCGTCACCTGCTTTTAATAAGACTGACTGGAATGTGTGACGAATAATTTAGGGATAGAGACCTGTGTTTGTTTATGTATTTATATATATATATACACACAACATCTATATTTATATCGATTGAATGATCCGTTGTGATAATTTGTTAGGTTGTGGATATTCGATCAACAAAAGGTACAGGGTCGAAGAACCAAAAAAATCTTTAAAAAAATCATATATTTTATATGAGTCAATATGTATTAATAATAAGAACGTCATGTCCTGTGAGTTTGTCCTCATTTTTTAGATCAAATAGACAAATACAAAAGGAAATTTAAATTTTGTATACTGGAAATGATTGATAATCTTCAGAGATTTCATAGATACAAACATCATATACATGAAATTTTTTATTTGTTGTATTCAGTTAATTTGGAGTTCAGTTGGGAAAAAAAACAAAAAGAACAAAAAAATGTAAAGATATTAACTTTGCTTGATAAAAATTTTCATTTTATTATATAAGTGAAGTAGAGGAAATGAAAATTATACGTTCACAGGTTGATTACTAAAAATGTTGTATAAACACTTGCTGTCAATATTGCCTGTGATAATTTAGTGTCAAAACGATTTGAATTCTCATTTATATGGTGCTATATTTAAGCTAGTTGCGAATGAGTGCACTGAACTCGAACAGTTTGTGACCAGTGTTGGATGTCAATAGTTCATTGCATGCGAATGAATTTTAGACAGCTGTTTGATTCCATTTACTTAAACGTTCGAGAAAAACTTATGTGATGTCGATTTTAAGGGTCTTTTTTAACGATTTATGTGCGTTGACGTACGCTCAGATTTATTTCCATTGTACTTACAAATGTCACTGATTTTCACACGTTGTGAGGCATATTTTGATTTATTTATTTCTTTTTTACAAAGAAAATATAGTTACTTTAGCAGTATATTTTTATATTTTCTGATAGTTCTTTAATGGTCGGCATTTGAGTTTTTATCTTTTTAAATAATTGCTATTACCACGGTTTATAGTTATTATTATAGTATATACGTATATATATATATTCTTCTGTTTTTATATTAAATGATTATGTACTTAATAAAGCCTGTTTTCAATTTTTGTATGACTTTTCTTTTAAAGATCCCATATGTATTCTTAGAAAATGATGATTCATTTTTTATTTATTTTTTTGTAAGAGTATAAGGTAATGGTGTAAATGAGATAAGTTAAAGGAGTGAATTAATGAAATAAAAATAATTAAAACATAAATTTATATTCAGGTAAATGAATAAAAATTGTGAATTAGCCCATTTTCACATGAGCAAATAATTTTTTAAAAATAAATATTTTGATCTTAACGTTAGTAATAAGATTTTGAAGAAATTTAAATTTGTCGTTTTTGAGCTGTTGTGTATTCGAGTGGTTGGTTATAAACAGCATATGCTATATTTTATTAAATAAGCACATAATCTAAAAATTGAAAAATAAACTTTTATAATGTCTCATATTTGAATGATAATTTATTTGCATGAAAATGAATTCACTAGAGTTTCAAAACACTTTTTTAATACATTTATTTTTATTAAACATTACAGTACATATATAAGTTTTTTTATTTACATTTCAATTTCTAGTGCAGTTCATAGAAAAATACAATATGGTTTGATTTGTTGCAAAAAAAATATATTAGTTTTTTAATTGAGAATATAAATATTAGATCACTGAATTACATGAATTTAATGTGCATTTTTTCACATAATTGTAGATAATTTTATGTTGGAATGTAATAACAAAAATTAAATATTTGATAACATTCCTTAATAAAATTTAATCACATATCATTTTAATGAAGTTATTTAATACATTTTTAATTGAATTTGAAATGTGACTTTTTATTTAATTATCATTAAAAATTTCAAGTGTAGTACTTTTTGGTTATTTTCTTTATAATAAATATCATATAGAGAAATTTGTAAATATCTGTACAAATTGATTAGTTTTTATGGTCAAAGGAAAATAGTACAATAATTGTGTTTTTGGTAATGCATTAATGAAGAAATTTTATATTATCGTAAGATATAATTTCTTATTTTAATAATATAAAGAAAACGTAAAGAAAATATTTTTTTTTGCTGAAATTGCAGAACATGCTTTCATTATTTTACAATTTAATTTTTCATACAGATAATGGTTTTAATCAAAAATGATTTTAAATACATTCGTTACTTTATTCGTTGTATATTAAAAGTTCTTTTTATGAAATTAATTACATGGACTTTTGTTTTTCAATTAGATTTTTTTGAAAAAATATATAAACTGAATGAAATGAAAACTATCAATTTTTGACATTTGTGTATTTTTGATTATTTTATTTAAAATAGTGCCTTGTAATGATTTTAGTCTTTATTTTCATATTTATATATGAAATTTAATATAAAATGAAAAACAGTTACATTCATTTTACACACTTATTTTGTTTTTAAGTAAATTAGGTATGATGAGTGCTTATATAATCAAGATTTGATTAAGATGAATCGTACTGCCACTGTGGCTTCATAATCACCCAAAGTAACAATACAAGAGATGTATTATAAATATAATCGCAATTCGTTAAGTTCAATAAAATTTTTTTTTTTGAACTACACATTACCACACTGCTATTTTCCTGAAAATGACTATACATATATATATATATACACACACACACACATACAGGCCCGCCTCAAGGGGATCGGCCGCCCGTGCGCAAAAATATTTTGGCCGCCCCCATTCCCAAATTGCACTTCTTCCATGGCAGACTATTGAATGATATTTAATAACTTCAAGGGAAAGGATAATTGAAATTTTCAGAGAAATGTGTTAAAAATACAATGATGTATGTGTTTTTCTTGGAATCAACCGCCCGTGTGCATTGCACACTTTGGGACTTCCCACACTAGTCAGCATGCTTGCAGTATTCACGCCCATTACCGCTCGTCTCACACCCTCTTATCCACAAACTCCCCCACCTAAAAAAATTAGTTTGCGGATAAGAGCGTGTGAGACAAGTGGTAATGGGCCGTGAATACTGTATGAATGTTAACTAGTGTGAATTGGGCAATTGGGCCTTTCCATACTAGTTAGCATCCATACAGTATTCACGGCCCATTACTACTCGTCTCACACGCTCTACCCGAAAACTAATTTTTTAGGTGGGGAGTTTGATGATTAGAGGGTGTGAGACGAGCGGTAATGGGCATGAATACTGTATGCATGCTGATCTCTAGTGTAGAAAGGCCCATTGCACATATGGAAAGGGTGGACCTGTACACATACGTACATGCATAAATACATCTATTTGTGTATACATATGTAAGAGATTTGTATTTAGGAAATTATTTGTTTTATAAATTTTAATGAGTAGCCTGGAGCTCTGCTGATCAAATATCATGAAGCAGTTGATTGGGGACTTCGAAAATTGTTGTACTTAGTGAAATTTTCACTCAACCAGAGATGAATAGCATATTTATAATGTAAATCATTATCCTCGGGATAGGTATTCTAGTATAGTTAGCTTCCTGAAGTCACAAAGCAATGTGGTGGTAAATATTGATGTATACTTAATTATTTAAAATATATAAGTTATTATATTTGTGACAATTATGAAATAGTTGTTTTGTTGAAACCGTGGGATAACTTTTCTTTGTATTGTGATACATCTGTTTTGATAGTATATGTCATGTTCACATATTCTATTGATATTACTATGAGTATTAATAGACTCTCTGATGATGACATATATTGTCAAAACTAGTCCTAGTATAGTACAAACAAAGAAGAGTGATCGTAAGGTGTTAAAAGTTATTACAGAATAAACATAGGCAAGAATATAAGAAATGACAAATTTAAAATTGAAAACTTGCTGCAGTTAATTAGAAATAGCGTTTTTCATTTTTATAAAATGATAATTTATTTCATAATTTTTTTCAGGTGGCTTGTTCATGCTTAACATGTTAAGAATATATTTTCAATGATAATTAAATTTGGTTTCTTATGTACTTGAAAAAAAATAGCACTGTAAATACAAGGACCTATGAGAGTTTCTGCAGGAACAAAAATATTATACAATAGCTATATATATATCTATATCTATATATATATATATATATATATATATATATATATATATATATATATATATAAATTTAAATAATAAATAGACTTTTGGCTTTTTTGAAAAGAAATTGATATAATTCTAGAATTTTTTGATGTGTTTTTTTATATATTTATAATACAGTTTAAATAGTTTTATATACAAGTAGATTTTTAATAAGATGTGTCAATTTCCTTTGTTAATGTAATATTTTTTCAACTATTTAATTTTATATTATAAATATTTTTCAAACTTCTATTACTGTCTTTTATAATTTATATTATTTGCTTGAAAATTGTCAATATACGATATTGTATATAGACATATCATATTGTATATATATATATATATATATATATATATATATATATATATATATATATATATATATATAAGAGAGTCGTTTGATAAGTATGGTAAATTTATTTATTATTTAATTAATTCAATTAAATTTTTCAATTTAGTTTTTCTTTCTTTTTACCACACTTATCAAAACGACCCTCTTATATATATATATATATATATATATATATATATATATATATATATATATATATATATATATATATGTTTATATATGTATACATATATATGTGTGTGTGTGTATGTAACACATTTTACTTACACTTACTACATTGAGCAAATTTACAAGAAAAAATTTATAATAATAAATAAAAAATTGTAATTATAATTAGTAATACTTATAATTTTAATAAATGTATTACTGATTCCCAACATTATAACATTTTATAAAAGTGAACGAAAACAATAAATTGTAAGATACATAAGAAAGCTACAATCAACAATTAATTATATTTTTTAATGCATCACTCTGACGATTGAAATGTGCATTAGTTATTAAGCTAACATAAATAATAAGTGATTATTGGAAGCTTTTATAAAATTTTGTAGTGTTGGTAATCAGTAATTCATTTGATTTAAAATGAATTTACTGTAGTACAAAAACAAATATTGATGGTCTTTTAATATTATTAAAGAATAATTTACTAACGTAAACATATAATTATTCTGGACGGGTTGTAATTGTAACAAAATTCTTTATAAATTTTAAGAAGTTAATAAAACTATTAGTATAAAAGTATTGTTTCTACTAAAACGTAATATATATTTGTTTAAAAAAATGATTATTTCGGAATTAAATCTAAGTTAACTAATGTTGTTTACATATTAATAACTTATTTATTTCACACTTTTAAATTATAAGTACTATTGAAAATATAAACTAAATTATTACAATAAAAATCATAGTTATATCTTTTATATAATTAGTTAATTGTTATTATTTAACCGTTTTAGTGCCAAAGATCTTGTAAACAAGCGCGATTGCGCTCTTTGGCACTAAAACGATTAAAAGATGATATTTTTATTTTATTGACAATTAACGAGAGATTTCATATATAATTATTTTGCCATTTGTTTTAGATAGTAAATTTAATATTGTATGAAAATGGGGTTGTAAACATCACAAGCACTTAAATGAAAATATTTACACTCTTTTTAAAGAAATTAATTGTCAAAAAAATCGATTCCCTATATTTATATATGTGTAAATAATAATAATTATTGAATAATTACTGCTTAAATAAATTAGATGGTTCGAAAATCATTAGATGGTTGTTAAAAATTACAAAAAAATATTTTTTAATAATTTCGTATACATATATATATATATATATACTAAAATTATTTATTAACATATTTTAATAAATTTCGATTAAATATATTTGTTTATATTATTACAACATATATTTTTAAAAACATGAATTTGAATTATATAATACATTTATGTACATATCTCAAAAATAGTGTCGATTTAAAACGATTAGAATACATACGTTTTACCATACAATAATAACATTTGTAGTAACAATTCTTAAAATAAAAAGTACAATAATATGTTTCTTAAAAGTGTATTATACAATTTGTTCAAGCGTTTTGTCCCGAATCATTTATATGTAGGTTTATATATACATATATATTTGTGAGTTTTTCTCATACATATTCCTTTAATTATATTATTAATATTATTAATACTTTATCATAATTAGTTTAATGGTCAAGTGAGATGATAACAATTTTCATTGTATTCTAAACATTTAGACATATGTTTTATTTTTATATACTTTTTTTTATTTTAAAATTATAACTATTATAATGGTGGTTTTAGACAAAAATATCCTAGAGTTTGCTTAAGAATTCATGACTTTTACCTCTTTGTGGTCATTCTTTGTATCATACAATGAAGTGTTGGAAGTATTTTGAAGTAAACAACTATTTTAAATATGTTTGTGTCAAAATTACTTGAAAAGAGAATATATAAATAAATATTTGTCTGTGCTTTAATGCCAAGAAAATATTGCATTTATTATATATATATATATATATATATATATATATATATATATATATATATATATATATATATATTAGAGAAGTAAATTTCGAAAATGAAAGTATAAAAATAAATAGAGATATATGTTGTATTTTTGATTTATAGATGACGAACTACTTGTACGTGAAATACCAGAAGAGCTAAAATTACTACTTGAGACTTAAAATAATGTAAAAACTAAAATTATGTTTAAAAGCATTGTAGAGAAAGAAGATATACATTTAGAGGTCCAGTGCTTGGAAAAAGTGGATGAAATATCAGAAAAATTATACGATATAATTGTTATGATCAGAGTTTAGATTGAGAATTAGGGTAATATAAGCATTTGGAAGGATGAATAATATAATAAAGAGAAAAATATCATTGAGTCTGGAATCAAAATCGTATAATCAATGTATACTACCTGCTTGTATTTCTGGGTCAGAAACTTGAATACTGAATGCAAAAATGAAGAAAAAACTTTTGATAATCTAGCGAATTATGGAAAGGATAATCTTAGAAAATTCTAAATATGATATTTTTAAATGGCATTCATTAGTTTGGCTATTTGAGAGAACTTTAGTAAACTCACAATTATTAGAAACAAATTAGTTTGGTACTATAAGTTAATTGATTAACATAAGTTAATCATTCGACATGGAGTATAAAAAAACACTGTGATTGTGTTATATAAGTGCTTTAAGTCGTTGACTGAGATTTTTAATTTTATTAAACCTTTAAAAATAGCAAAAAATGTATTTATTGATCTAATAATAGATACAAGGAGGTGTTCCCTGTCAATAATCGACCGAAAGTGGTTAGAAATATGTAACAAGAAGACCAGCAGTTGCTAAAGTAGTAGAGGAGAGAATTCGCAGAAATCTACTTCATAGCAAAAAATCATAGTCTGGGGATGAAAATTTCTCCTAGAATTATGTCCTGTATCATTAAAGAAGATCTTAGATTTGGAACTTATTGTAGAAGTACGGGTTAGTGTTTCTCAGCAGTTTTAAGTCACATAAGAGTTATAAGAATAAAAAGCTTTCTAGCATGGTATGTGAATGACACTCATCAACAAATTCTTTTTATATATCAAAAAAATACTGTCGAAATAATCCACCTGCATTATAAAAGAATACACAGAATGCAATTTTCGGGAAATTGGTGAAAAGTTTCTGAAGTTGAAAAGAGGGAATTTTCTGACTTCAGAATTGGTTTGATGTGGAATGGTGTATGACAGTGTCACATAATTGCATTTTTATGAATAGGGCATTAAAATGAACGTAACTAATAATTAAAATGATATTTTAGAGGAGTTTAGCCTGTAAGTGACACTATGTCTGAGAAAAAGTATTGGATCTTTCAGTAAATTCAGTGTTGGCACATTATCTGAAAATAACAGTGTTGGCAGAGGTCAATTCACCAGAATTTATCTTTGCTAAAGATTAGCATTCAGGAACCCCATATATCAATTTTTTGGATTACTTCATGTAGAATATTTTAGAAGAGAGAGTTTACTGTAAATCATATTGAAATAAGATTGATATAAAATTTGGTGCAGTTAATAGTCTCTATACCTTTAGAAGTGATATGTGCACTAATAAAAGAGAGTTGGAAGAAGTGTGCAGAGGTTAAAGGTATATATTTTTTATATTTTAATAATAGTTAGATATAAAAAATTAATATTTTTTCATTTTTTGCAGGGAATCCTGCCCATCTGAGTATCGCATTCCTTGCCAGGGCCGAATAAACCTGGTACAGCGAAAATAACTCGAAAATAAATATAATATTTTTCAGTATTGAACATATTTTACACCTTATGTTCTATCAAATTTCTATTTGTTTAAAATAAGATTTGAAAAAAAATATTTATGAATTTTAAAGCTAGTATCTTTTTTATTGCAAAAAAATCTTTTTGAAAAAAATGAAATGAAAGTTTATAACAAAGAATTGGTTATTTTATTTATATGTAGATATCTTTAAAGTATGAATGATTATGTTGGTTATTAGCCAAAATATTATACTACACTTTGCGACAAAAGTATAACTTATACCATTTTTTTTTATAATAAATTATACTATTTGTATATTAGATTAATGACTTTACTGTTTACTTTCTTGCTCACAGACAATATTGTCTTCTTAAAATGTTTTTATTAGACTTTTAATTAACTACATATAAAACGAAATGTTTCACGGCGTGACAAAAATTATAATTCGGGCTTCAGTTTGTTTTATGTATTCATACATGGTGTGTACATGTTAGTAAATGTTTATAATTGTTTAATACTTATCATGAGATTATTAGTTTAATGGAGGTATTTTGTTAAGAGTAGCTTGTTTTAAAAATAAAAATTCCTTACAGGAAACAGTTAAAAGAGAGAGAAATTGATTTAATTTAACTGATCTATTATTCAAGTAAAAAAAATTATAAGTAGAAGTAATTTTGTAATATGAAATTTTTTTGAATGATCTAAAAATTATACAAGAGTAAGAAGAACCAGAAGAGCTAAAACAACTTGTGAAAGAAGAGCGATTTTAAGAGAAAGGTTCAATTCTTCATGTGCAGCAGGACAAATTGGTAAGAATGAGGGTGTTTATACTGATTTTTAGAAATATTCAATATATTTTATAAAAAAGTAATTATTTAAAGTTCAAGAAATTGTAGAAAAATTAGTCATTAATTGATAAATAAAAATGTTTGCAATTTACAAGAAATCATACCCATTGGAGAAAATTCGCATTTTCTGAAGACAAAAGGTTTAATTTGAATTGACTCGAAGGTCATGGTTATTATTTTTATGATTTGCAGAATGAAGAAAAGGTTTTGAGTGTTGACAAATGGATGACGGTAGTGCTCTAATGTAAATGTTTATAATTGTTTAATATTTTTGCTGGAATAGACTGATCGAAAAATGAATATAAAAATGTGTAATAACAAAATACACAATGCTCGTTATAAAAAAATTATTAAATATCAAATAATGTGTCATGCAGCGTGAATTCCTGACTTGATTCATATTTCAACAAAATAATGCACTCGTGTATTGTGCTAAAATTATCAAAATCTTGATTGAAGAGCCTCTTATGTGTAGTTTATTGCGGATTGGGGCAATTCGACACTTTTTAGAAACAATTATTAGAAATAAAGAAGTTATAATTTATTTATTCTTAATTTAAATTTAGATTATTAGGGCTCAACTGAGTTATGTTTTTGTTGCACTGCGAAATGATGTTTCGGTTCATATGTCGTTAATTAAGACATCTGGCCAAAAAAAAAATTCTAGCAGTGTAGAATTATCTGTGATTGAGTAATTAAACAGTAATGAAATTGGTCTGATATGTCTCCAGTTAGTATGACTCATGATAAAAAAATAGGTATGAGCTTTAATTTTGTCATGAAGTGCAGTTACGAGACCTTATATGTCATTTAAAATAGTGTTCCATGTAAACATTGTATCATATAATTTAATTTGTAACGAATTTCGTACGTCTATGCTCGTCTAGGGTATTTATCGTCTAAAACCTTTATCTAACTGACAATGTTATTAAAAGAAACGATTGTGATTATGAATGATTTTCTAAAACGTTAAAAAATTGAAAACATTTTTTTATATTTATGATATAACTTTATAATGTTTATAAAAATTTACTCTGCATGTTTTTAAAATATTTTTTTATTTACATATGATACGTATCATGGCATTGTATAAGAATATATACAGCCTTGGATATTGCTATTAGGCACCTTTAATTTTTTTAATATTCTTCAAATTTGATTCAAGTGGCGAGATTTTTTTATGTTTTGAATTACTTCAGCTGAGTGGTGGCATAAAGGATACAATAATTCCTATCATATAGGAGATCGTTTGATTCTTGGTTGGAAAGTTTCTCAAGTTGGGATTTGAGTGTAGAGTTAATAACTCCATTTCGTAAAAGAAACAACCTATACGGAATTAAAAACAAAAAAGACCTATTGTGTTAGCATTTCCAGAGAATCCAAAATCTTACAAAAGCTGCAGTGCCAAAGAGTACTGTGAATTACTTCAGTTTAAATTTACATTACATAGGGCCATTCAAATGTGAAGCCAAGATTTGTGTTTTATTAAAAAGAAACTAGAAACAATATACATGTTTCCTTACATATCATCTTATACACATATTTCTTTTTAATAAAACAAATTTAGGCGTCACAATTTGATGATATTATATATTGGTATTTATATAATGATTTTAAACTTAATATTGCTGTTAAATCAATGTCTCTTAATAGATATTTAGAAATAAAATGAAATATATTTTTTATAGGGTAATATAAAATTTTTAGAATCAATTGATAATATGTTGAAATTGAGTGAAAATAAACTTTTTGAGGCAAACTAATAGAGGGATTTTGTCATTGTGGACATTATCATGTAAATTTATCCATTGATGTGCCAATGGTGAAATATTTTGTATACCATCTGGATAAGCAATTTATAAAGAGGAAAAAGTTGATTTGGCTATAAAAATAGGATAATGTGAAGTTCAAATGGTTATTATTAATTTAACATTTATTTCAATATGAATAATATGTTAAAATCGAGAGAATCATTGGGTTATAGTCATAAATTTATTACAAAAAATAGATAATTTAGAAACTCGTAATGTATAATAATATAATAATCATTTTTTGCCAATTACGATTTTTTGTATTACTTGCGTAAATGAAAACTTTAAATCACGATAACATTGATCTAATGAGTAAAATAAAACGATACAAAGTTGTGGTTGTTATATAATACTCTAAAATGTCTTTTAACATAATTGCCATCTTTAAATATTATTTTATTTATGTCTATTGTACTCAATTAAGTGGTCATTAATTACTCAATTAATGTGTTTACTTTTAAACTATATAAACGAATTAATTTTTTTTAACTTAATTGATTAAAAATGCCATTTCATGAAATTATTTATATGAACAAAAATATTTTCAACAAATCCTTTATATTGATTATATAAATTGTGTCAACATTTTAGTGTTTTTATTATTAAATAAATTACAATATGTTAATATTTAAGAAAAAAAAATACATTTTCATTAAATTTTACAATAAAAAGAAATATCTACTGCGCACATAATTTAAAAGACTTAGAATTAATTACAGACAAGGTTTTCGAATTGAAGTCATTGGGTGATAAACTAATGACATTTTCTTGAAAATTTATCTATTGATTAACTCATTGTTAAATATTTTGGATATAAATTGGCTAAGCAATTTGTAAAGAGAAAGATATTTGATATAGTTATGAAAATTGCATATTGTTTAATTCAAGTCATTACTGTTATTAATTTGATATTTATTATGGTAAAAATAATTATTAGATTATAGAGTAGTCAAGAAATTATTATTATGGATCAATAATGAAGATAAACACGTAATTTTTCGTGTTATTTGTCTAACAAAAGATTTTATATCATGGGCACAATCTTAGATAATTACACATGAAAAATATTCACTACAAACTACAAAAGAAATGCAAAAGAGGAATGTGGCACGTTTGATTATTTATTTAATATTTGATACGAAATATTTATTGCTAGTTGGAAAGAAAATAGTATTTGTACTATACATACAAATCATGATAATATTGATCCAATTGATACAGTAAAACGATGACGCCTTTCGAAAAAAGAAGAAGTGATATTCCCATTCCCTTGTTATTTTAAAACTATATTGCAAAAATGATAGATGTGGAAAGCTACACGTATTTGTTTATATAGAATTACAAGTATGTAGAAAAAAATGTTGGCGGATTTTATTTACATAAATGATGGATATTTGTTTAGCAAATGCATGGAGATTGCATGTTTTGAGTTCTGATGAATTAATGGATCAGTTAATGTTTAGAAGATCTGTAGTGAGATCATACATATAAAGAAAGTAAAAAAAATCCAATTCATGATTTTCATAATCAGTTTTACCGATTGGGTTTGAGACGGTAAGGAATATATTCCTTAAACAACTAAGATGTGTTTTCTGTCATTTTAGTGTGTCGATTGTAAACGATGTAAAAAAACATTGTGTATAGAAAAGGAGAATTTGGAAATTGTCACTTTTAAATGACCATTGTACTTAGTTGAGTAGAAGTAAACATTTTAGAAGTTTAGCAAAAAAATGTTTTTTTATATTATATTTTTAAATCTTATTTTTATTTTGATTTAATAAAAATACATATTAATATTTATTGGATGTGATTAGGTTAAAAGAAGTTTCAGTTATCGTGATTGAAGTTAGTAGATGGGTTGAAAAATTCAAAAATTAATGAAATGAACACTTTAAAATATGTTCATAAAGATTTTATTAGAAAATACTAAAATTTAGTTCAGTAATAATGAACACAATAAAAAGGTGCTTGATAATTTTGTCCAAAGCTATACATACATATATATGTGTGTGCATACGTTTGTGTTTGTATGTATATATATAATCACAATTATAAAGTACATAAATACAGTTTTAATTTTAAATAGAAATATACACATCTTTCAAGAATTGTGAAATTAGTGTATGTATACATTTTGTTTTTGTCGTTAAATATTTAAGTATCACTAAATAAACTGTTTATTTCTGTCAACGTCAACTGTAGAAAAAAATCTATTTTTATGTACAATTTGATTGACATTTATGTTTATACAACGTTGTGTAAGTAATTATTAAAATTTGGTACCAATACTCGTATATGAATTTATTCGAGTTTACGTATATAGTTTTAAGAACCTGACGTAAAAACCGCGATCACATAAACGCACCAACATTCACGGACGATTGTTTCGTTTATTCGTCGTTTGGACCATTTAACTAATAATGAACTCATTCGAATTGGTCGGAAGTCGTCTACCATTTTCATATGTTGCTTGAAGCCATGCCATTACCGTTTCCTTGCGGCGTTAACAGCATTATGGTCGTCTCTTGTCCAATCATCGGCTGTCTCATCGAAGCCATATGCATTTTATGGCCGTAAACGGAATGGTGCATCCTCGAATTGGTTAAAGACATCGATGTCGCTCGACGGTAATTGCTTGTTGTATCGCAACGGGAACGAGACATTGAACGACCACGACACAAAAGGTATCTGAAATACAATTTTGATTCCATTATATAAATTATCATACTTGTTCTTTTATTTTTCTCGTTATTATTATTCCTTTATCATATAAAAATGTTTTACAGTTATAAAATTTCATTGTAAATTGTTTAGTAAAAAGGAACATTTTATATCAACAATTTCCTGTATAACATGGTATTACCACAGAACTGTTTCGTCTTAACACGGTTAGAGAATTGAAGAAACCATCGTATAACATGAAAATTTGTTGGAATTTTCAAGCACAAGTACAATTATTGAATAAATCGATACATTTCATTTAAGCAAGTTGATTTGGTATATATGAATGGTGTGCAGATACTGTCAAGGGCATAATATACTTTTTCTAACAAAATACAAATATATTCATGTCAGTTCTGTACAAATCTGTATTTTTACATATAAGAAATTACTCGATGGCATTTTTGATTGCTGTTTAATTGTTAAATGTTTTCTCTCCAAAAAATGATTCAAATGTATAAAAAGTGGTTCATTGGCGAGTGGTGTGTTGGTTATGACGGATGAAAAAGAATTTTCTGTTGTATAACTCTCGCAATTTCTAAGCTATTTTTCATGAAACATATGGTCAAACGTTGTCACGAAGCAGTATAATTCTATGTCTGTTAATCAATGAAGGTTTCCTAATGTTTAATTGCCGATCCATTTCTTATTACTAGAACAGTATTCTTTGGTATTAATTATTTCACCAGATTTAAAGAATGAAGAGGGAATAATTTCAGTTATAGATTATCAAATAGTCATCATTATTTTACTCAATATATGCCGAAAAAAGCATACTTTTTGGGACTAATCAGCATCAAACTATTGTGAAAAACGGAGATGGTTGTCGTATAAACTCAATTATTTGTTATGTCACTACTTTGTTTAAAAATTGCTCTCTTTAAGTTCTGGATGTGTAAAGAACAGTAAATTTCCAACCGTTGCGTTATGTCTCTTTAAGGAATCCACTTGACTTTCCTGACTTTCTTGGCTTTTCAGTTGCTTGCAAGTAATGGGAAATTGTTGGGAGATTAACGAGGGTTAGATTTCACTACTGTATGTAGTTCATTGTTGTCGATAACCGGTCTTGGGCATCTGTAAGGCTCATTTTAAAGTCTCTTATCCCCCGATCGAAATTTTTTGAAGTATCCCTGTGTAGTTCGTTTGATTACTGTGATAGTTTCAAATTCTCTGTTGATATTTTTGATTTTATTGTTGCGTCAAGTCCAAGTTTAAACTTGTAAAGGAAAAGTATACATTTTTGGTTAATTATCATATTTTGTCAATCTTTTTTATTGTTCGCTAACAACAAAATTTGGAGTAGAAATGATTTTATAATTTTATGTAGTAATAGTTATACTATTATCTAATATCAAACACAATTCGCATTACTTTCTGAATATTTTTATTATAAAAATTGCAGCCAACTTTACTACACTCCGAAATTCGTCATTTTATATATGTATAACAACTTAATATAAAGAATTGTTAGCTGTCCGAGTTTCATTTTGAGATAAGTTTGTGTTTTTTTTTTTATCTTAATATGAATAAATTAGTCATATAAAGTATAATAATATTTTTTTCCAATTGAATTTCGTGTTTTATTCTTTATAAACGATTAATATTTAAGTGTTAGAATTTTTATTTGAGCTACTATGTAAAGGATGTTTTTTAGTTTAAATAGAATTTTCAATAGGGATAGTTGTCATCGATCTGGAAGAGATGTGGTTTCAGCAGGATGGTGCCAAGTGCCATACTTCGACTGAAACAATCGAGTGAATAAAATTGAAACAAAAATTCGGCGATAACGTTATCTCCAGAAATGGACCTTCTGAATTGGCCTCCACGATCGTGTGATTTGACGCCTCTGGATTATTTTCTTTGGGGATTTATGCGAAGTTTCTGATTTATGCTGATAAACCAGGAACGACTAAGACATTAGAAGTAAACATAATTCGTGTTATTGCGGACATAAGGCTCCAATTGATTGAAAAAGTGACCCGAAATTAGATTGACAGAATGCGATATGTCAGAGGTAGTCGTGGTGCACATATGCCCGAAATCATTTTTAAATATTAATGTTATAAAATGATCTTTCGAATAATATGAAAAAAATGGTTATCTGGTTAATTAGTACGTATTTTATTTCAATTTAAACTTTTATCACGCTTAAAAAACACCTATATATATATATATATATACACTATATATCGATAAATTTTCCGTGCAATTTATAATGTACATCCGTTTGTTTGCAATCATGATAAGCGACTGTGTACGTACCTGTTGAACTGTTTTCTGAATGTCCCGCTAACGCAATATAGAGCGACTGGATTCATGCAGGAGTTGAGGAAACTGAGACAGAAACCGAAAATACGTAGCGTATGCCAGAATGCGTTGTAGTCTTGGTTCGCTGTTGGACAAAAGTAGAACCACAACATGAACATGTGGTATGGCAGAAAACATACGGCGAATACCACGACAAACGCTAGCACTGTCATCGCCACTTTCCTGCGCGCTCGGACCTGCGAACACAATAATAACAGATGATTGTCAGACGGCAGCGTAACAAATTTTCCGGTTTTTTGTTTATTGATAACGATTTTGGGAGGTGACCGAATAAATGTTATCAATTTAAAACAGTTGCTGGAAATATCAATGAAAAAATCTGGATTTATACTTGTGTTTATTTGTGAGAAAACTTATGACATATATACAATTCAGTTTGTTTCGAAGTTATTTTCAATTGACTAAAGTCTTTACTTACCTTTATTTTTTTAAAAAATTGATGATATTAATTTGATATTAATGTTTTTTGTTTAGTGATAATCAAGAGTCTACGTATGTTTCATAATTTTTAAATACGATAGTCATTTGAACAGTTCGCAATCTGACGTTTAGATGCCAGTACTATACTTAAAAAAAATCCGCATTGTATATGGTTTTCCAGTAAGTTCTTCAGAAGTTTAAATGGAAACAAAATAAAAAGTATTTAATTAATTAGTTATATATTTTTTATTTTTAAGCATATTTTATGACATTAAGAATGAAACACAATTTCACTCATATGACCACCGCTTGATATAGTGCATTCGTTTAATTTAAATTTTGTCACTCTTTTACATAATTGTGGTCCAATTTCATGAATTATATGTTCAATGTTTATTTTTAATGCTTTTGTTGTTTGTGGTTTGTCAGCATAAACTAATGATTTTATATAATCTTACAGAAAATAATCCAATGGAGTTAGAGTTTCATATGATCTTGGTAGTCAACTGATGGATCCATTTCGTGAAATAATAGACTCATTAAACTTTTTTTTCAATAAGTGTATTAAAATTTTTACAATTTCTAAGCGTTGTTGAAGTGTTAAACGTTCCATGATAATTTGTCAAACTATACTGAGTTGAAATGACAAAATGAGCTTAAAAAAATAATCTAAACAATTTAGGCTGCCACCAGCTGTCAAAGTTCTAACACTGTTATTGTAAAACCTTATATTTTAACGTTTGTCTCATAAATAATTATCAAATATAAAGTCAATCTGTCTGTGTAGTTTGTTGTAAAGAGCTATTTAAATAGTTATCTCATTAAACTATTAAAGTTAGTAAAATTAAATATTGTGCAGTGATAATTTTTTTGATTAAAAAAGGTTTATTGTTAGTGAATATTTAACGAGATGACAAAATGTTATGTGATATTTTACTTTCATTTATAATTAGAAAAAATGAACTGCAGAATTTAAATCCGGTAGTTCAAGTTTAAAAGGTACTTTTGTAGTAGATACCTAAAAATGTATTAGATGCATCAAAAATCGACAATAAAGTACATGACATTATTTTAGAGGATTGTAGATTAAAGGTATCTAAAATTGCTAAGGTATGGGCGTCTGAGTTTAATTGAAAAAAACCCTACAAATTAGGTATGACAAAGCTATCGATATAATAGATGACGCTTTTGTTAATAGTTAAACAAAAAACGCATTTGATTGAAAATTTCTTGAGGAAGTTTGGACTGTTTTAAGAAGAATGCAACTGATTTCATTCGTCGATTTATAACCAGTGATGAAAATTGGATTCATTACTATATATCAGAAATAAAACAACAGTTAAAATAATGGAAACATAGTAATTTTACGCCACCAAAAAAAGCAGTTTATTTTATCTGTTTTTTATTACTTTCTAAAGAATTAAGCAATAAAGAGAGACTATCATATTAACCATTTAGACTAAGAGAACCAATTTTTTTTGGAAAGCCCCGGTTTATCAAAGAAGAAAATCATTTCTCACCCGGATAATACATGTTTGCAAATAAATGTTATTTCATTGGCAAAAATTGCTAAATTGAAGTTTGATTTGCTACTTCAGCTTCTTTATTCATTTGATTTAGCTCCACCTGACTTCTATCTACTGTCAAACTTCAAAAAAATTCTTGGTGGCTAATTTTTTTTTTTAAAATGATAAGCTGGAATAGGCGGTAAACGGTTATTTTGGGGATTTTGAGAATCAGACTTCCGGGATGAGATAAAGGTATTGGAGCATCATTGGATAAAGTGTTTTAAAATTCAGGGAGATTAAGTTGAAAAATACAAGTAATTCTAGAAAGAAAAATACATTTTTTCACTATCAGGTCATGAATTTTTTAAATGGTTTTTGTATAATGAAAAGTATTGGTTTTTATTATGAACATATGTAATACTAGAGAACAATAAAATAACTTTGGCAAATTATTATATTTATTTAATTATACTGATAGATTTATTAACATTTTATAAAAAAGTGAATTTGAAACAAAATTATTTGTATATTTTAACTTATCATTCATTAAAATTCGTAAATTTTAATTATTAATATTTTGCAGGGTTTTCTTTAAATACTATATTTTTTATTTTCATTAATACCAAATTTGTAAGGAGTTTTGTCACTTCATGCAGGAAATTTATTCCGTTTTTTTATTAGTGTTACTTTTAAGTCTTATTCATTTGAAAATTTCTATATTTGGTGATAAAAATATTTTCATAAATACTCGTTAATACTTTGCGACTGAGATGACAAAAATCTTAAATGAATATTCTAAATTATCGTAGATTACAAACATTTATTGTTATTCCCTAAATTGTTTGGAAAATAATTTGAATTTCTTGTAAAAATGAAGCATGAGCAAAAGAACAATGATTGATTTTTTTATATGAAATAAATATAGCAATTTTACACAAATGAATTATTATCCTAATACTACAAGTTATTGTAAAAGTGTTTGATAATTATTTATTGTTCATTTTATTTCTTTAAAAAAAAATGAGGATTTCGACGATAACGCCTATTATCTTCAGAGCGTCGCTAGACAAAAACTCAATGCAGTAAGTCTACTAATAATTCGAAGACTCGAGATAGTTGACTTTTTGTGAATTCAGAGTGAAGTACCCTCAGGAGAAGTAGTAAATATGCCTTGTGGTGGAGTGCGTGGCCTTTGTTTCCCCTGTGGAATAGTGCGTAATAAAACTACACGAATGTTGTGCCAAACTTGCGAAAAATTTACTGTTCAGAACATTTTAAGTGTTTAGAAAATAGTACCTAAGATTAAGTGTTATTGGTTTAGTATTTTTTAATAGTTCTCAAAAAATATGGTGATATCAAAGAAATTTATTTCCGTTTTTTGTTTTATGACACTAATTCTAAACTTTTTTAAAATAAAAGTCAAGTTTTCTTTAATTAACATTTAAATTTATATAGTAATTATCATTTTACAATAAAAAATACGTGTATAATGTACATTTCTATTATAAATTCCTATTTAAAAATGGACGATGGTTATCATTCATGCAACCATTTTTGTCTTATTTAACAGTCCGATCACTGCAGGATCAAGCAGGAAACTAAATATAAGTAGTTTTTATTGGCCTGTAAATATTATAACTAGTAATATGTATTGCAATTATTTTATATACATAAATAGAATTTTCTTTAAAATTTAATTTATTTAAAACATTGATCATTTTCTACTTAAATTTTTATCCCGTGTATTTACCGCTTCTCTTCCTACTACATTTCTTCATTTTGTTACTTGCTTTATTTTGAAGAATTTGTTCATCTATGAGTTTTAGGCATACGCTTGTCCGTGTACCTTTTGATTACTTTATTGAAAAGAAGTTTTACTTCTGGCATGTGTATATGAGTACACATACCCTTTTTTATTTTTTTTTTATTGTTTGGTTACACTGAAATCTGAAGTAGAAATAATTTCATAATTATGTGCAGTGATAATTATATTGTAATACCAAATACAATTCAAGTTAACTGTAGATGTTTTTATTATAAAAATTGCAACCAAACTTCACTGCACCCCGAAATCCTTCATTTCATGTGTAACAATTTAATATTTATTTTTTAAAAAAAAATTTATCTTGAACAATCTATGTTAATCGGATGTATTAGATCGTGTAATATGAACTGTCAGATTTTTAAATTGGAAATCAAAGAGAAACCCGACATTTTATATTACATAATCTAATAGTTTAAAGAATAATATTTCTATATGAATATTGTTTTTATTTATTATAAAATGTATTTTAATTATTATAATGATATGAATTTATCAAAATAAAAAAAATGTTATTGATTTCAAATGTATGACAATTTATTTTTAGCTAATAAATATAAAGAAACATTTGTATAGATCTAATATTTATATAAAATTATGGTAATATAACAATTGCGTTAGACTGAAGTTGATTACAATAGATTTTTGTTCACTTTCTGAAAAGCGAACAATAAAAATAAATACAGAAAAAACTATCAAATCAATTCGATCAGATTTACACAGTGACAATGTTCATTGGATCTGTTTTCGAAACGGAATAATGAAAGTCTGAACTGATTCGCGATTAGAAGAACAATAAATGTCATGTATTGTGTGAAATAAGTTACGATTGTACATTTTTTTTGTTTCACCACTGTTCGATATTCAGAACGAAATTGAATTTATGTCAAATGTGTTTACTTGCCTATAAAATATTTTATGTATTATTCTTTATAGAAATACATTAAAGAACGAAAACGTGATGTAAAAGAAACGGAAAGTGGTACGTTTCATCTAACGTTTATTACATTTATCTCTTTTATATATTCTTCTTCTTTACAATTGGTCGTTGTACAAACGAAATTTGTATACGACATGTTTATTATATTATATTTTACTTTGTTTATTATCTAAGATGACATTAATGTCATTATTTTGTACATACAGTTTTAACATTTTATTAAAATCAATTCGATTTTTCAATTTTATTCACATTTAAAAAACAATTTATTGAGTTGGATAAAAGTTACATCGAATTTTTTCAATAGATGGCTTTAATAGCAATTTGTGTTGACGTAAGTAATTTCTAATGTATAAATCTTATATCACAACGTCAATAGTTCTTTAACGTATTTAAGAAAAAAATATCTCAGATTGATCAATTAAATTTGTGTAGTGTGAATTTATAAAAAGATGAACAGAAGTGTGTTTATTTTTGTCGTGTAATATTCTTTTATTTTCTTAGAAAACAAGAACTACGAAAATGTAGAGAAAAAAATATGTTGTATAAAAAAACGGTTAGTACTGTTTTATATCTTTATATGGTTCAAGACAAATTAGAACTTAAAGGTGATATTTAAAAAAAAAACGAATAAAGAATATTTTGAAATTCAATCTGAAGTAATTGAGTTAATAAAACAAACAAATTACTTGACATATAGAAATATCTACCCTAGAAAAATAATTTGAGTATAATACTTTTGTATACGTCTAATCTAAAAGGTATTTTTATTATTTTATTTAAACTTTGTGTATTTTTTAAACTGATACATTGTATATCAGTTTGTTATAATCAATTTTGTTTGTTGTATCATTTTCAATACAAATTATTGACAAATTACTTAACTTTTTTGTCCAAGAGAATTTATAATATAATTTTTAACATTACTAAGCACATAACTAAGAATTGATATTTTTTAAAAAATAATTTCCATATTGAGAAAACTAATTATTAGTTTTTTAAAAATGTTTGTGAACAAAAAAAAGTAAAAGTGATTAAAATTTACAATAACGATTAAAAATTTAAATAGGAATCACATCATATTTGCGAATGAAAATAAATTGAATATGGTGAAAATTTAATGAAGAATCGAAAGAGAAAATTAAATATTGATTGAAAAAGTATTGTAGTAAGTTGTTATGGTTAGAGAATGGTTTGTATATCGGCTGTTGGAATTTGAGATTGGATTTTATTGACATATATGTTTTAATATATTTAAAAATTATTTAAAATAAATTGTGGAAAAATGTGTTTAAACAACATTCCTATATATTACTAAGATAATGACCCAGAACATAAATTCCATATAGTGTGTTTTTGGTTTTTATATAGTTGTTTAAAGATAATTAAAACACTGTCCTAGATACACTATTTTAAACTAATTATATACTTTTGACATATTCTGAAAAAAAATTAGGTGACTTAAAATTGACTTCAAAAGATTCTTTGAAAGGGATGTGACTATATGAATGAACTACTATTATTACGGAAATAACTACTTATTTAATTAAATCAATACCAAGAATACTTAATAAAGTTGTCGAATCAAAGAGAAACCATATTATACAATTAAATGAATTTACAGACAATTTATAACCGTTATTTTGTATTTAATATCACATTGTTTCCTGACTTTTGTGAAATTATATATTAACTTTTGCAGAACCAAATATCTTTTATTGTGTATTAAAATATATTTAAATTTTATTAATTGGATAAAAATATATATTCAATAAATTACTATTAAACTACGGTATCAGTGTGTGATTTTTACTGGATAATTGTTTATAATTATTTAAAATATTTCACTGTTTTGTTCGTCCTATGATTTTTAAGACATACTGTATTTATTGTATGTGCTTTCGGTGATTTTTGACGAATTTTTGTGAAAGAAAATAAAATAAAATAATCGTGTTTATACCACGAACAAACGAGAAAAAATATTTTTTACAGTGATTTATTTATGTATAAATTTGAATTTTTGTATGTATTTACTCAAATTGCACGTTCTCTTCTTTATTTATATGTAGAGTTAACATTTTATACGCATAAAACATATTTTATATATATCCATATATATATATATATATATATATATATATGTATATATTATATATATATATATATATATATATATATATATATATATATATATATATATATATATATATATATATATATATATATATATATATAATTTATTTTGTTGGTACAAATGTATAAAATATAAATATATTATATAAAATAAAGTACGAATGAACAAAATAACAGTGCGTGATTTTAAGCCTATTTATATATACATTTATACGTACAAACACACACACACATATACATACATATATATATATATATATATATATATATATATATATATATATATATATATATATTTGTATGTATGTATGTGTATAATGTGTTTAATTTATATCTAACGTGAAATTCAATACGACATATTTTTAGCATTTAAAATTTCATCGTTTAATAAATTACATGAATTCATTTTCTGTGAGAATTAAAAATGAAATGATTGCACAATTCAAGCTTAATATGTATAGCAATAAATTCGACAAATAAATAAAAATGATGTAAAACCATCGCATTTCTTTGTATATTTAGCTGTATTAATTTTTTAAAAAATATTAAAATTATTAGACGTTTATAATCAAGCGTTTCATTAATTTGACTAAATAACAGTGAGTTTAGACAATTTTTAAATTAAGTTTTTAAATGAAATGCTGTATTTGTATGAAATGTAATTTAGAATAATTTTTTAAAATTTTACATGTAATAAACAACAAGTTATAGTTATGAACAGAAATATATATTTGGGAATATCAAGCTTTGTTATCAGTAATATAATATTAAAAATGCCTTCTGTTTTATAGTACCAATCCAAAAATAAATTATATTTTTTTTACATAATGACAGGAAAATTAAAAGATTTTATTTGATAAGTTTTCATACTAATAATTATATATAGAACTCAAAATAGGTCAGATAATAATTATTGTGGATATTTTAATAAAGTTTTAGATTTATTTAAAAGTATTCACTAAATTTTCTATTTGATAATTTTTTATTTTATTTTTTCACTTTGTTTAAATGCATGTTTATGACACGAAACTTATTTAAAGGATATAATTTGAGTTGATTTATAACTTATATGACACGATAATAAAAATTGAATTGTGTTTATGAATAAAATATAAAACGTTCATATTAATTTTCATGTTGTTACTTAACAGACGATTTGATATTAAAAATATAGAAAAATCCAATTAATACTCCTTATAACTTACATGGTTGTAGATTAGAGTTAAAAAACTACATGTTATTTAAGTTCTTAACTGTTGAATATGTGATTTTTTTAAAAAAAAAAATTAAGTTCATGTCTAGACATATTTGCATGATAATTACATAGATTTAATCTATTAAACATATTGCGAAAATAACGTCAAAATGAACTAGAGTATGTGAGTCGCGCATATATATATATATATATATATATATATATATATATATATATATATATATATATATATATATATATACATACGACCATAGTTTAAATATAAGCAAGAATTTAGTTTTATAAATTTTATTTGTAACATAATCAAAATGTTTCATATACAATTTTTAGGTTTTCTGAAAAAATAATAATGTCGTCACCAAATTTAATTTATTAATAATCTCTCTATTTCTTTAAATTTCTTAATATTCCTAGTTTATTATCTTTAATACGTTTTTTAATGTCACTATAAATAGTTTTGATGTTATTGTATCACTCTGTCTTCTTTATTTATAATTTTAAACTTTTCCGTTCATTCATGTATTTGTACAGAGGATGTAGATATATATATTTTTAGAAATATTTATTAATTTATATATATATATATATATATATATATATATATATATATGTATATATATACATATATAAATCTTTATAAATATTTGTAGAAATGCTACATCCTTTGTACAGGTATATAAAGCAATAAGAAAGTTTAAAATTATAACAAAAGTAAGACAAAGGATCCAATATTACAAAAAACTATATATATATTAGGTTGGCAAATATCTCCCTTCCGCCTTCTGGTCTTTTGAATTTCGCGGCTATGTACAAAAAAAAAAGCGGAAGGGAGATACTTGCCAACCTAATATAAGGAAAATTTATAGATAGAGTAAACAGAAGAATAACAATGGAATCGTATCATTTTGGAAAAAAGTATGTTACGAAGTCAAATATTCGTCTGTGTTTGAAAAAAAGA
>CP092092.1:16440755-16753255 GCA_029203775.1 Neoneuromus ignobilis | reverse complement strand
GGGTCATCCAAATGTGATGCTTAGATTTGTGTTTTATTAAAAAGAAACGTGTATAGGGTGATGTATAAGGAAATATGTGTATAGTTTCTTTTTAATAAAACACAAATATGGGCGTCACATTTGGATCACTATATATATTATATAATATATTTGGATATATATATATATATATATATATATATATATATATATATATATATATATATATATATATATATATATATGTATATATATATATATATATATATATATATATATATATATATATATATATATATATATATATATATATATATATATATATGTATATATGTATATATATATATATATATATATATATATATATATAAATGTATGTATGTGTATTAAGTGATGCACGTGAATATTTCTATATAGAGGATTAAAACTGTTTAATCCATTAGATTTATTATTTGTTTTCAAATTTGTTGCGCAATTTTTACGCTCAATGTATTTGAAATCATAAGAGCGATTAAAAACTATAGATAAATGTAGAAAAATGTGTATGGATTATTGAGATATAATAATAGAATCATATCAGATTATTATACATGGAAGGTTTAAACTTTATAGAAAAATATATTGTGCTATTTCATTTAGATTTGATAAATTTATTGTGATATGAATTTACCTTCAAATTGTTGAAATTTAAGTTAAATTCGTAATTTTTATACGTTCATACGATATGTTATTTTTAAAGCAATTAAAATGTTTTTTGCACGAGTTTAAAATATTTTGTACCTGTGACTACTTTGAACACGAATTTGGTATTTGGAAAAGAAAATGATAAAGAGTGGACAATCTGTTGGTACCTTTTCAATCGAGAATGAAATTTTTCTTTATGTAAATGTCAACATTTTAAAGCATTTTCCATATAACTTACGTTTCTTTTCTTAAATAATAACAATTTTGTTTTACTAGAAAATGATTCAAAGATAAGATGTTTATTATAGGATTGGTAATCAAAGAACTATTGCATTCATGTGTCACGAAATTAAATTTTTTAAAGATAAGCAGTAACTTATTTCATTTTATAATAAATCTTAATTTTATAACAAGTGCACTGTTCATTTAGTATTGTGATTAATTAATTTATATATAAACGAATCACTTATCTCAACATCATAAGATTTTATAACATTATTTAATAATAAAATTTTGTTCATTTTATTCGTTGATGTGTAATTACGAGGGTAGTCCCATAAGTACCCGGCCTGACCTAGGCGGTAGTTGTTTGAAAAATATCACTGTATTAGAAAGTACACAATCTATAAAGCATATGTTTCAAGTTTGAGGACGCCACGTTGTTTAGTATTTGTTTGGCAGCCATCAATAGTGAACGTTTTCAGTGAATTTGTGAAAATGGAGAAAATTGGTCATCGTTACGTGATACAATACTTTTATTTGAAAAGCCTCAGCCCAACCAATATAAAAGCTGAACTGGATTCTACTCTGGGTGAGTCTGCTCCTTCGTTTACAACAGTGAAATATTGGGTAGCAGAGTTTAAACGAGGCCGTACGAGCTGCCAAGACGAGCATCGCAGTGGTCGACCAAATGAGGTGACGACTCTAGAAATGGCGAAGAAAATCCACAAAGCGGTACTGGATGATCGTCGACTGAAAGTGCGCGAGCTAGCAGACATAGTAGGCATTTCAAAAAGTGCGCTACATCGCATATTATCTGAAAATTTGGACATGAGAAAGCTGTGTGCAAGATGGGTGCCGCGTTTGCTCACACTCGAGCAAAAAGTGAAGATGTTTCAATTGAGTGTTTAGCGAAGTTTCACAGCAACAAAGCGGAATTTTTGCGCCGTTTCATAACCATGGATGAAACATGGGTCCATCATTTCACACCCAAGACAAAAGAACAATCAAAACAATGGACTGAAAAGGAAAAACCGGCTCCAAAGAAGGCGAAGACCGTTTCATCTGCAGGCAAGGTCATGGCGTCGTTTTTTTTGGGATGCGCGTGGGATAATTTTCATTGACTATCTTGAAAAAGGAAAAACTATCAACGGCGAGTATTATGCGAACTTATTGCAACGTCTGAGCGAAGAAATCAAACAAAAACGGCCGCATTTGGCTAAGAAGAAAGTGTTGTTTCATCAAGACAATGCACCAGCTCACAAATCCGTTATTGCAATAGCCAAAATTAATGAATTAAAGTTTGAATTGCTACCTCATGCACCCTATTCGCTAGATTTAGCCCCCTCGGATTATTTTCTGTTCCCAAACCTGAAAAAATGGCTCAGTGGTCAAAGATTTCCCAACGATGAAGAAATGATGTCGGCAGTTAATGGGTATTTTGAGGAGCAAGACAGTTCTTATTATAAAAAGGGTATCGAACTTATTGAACATCGCTGGGAAAAGTGTATAGAGCTGAAAGGAGATTATGTTGAAAAATAAATATATTTTTTTCCAAAATTTTTGTGTTTTCTTTGTTTGGTCGGGTACTTCTGGGACCACCCTCGTAAATAGCCATAGAATTGATAACCAAACAGAGCGTTATGAAATACTTTTTATAATGGAACTCTTTGATAATTATCGTATAGTTATAGGTATGGTCATTAGAAAATAAAATAAAAATTTAAAAATTCTTGTAGTAATGATGAGAATGAGTTATTTGTATGTAATTGTGTATAGGGTACTATATAATATAAATAATATTTTGTGAAAAAAATGTTTTTGTATTAATTGCAAAAATAAAATAGGATGTTTAAAAAAGATTTGAGTGGTTTCAAAATATTATTTCGCTGAAAATGAATGACAAATACTCGTATATATGTACAAATCATTCTAAAGAGCAGTTGAAATATTTTTTTAGTAATTTTGGCGATAGAAACAAGTCAATTTTTAAATATATGAGTTGTTTTATTTTTTGGTTATAAAATGACTATTCAACAAGAGAAAGTATAGGGCCATCTAAATGTGACGCCTAGATTTGTGTTTTATTAAAGAGAAACATGTGTATAAGATAGTTTATAGAAAAATATGTGTATAGTTTCTTTTGTTATTTTTTAATAAAACACAAATCTAGGCGTCACATTTTGAATAACTGTTTATTTTAAGTTCTTATATTTTATTTTAAAGAATTTGTAACTATGGTTCAATGAGATTTTTCATCGTTAAACTTAAAGGTTTTTCAGATTGTATGTTTTAATTGGAAATTTTTTAAATAGAAGCATTTTAAATCATTTATGTAAATATTATAATGTTTTTTTTTTCACAAAAAATACAGATATTTTTGAATAACTATTCTATTTTTACTTATTTAAAATGAAAATAAAAACATGAAAAATGCATTTCAAGTTGAATTATGTTGGTGTAAAAACCATTTAAAGACACTCTTTAAAATCAATGATATATATATATATATATATATATATATATATATATATATATATATATATATATATATATATATATAAGAAAACACGATTAGGAATATTATGTATAAATGTTCTGTTAAAAAAAGTTATGGAATCATGTTATAATTTTCGTTATATTTTTTGTTTCAAGTTTATATAATAACGTTTATTATGTTAATTTCCACTCAACAAGATGATAGACGATAATAGTAATCGAAATTACTTACATAATAGGAACGAACAAACAAATAGAAGTGTTCAGTTCGTTTTAGACTTGTCGTTGTGTTTGTTTAGCATAAATATTAAGGCAATTCGTATAAAATTATGTACAGTGATTAATATTTTTTTGTTTTTTTTTTTACTGTTACAATTTTGATTTACTTATACGTTTTAAATATTGATTAAAGTAATAAAAGGTACGTACTATTTCATTACCTTCAATTTAATTTATATTTTTTTGTATTTTGTGTCATATATATAAATATGGGTGTTTTTTAGGTCAGATAGAAATTTTGATAGGGATATAATTCAAAGTTCTATCACGCTTAAAAAACACATATTATATATATATATATATATATATATATACTAATAGTTATTAATATATATTAATATGTTTAGAATTATTATTATAATACATATTACATAAATACATATAAATGTTATTTTATTAAAATATATTAAAATTGTTTCATATATGTTGTATATATATATATAAATACATACATACATACATACACTGACGTATGAAAATATTCGTCACATGGGTAACATAAGCAATTTATTGATAAAATTCAATAAAGTCGTTAAATTAAAACCTTTTTTTTATTTAATTGATCGTTAATATAATATTGATTAGAAGAAAATACAAAAAAAGTAATTCATTCTATTACATAGTAGAAATTGCTAATATAAAGACAGTAGGTTACATTTCAACTTAACAAAACTATTCGCCATGTATTGATAATGGCATACAATATCAAAGATTTTGTTAAATAAATGTCGCAGCACTGCAATATAACCAAATAATTATATTTTCCGAGGGTTCCTCGTTCAGTTTACGTTGACAGCTTTCATCATTTAGTGAGTTTTACGAAGATATTTCAAAAATGGGACGCAAACAAAAAGAATCCTGTATTTCCGAGAGAGAAATAATTATAAATTAACCAAAAATTAATAAATTATATAAGGAAATTTTGGAAATAGTGTCCAAGAGTTGTACTACTGTCCGTGATATAATAGAACGCTTTAATGATGCAGGAAGCTTAGAAAATTGTCAAAGAACTGGTCGGTCATCCAAACTTACAGTAACCAAACTACAATACATGAACAACGTAATATAATTATTATTATTAAGAAAGAGCCCAAAACAAGCTTGTCCTGTGTGGCAGCACAGTTAGAAAAATATATTGGAAACAAACTACATCTTTGTACAGTGCGGAGATTTCTTAAAAAGGTTGGTTATAACGACCGCGTCTGCAGAAAAAAATCAGCTATATGTAAAGTGAACCAAACCAAAAGGTTTTAATTTGAAAATGATTATAAAAATAAATGTAATGAGGAGTTTTGGATCAAGATTGAAAGAAAATTCTGTATTTATCGTTCTGACGCTCAAATTTTGGTATGGAGGAAGAAAAATATAGAACTGCAAGAGAATCATATACATACAATTGTTAGACATGGTGGTGGTAAGGTTGTATGGCTGTTTCTGGAGTTGGTAACCTAGTTTTTATCGACGAAACCATTAATAAGTTCCAATATTTGAATATTTTAAAACAAAATTTGAAAGAAAATTCTAGAAAATTGTGTTTGAATAATGAATATTACTTCCAACATGATAACAACACAAAGCATACTGCTCATATAGTGAAGTTTTGGGTTCTCTACAATATTCTCCATACACTGAAAACATCACTACAATCTCCAAATCTGAAACCCATAGAACATTTTTGGGATTTATTAGAGAGAAAAATTCGACAGCACTATATTACCTCCAAGAAACAACTTAAATCCTTACTACAAAAAGAGTGGACAAATATAACATCGGAAGCAACAAAAAAAATTATTTATTCAATGCCAAATCATTTAAATGAAGTAGTAAAAAAAGGGAAACAAACGAGGAATTAAACTCTTTTTTTTTAAAAAAAATGTTGATATTTCTTCTGTATAATATTAAAAGTGGCAAATACGTTTGTTTGGACTAATTTTAACATACTGTCTTTATTTTAGCAATTTATACTACGTAATAGAATTAATTACTTTTTTTGTATTTTTTTCTAATGAATATTATATTCATTATCAAATAAATATATTTTTTTAATTTAACGATTTTATTGAATTATGTCCATAAATTATATAATGTTATATATATATATGGCGAATATATATATATTTGTCATATATATATGTGTATATATATATATATATATATATATATATATATATATATATATATATATATATATATATATATGTAAAGTTAGGTTATCGAAATGTGATGTCTAGATTTGTTTTTTTAAAGAAACAAGAAATTATATACATGCTTCCCTATACATAAATTTCTTTTTAATAAAAAACAAATCTAAGCGTTATATTTAGATAATCCTATATATATATATATATATATATATATATATATATATATATATACATACAAACACATATACATACACATACACACACTCATATAAGTACGTATAAGCATAAAAAATATATTTATGCATTTGAATGTCTTTGACATATTATACATAAAGAATGATAATTTTCCATTCGACCACTTGTATTCGCATCAGTGAGTTTTAAGTATGTTGTGTCGTAAAAGTACGCAGTTTTAAAAATTGTCCGAACTTCAAAGACTCTTTTGGAGTGTTATACATTTTATTAGTTTTTTTTTTTTTGATCTCTTAAGAACATTTAAAAGTAGTAGACCGAGTCTTGTAATAATTGATATTTCTTTCATGTTTTTGACGTAGAGATTTTTAAAACTTTTATTTTTCTCTAAATATAAAAATACACAAATATATATATATATATATATATATATATATATAATTGTTGGCTCATAGTTTAGGATGAGGGAGTAGTATTTTTTTTAATTTATATTGATTCAGTCAACCAAATAATTGTCTTAATGGGGCTTCATCATACCAAACGATTTTTTCTCTACATTCTTAATTGTGTTTGAGAGCGCGTATGTTTATATAAGGCGTGATATTATATTCCTGGTTTACGTATTTTACAGTTTGAGTTTTATTAATTTTATATTTAAAACATTTGATTACATAATAAATTAAATTGAAGAGTTGCAAATTGTTTTATTGTTTTGATATTGTTAATAAAACTATATTGAGTTGAAATGTTAAAATAAGTGTCAAAAGTCAAATATGGCCACAAATAGCTGTTAAATTTCTGACATTTTTATTGGAGAACCTTCAAAATATACAAAAAAAAAAAAAAAAAAAGCGGAAGGGAGATATATATATATATATATATATATATCTATATATATATATATATATGTATATATTATAACTAGTCATAATTTTAGAAGGATTGATGTCTAGACCCATCGCGCTAATTCCATTTGCGTGTTGGTGAGTATCTTTTCGCTTTTTCTAAGAAAATTTTCTAAGATTTTTTTTGGTTACACCTATCAGTATTCAAAAAATAGTGTAGTACAATAATCCTGTTTATAGTTTTCGATACATAGAAATTTAGAGAAAAAATGAATATATATATATATATATATATATATATATATATATATATATATATTTAATAGGTCTAAATATTCTGAATACTTTCCAATAATGTTTTTCAATTATAGACATTACATTCGTTACCAACCAACTTCACTCTAGTATGATGTCACACCCCTATCTGCACATGTTTTGTTTTTTCTGTCAAGAGAGATATACGGGTATGTCAAGGTTGAACAGACGCTTGTGCTTGTTACTATTTACTGGTATTTGGTCATACTCACTACGCAAGTAGGTTGGTGAATATTTTTTATAAAAAGTTCATTTTTTAAGGTAGATTACCTTCACTAAAGTTACAGAGTCTTTTCTATTTTCCAACTTCGATTGGTATTTGAGCATACTTTTTTCGTATGACAGGTGATGATGTTAACCATTATACCACCGTTCAGTTTATATATATATATATATATATATATAAATAAATGTATATATATATATATATAAATAAATGTATATATATATATATATATATATATATATATATATATATATATTCTTGTCGAATTTATTAAACCCAATGCTTAAAAATGTTGTTTTATGATAATAAGGTATTCTATTTTAAACAGTATAAAAAAATTGGTGGTATTTTAACTGATTTTTATTTTTTATTGCATTGGTAACACTTTACAATAAATGTTATTTCACGAAATTCTATGAGTGAAAAAAATGCCCTGTCAAAGTGAATGAAGTTGAAAACACATCATTAGTATTATTTGAAAGGTGATCGTTTTTTTTGTATTTAAATAGTGATATTAATGTTCTTTGTTATTGTTTCTACTGAAGCAGTAAAATATACCTGAAAGGTATTTGTATTTTTTAAATAGAATTAATTATTTTTGACTATAATACTCAGTATGGGTTTAATAATTTGACCAGATACTATATATATATATATATATATATATATATATATATATATATATATTTATTAGGAGGACCGGAAAGTAATGTCGTTTTTCTACATTAAATTCAAACAGATAAATTTTTACCAAGTTTTTTTTAATCAATAATGTAATCATCCTCGTTATCAACAACCTTTTGCCATCTAGTGTGCAAATTTTCAATGCCGAATCGATAAAAATCAATTGGTTTTTGAGCAAAATATCTGGAGATGGTATTTTGGACATCATTCGAATTTTTAAATTTTTTGCCACTTAGAAAATGTTGTAGCGATCGGAATAAATGGAAATCCGATAGTGCAATATCGGGCGAGTGTTGTGGGTGAGCAATACCTCCCATCCCAATTCATTAATTTTTTCCAGGGTTGGTCTTGCGCAGTGCGGTCTTGCATTATCGTGTTGCAGAATAACACCTTTTCTGTCGACAATCACTGGACAGTTTTCAATTAAAGATTGATTTACTCGATCCAATTGTTTACAGTAAAGGTCTGCATTCACAATTTGTCCAGGTTTCAGTATTTCAAAATGAACGACCCCGCGAATACTCCACCAAACACACAAAAGCGCCTTTTTGGTGTGTAAACCTGGCTTAGCTGTACTTCGTGGCGATTTATTCGTTGAGAGCCACTGCCTTTTGCGTTTTGGATTATTATAGAGGACCCATTTTTCATCTCCAGTGATCAAGCGATCAAAAAATGCTTCTGTATTGTGCCGCTGAAGCAATAAGTTACCATGTGGTGGATTGGTTAGATTTGTTTTCTTCGGACAGATTATGCGGAACCCAAACACCTGCTCTGCTTACTTTATCAATCTGCTGCAAATGTTCTTGGATGGTCGACCAAGGTTGGTTAAGAGTGTTGGACAGTTCCTCGATTGTCTGATACGGATTTGCTTCCACTTCCGCCCTTAACATGTCATTGTCTAAAGTTGTTAGTTTTCCTGATCGATACGAGTCGGAAAGATCGAAATTACCGGATTTGAACTTAGAAAACTACCTTTGGCATTTACGAACGTCTAATGCGTTTGGATAAACATCGCAAATGTTTTTGGTAGCAACCGTCGCGTTACTACCCTTGTGAAACTCAAAAAGCATACAATGCCGGATAGGTACCCCTTCTGGTATTTGGCTGGCCATTTCACTATAAATTGCCAAAAAAAAATTAAGATTTTATTATTTACGAGTAAACAAGTCACTCTAACCTTAAAATGTCTTTGGCACGGCTTTGAAGTACACAATGAGCTGATGACTAACGAATATCGACATGCGCAGAAACGACATTACTTTCCGGTCTCCCTAATATATATGATGCTTATAAAATAAATCTTCAAGGATAATCAATTTCATTAACTAATCTTGATGAATTATAAATACGTTGGAAAACGTATAAATATTACAATATGTGCCTTAATATTCTGTTTCTCGAAATACAAATAATATTTTAAAATAGGAAATGAAAAGAATATATTAATTTGTGATTAACATATTATTGAATATATAAACAATAAAAATATTCAGATTATTGTTTTTTGTTATATAAATATATTATTTATATTGTTATCTGTTCATATATATATATATATATATATATATATATATATATATATATATATATATATATATATATATATGTTTATATTAATATATGTATTTAAAAATATTAATGGAATGAATTTTTTACTTCAATAAATTCATATATTTTATACGAATTAGTAGTTATATACGCTTTATACATTTGTAAAAATTTATAATCGATTGAATAATTTGAAGCTTTTATAAGATATTAAACTTTCTGTTTGTTCCGAATCAATTATAAAATAAAATTATGATTGATGTTTTTTTTATAAAATATTTTATAAATTCATGGAACATGTTTTTGTCAACTTTATCAATATTTATTGTGAATTATTATCGAAAGATTTTTCTTTGAAAAAACAATAACCATAACAGGATTTGTTCAGAAACGTGTATAAAAATCCATCAAAGATCAATAAACAAAAATCAGTTTAGAGAATGCAATAACACGGCACATTTAATACTGGATTACGAAAACAGGGAGCTAAGAAAAAACGCACATTCATAATAATAATAATAATTTCCACTTTCACAAAGTCGAATTTAACACGCGATTAATCCGTTTGGTTGTGTATCAATGTATTTTTTTTTGCTTTGGCGAATTTCAAAAGAATGCGGAGATGAAATGAGGCTCGTGAAAATACATGGCGTTGACTGGTACTGTTTTGTAAATGGGTCGTTGGCGAAGATGATACGTACACTATATTTAAATTTTGCGGCAAGTAATATATATATATATATATATATATATATATATATATATATATATATATATAACTAGGTGTTATTTTAAATGACATTCGTATGCTTTATATACTTTTATATCGTTTAAAACTTATTAAAATTCGATTGGACGATGTTTGAACAATATTTAATTTCGTAGCTGGAAAGAAACTTTGTAAATTTGTAAAACGACCATAAAATATAACGATAATCTACTTTTTATTGTAATGTAAAGCTATTCAGCAATTAAACCTTGTTTTATTTAATTTCATGAAATTTTGCACGCCTGAAGTATTAATTAACGCTGTTGATAATTGTATATTAAATAATATTTAATAAAAAAAATTTGCCCAATGGCATGATTATTATATAGTTCATTTGTTACCAAAAGTAAAATATTCAGAAAGATATATTAATGAAGTAATTGACTGATTATCGTTTATTACAATTTGAATGTTCAGATGTAACTGTATATATTAAATTTAATGTATTATAATATTTAGATAAATTTCAGTTATATTTATAGAAATATCTTAAATTGTTATGTTAAATTTAATTCCAGTATTAATTTTACATTGACAGTACAGTTTAATTAAATTATTGAACACTTTTATGATATTTTTGTGGTTCATTTTTTTAAAATTAAATTCATTAATTAATATTTAAACATAAATCCAATAATTTCAATTTAATAATTGTCAATTTAATAATTAATAGTTAAAAATCACTTCAAATGAAATTATTTTCGAAATTTAAAAACAGTTGATTTTTTGAATGAGTTAAGAGAACGTACATTATATTTCGTATGATGAAACTGTTATGACGAATCGGTCAATTTTTACAGTCAAATCTTAAATGAAACGTTTAACTTTTTAATCGACTTAGCTTTCTAATACATCATTAATTTATAATGCAGGGTTATATAGAAAATATGAATAACTTCAGAAATTTATCTGCTGAAAATGAATGATATAAGTATTATATACATCATTTTAAAAAGAAACTTAAACATTTTTTTTGTAGTATTGATAATGATTAATATTTATGTAATATTGTAACATTTTTCTTGTAATATGCATGTACATGCATATATATGCATACACACAACGTGTGTGTGGGTGTGTGTGTGTGTGTGTGTGTGTGTGTGTATGTGTGTGTGTGTATGTGTGTGTGTGTGTGTATGTATGTGTGTGTGTGTGTATGTGTGTGTGTGTGTGTGTGTGTGTGTGTGTGTGTGTGTGTGTGTGTGTGTGTGTGTGTGTGTGTGTGTGTGTGTGTGTGTGTGTGTGTGTGTGTGTGTGTATGTGTGTGTGTGTGTGTGTATGTGTGTGTGTGTGTATGTGTGTGTGTATGTGTGTGTATGTGTGTGTGTGTATGCGTGTGGGTGTGTGTATGTGCATGTGTGTATGTGCATGTGTGTGTGTGCATGTGTGTGTGTGCATGTGTGTGTGTGCATGTGTGTGTGTGCATGTGTGTATGTGCATGTGTGTATGTGCATGTGTGTATGTGCATGTGTGTATGTGCATGTGTGTTGTGTGTATGTGTGTTGTGTGTATGTGTGGGTGCGTGCATGCGCGTGTGTGTGTTTTTCAGTATACTACTTTTGTTTTTTTGTGTCGGTTTTACTTAATTTACATAATTGTTCATACATGTATAGTGTCATCCAAAAATGACGTCCAGATTTGTGTTTTATTAAAAAGAAACATGTGTATAGGGTGGCGTATAGGAAAATATGAGTATAGTTCCTTTTTTAAATAAAACTCACATCTATGCGTCACATTTGGATAGTCCTATATATCACTTTATCACTATCTCTGTCATCTATTCTAATTACTATAATTATTGTTTGTCTATTACTTGTTTTGCTTGTCTATCACTACTTGTCTATTGTTCTTATTACTATCATTATTATTTGTCTTTTACTTCATCACTATTATTATAATTTACTTGTTCACTAAACATTCATCTGTTAGTCGTTGTGCTCGACTACTGTTTTATTGTTACTCGTCATCTATTATTGTTAGTCTATTTACCTATTACTTCATTGTTACTACTTATCTATTACTACTGATTTCTATTGTCACATTGTTCGTCTGTTATTTACCTTCTTACTTTCTAACATGCACCCTCTGTTTGGTTATATTATATTCCAATTTAAAGATATTAAATATAATTGTCTATTACGTAAAGGATATTTCGTTAAGATTGTGGCGGCTTCCTCTGGGACAATTTCCTAGTCGAACTATTACAATACACACACATACACACACACACACACACACACACATATATATATATATATATATATATATATATATATATATATATATATATAGTGTTTTCTAATAAACGTCTTAGAAGTTTAAATAGAAATAAAACAAAATGTATATTATTAATCAAATATTATTTTTTATTTTTAAGCATATTCTAAGGCATTAATGATGGAACACATTCCACTCATATGACCACCATGACTTTGATTGACATAGTGCATTAGTTTAGTCCAATTTTTAGTCACTTTTTCACATAATTGTGGTCCAATTTTATGAATTACACAATTAATGTTTATTTTTAATGCTTCTGTTGTTTGTGATTTATCAGCATAAACCAATGATTTCACATAACCTCACAGAAAATAATCCAATGGAGTTAGATCACATGATCTTAGTGACCAACTGATGGGTCCGTTTCATGAAATAATAGACTAATTAAACTTTTGTTTCAATAATTCTATTGAAATTTTCATAGTTTCTAAGCGTTGTTGAAGTGTTAAATGTTTCATGATAATTTATCAAACTATACTAAGTTGAAATGTTAAAATGCTGCCACCAATTGTAAAATTTCTGACATTCTTATTGACATTGGTCTTTTGAATTTCGCGGCTATGCACAAAAAAAAAAAAAGAAGCGGAAGGGAGATACTTACAACCTAATATATATATACATATATATATATATATATATATATATATATATATATATATATATATATATATATATATATATATATATATATATATATGTATGTATATATATATATATATATATATATATATATATATATATATATATATATACACATACATCATACATACTCGTACATACAGAGAAAGAGAGAGAGTCTGAAAAAACAAACTTTTTTATATTTCGCTAAAAACTCAAATATTTATTGAAAAAAACTGTTGTATCAAAAAAAAAAAAAAAAACACTGGGAATGATAAAAATGTACGAATGAATTTTAATAAATCTGTTTTTTGGATGATCTCGATGTCTTTCATCGTGATGACTTGTACGGCTTTATTGTATGTTCCTTTTATAGTTATTTTCATTTTTGGAAAAAGAAAATAGTCGCACAATGACAAATCTGATGAACATGGCGGATGTTCGATGACAAACACTTGTTTTTCATCAAAAATTCACGTACATCAAAGATTTCGTCAGGTGGTGCTTAATTTTTTACAAGTACTGAAAAGTAATAAAATATTTCTTCTCCTATAGCATGTATATAATAAAAATTGGAAAGAAAAAATAGATTAAAAATTATTTTTTAAAAAAACTTGAATCTTTAATTGTGTTTTTACTTATATTATGTAATATATATACGAAGGTCGTTTGATAAGTATGGTAAATTTATTTATTGTTTAATTTAATTAACCAATTAAATTTTTCAATTTTTTTTTACTTTTTTATCATACTTATCAAACGACCCTCGTATATATTTATATATATATATATATATATTTACAAACTTTATTATTTGTTTTAACGTTTTAGAAAGTTTTGTTCTTGAAATCACCTTCAGACTGTCTGTCCTCTTATATTTGATCGTTTCTGTAGTATCAAATCGTTTTTATTTCATGAAGCGTTTCATTTTGCTTCAAGTTCATACAATTTGGAAAATCGTGCATAGAACAGAACATTGATGATTTTTTATGTTTTAACAAAATGCTAACTTTTTATATTGAAGTTTTTTGCCGAATCAACTGGATTTTATTTTCTGAAATAGCGTTTAAAATTGTGTTTTAAAAGTAAAAAATATAAAAACACTGAAAATAGTGGAGAATATTCTGGGATTTATATATTTTTTACGTCCAGAAAAATTGGTCATTGGGTATTTTTATGTGTATAAATAAAGAATATTCAGTTAAAAATGTTTACTTTTTTTCAAATGAATTACTTCTTCTAATTTGATAATTGAATATTTTAAAGTACACTAATAAACGATAACAAAAATACCTTTTATTTATTTTCATCAGAAGATTAATTTAATTTAAAGGATGTATACTTGTGTGGGAGATATTAAAGTAATATTTAGGTTCACTTTCTTATTGAGAAATATTTTTTCAATTTTAACTTTTTAGTAGCTGTTTTATTCATAGTTGTTATTATTTCTTAAAACTTGTATATTTATACAAACAAAAAATGTACATACACATACACACGTCCATGTGTAATATATATATATATATATATATATATATATATATATATATATCATTATGCCTTTATTGAAATGAAGATTCCAATCCCATCTATCGATTTGTATTTTTTTTACCATTATCGAACCATTACTATTTTTTTTACAGTTGATTACAGATTTTCTTTATCGAATTCACTGCCTGATTTTTTCCATGTTATTTTTGCGTGATATATATTTCAAATATACATTCATCACTGAAAATCACGCTTTCGTGAAGGTTTAATGACGCGTGTATATACCTTTAACAAACTGAACTTTTTTTATATGTTTCGTAGTTTAATTCTCGATTTTTGTATGCGAAATTTGACAGTGATAATAATTTTTCTAATCGTTCTCTAAATTATTTCAATATTTGATTAAAACATTTTTTTTCTTTACTAGACTAATAAATTGAATAAGTGTTAATTTGTTGGTAAATGTTAGACGAATGGATATTTTACTACACAACTAAGTTCGAAATATATGTTTTTGATTAAATGACTCGAAATCAGAGTAAAAACAGGACAATAAAGATGATGTCTTTAAATATTTGAAGATATTTGGGATTTTATTATCATGCGTGGATATTGTATAACGAAATTTCAAGTGAAACCATCAATTGAAAGTAATTTTCGTTTCGATTTGTTAAGGAATTGGCTAGAAAATATAAAAAAGAGAAACGTGATTTTTACCCAGTTGCAGGAATTGAAAAATGAATTGAAAAAAGATTGGATAGCATACTGTATATTTTAAGATAATCTTATAATAAATAAAAGTCGTGGAAAATCGGTTATTGCACTAAAAATAGAGTGAATATTATTTGTATTCAATCTAAAAAATATGTATGTGAAAATATACTTGCGAAAAGCCAGACTATTTACAGAATATATGCAACATTTTTTTATTTAAACAATATAAAAATAAGTGTAAAATATTAGAAATATTTGTAATTAAAAGACTGTTTTTAATTAATTATTTAAATATTAAATAAAGTAAAAAAACGATAAATATTTTTTTTTATTCATCAAATTGACTGGTGTAGTAAACTTATACATTCGATACTGGTTGTTTTAATGTTAAATCTTATGTTCTCTTCAATAAAATTTTGATTTAAATAAAGAAAAGTGAAGTTTTCAAACATATACATGAATAATATTGATTTTATATTTTATTTATGTTAAGAGTTGAATATATTTCTTATATCTCGTGATTTTGTTTTTAAACTGAAATAATATGTAGTTTGCAAGAATATATATATATATATATATATATATATATATATATATATATATATATATATTAATAATTATTATTATAAAAGCCTATGCCAGTCTACTGTTGAGTGAAAGCATCATTAAATGTCATTAGGTTCTCCTAAATATTTTTTCAAGGTACTTCTATAGTTTTCTGTCTGTGGCTAATCTCATACACCCCTTACTTCCGCAATATTTAAAATATCATCCCCCAATATTTGATAACATTAATAGGTCTCTATCGTTTATTGATGACCACTCCATAATAATTTTTGTTTATCTATTGTCTCCTCTTTGTGCTATATGTCCTTATCCATCCATATCATTAATTTTATTTGTTCTATTATATTAATCACTCTTATTTGTTTTCATATCCGCTTACAGATTTTTCGATCACGTTTAGAAATTCCTAACATTATTTCTTCCATGCTTGTTGGATTGTCAAAATTTTTGAAGTGAAACTTCTTTAGCTGCGTTGGGGTAAAATTTTTACATGAAACGGAAGTTACGTATGCGGAAATCTAATATGCATAGATCATACGGAGAGGGGTAGGGAGGCCCATCACGCATGCGCATCGGTTTAATATCATTGATCAGGCAGTACGTTGTATTTGCTGTATTTGTCACTGTTCTGTTAATAATTGTTATTTACAATTAGTCTGTAAATTGTGTTTACATAAGAATGTTATTCAGTGCAATAACATTGATATTTTTGGTAAGTATATTAATTTATATAATCTCATATTATAATATTAAGCTAAATAATCATACAAATAAGATTACATTACATCCACGTGGTATTTAAAAAATTATCAAACCAACGTGAAATTGAGGTTATGGACATGTATACCAATATATATTGTTTTTTTTCATTCAGTGTCCAACTTTCTGATTTATAAATACAAATACGTTTAAGTTCAAATATACTTTATTCTTAATTATATTATTTACCCTTCCAAATGATACTCATGTCGCTTTAATCCTTGATCTAATCTCTGATTATTGATCACCATCATACTGTTTATTTTTTCAGGTATTTTATTTTATATATTTATTTTTAAAATTGACTCTATCTGTACATATTTGTCTCTACAAATCTAAAAAACACGATTTTAGTTTTTTTTTGTTTGTTTTCAATTCCATTTTTTATTTTTTTTCTAGAAATGTTTTAAGAAGCATCTGTAGCTCTTTTGTGTTTTCATTTAAGTAGTACGTCGTCAATAAATTGTAGATGAAATAAATATTCTCAATTTATTTTAACACATATTCGTCCGTTTGACGAAAATTCGTCATCTTCCAGAGAATCATCCACAGCCAAATGACGAAAATTCGTCATTTGTATATTACAGAGAATAATTGATTTTTGTTCTCTTAATTCTGAGTATATTAAATTATAATTTTAACCAAATAGAGATAATTCCATGAGAGAACTGATTTTAGCTTCAGTTGCATCGCATAACGGTGCAAATGTAATCAAAAACAAAGTAAAACTGTATAAATCGGTATTTGGGTATAAAAGAATTTTATTCAAAGTTTAAGCGCTCGGGTGTTCGAATAACTAAACAAATTTAATTGTATTATTGTTAATTTTTTTACCCTTTCTTATCAAATAATAAAATATATCTAAAATGGAGGACAAAAATGAAATATATGCAGGCATTTATCTGATTGTGAGGCAGATTTTTCACAAACTAATTTTGATAATAATGATAGTGACAGTATGTGACTTTTGTAACATTCCCCTTCATACTGGCACATATTTTGAACAGTACCATTCACTGAAAAATTATTATTTATTTATAAAATTAAAGACTCAAAAATAATGTACTTCATCTAAAAAAAAAGAGAATAATAACTTTGTGTTTTTAGAAATTCATTTAAACTTTTTTATGAATTTAATTGTTTTTTAACTAAGGAAAGCCAAAAAAAATAAAATTTTATATATAAAGATAAATTTGTTTTATATAATTTTCCAAGATTTCACTGAAAAATATATGATTTCTAACAAGTTACATTAGTTTTATATAGACCATATCATTTCTACAGATAGTGTCAAAAAATGCCGGCATTTGGTGAATGGCGGTGCAAAAAGTTACCCGACGAATATGTGTTAATATCCTCATTTTTGAAATTTGCTTTTTTCATTTCATTCTCTAGGATTACATTAAGCAATTTGTGCGACAAACTATATTATTGTCTGAACATTTTCTCTATTTTATCTTTGTTTGTGAGATATTTGACTTTGATTTGGGTTGTTGTATTTTTATACATTTTTTAATAATTTCAGATAGGTTTTATTCAATCTTTGCTCTTTACATATATACATGTAGCCATGTATATATATATATATATATATATATATATATATATATGTATGTATAAATATGTGTGTACAAGTTTTATATAGACCATACATTTCTACAGATAGTGTCAAAAATGCCGGATATATATATATATATATATATATGTGTGTGTATATACATATACTTACAGGATAACCCAACTGAGATTGAAGGATGTTAAACTGGACTGAAGGTTATCCTCTTCAGTCTCATTTAGGCTCCCCTAAATATATATATGTATATATATATATTATAAATGTTTATGTCTTCAGATACAAGAAATATATTTTTGTAATCCAATTTAAATAAAATTCGTATAAAAATAAATCGAGCCGTTAGTATCTTTTCATCCTAAATACATACATTCTTTCAAGATGAATAATTCAATAAATTTCGAAACCACAAACAACAAAACCTCAAACAATAAACCGCATGGGAAATTATAATCATATAAAAAAGCGTGCACTTGTTTAGATAAATTTTCGTAAAGTTTATGTTATATTCTGAGTTTATTACGCCGTTTCTACACGAGAAAAAAGAGACGTATCGTCATTATATATACTAAATGAACGACTTAACGTTAACTCGACGACGAAACATAATTTTAACACAGTTGAGAGTTTTTTTTAAAGTGAAATATAGATACAACTTGTTTTCTATAACGAGATGCAATTTATTTCTTACGCGAGGAGTTTTTTGAATGAGAAATAGATATTGTAGAATTCTAATCGTCCGACAACTTTAATAAATAATGTAAGACAAAAACATGGCTGAAAATACACTTGGAGATTGAATATATCACAATTATGTTTTCTTAAATGTATTTTTTAATATATTCGCTTTTTATATTATCTATAAATTATCAAGGATTTAACATCGAACTAATAAAGTACATATAATGTATTTTATAAAAATTATCTAGATTTTTATATTTTTATTATTCAAATTCAATTTAATAGCATATTTTGATAATGGTTTAAATGCATGATTATTTTATTTTTACATTTGTTTATATAGAGTCATCCAAATGTGATGCCTAGATTTGTGTTTTACTAAAAAAAAGCAAAAGAAACCTTTTTAATAAAACACAAATCTAGCCATCATATTTGGATGACCTTATATTTTGTAATTGTTTAATATATTTTTTTTAAAAAAAGTAAGGTATAATTAAATATTAATAAATAAAAAATATTTTAAATTTTACATAAATTCTTCAGTTACACACACACACACACACACACACACACATATATATATATATATATATATATATATATATATATATATATATATATATATATATATATATATATATATATATATATATATATCAGTATCAATTTCTATGATTTTTCTATGACTGCTGGATAAAAGCTTTTTTTAAACTTTCCATTTCTACAGATCCAGAGTTTATTTCGACGATTTTTCATGTTTCCCTCCCATATACACGGATTTCTTCAAATTGCAATTTTTTATATATTTAGGTTTGCAATCAATTATATCTATTGTCTATCGGTGATTTTTCCTTTTTACTATATGATCGTTCTATTTCCATTTTAAATTCCTCGCTCTTGCTGTGAAGTCTGTAAAATTTGTTTTCTTTCTGCTTCACTCGATTCTTTTCTTATCTTCACGTGTTATTCCTAATATGCATTTTTCTGTGTGTGTGTGTTTTTTGGTATTACCTGGAGCCGTTTAATTACAATACCATATTTTGGCATTCAAGACCTATAATTCACTATCATAAGTGAGGACAAGTGAAATTATCAAAAGTGAAATGAATCATTATTATTTTTTAATATAGAAGAATATTCGTCTTCACAATATGAGAATTTTTCCGAATTGATTCAATCCCATTTTTTATTTTTTTTCTCACTTATTTGTAAACGTTCCTTTAGTATTAATGAATTATTCCAGATAGATGTATAATTTTCAGTTTCTTCTATTTTTATTCTTCTTAGTTAGATCCTTTTTTTATTGAAAATTTATCGAACATTATTTTTGTATATATATATATATATATATATATATATATATATATATATATATATATATATATATATATATATATATATATACACCTGGGTCTGTTTTTATGCAGTAGATACGTTCCGCAGAAAACTGCATTAAAAAAATCGCACAAAAAGACTTGACTTACATTGAAAAATTAGGGATACGTTCCGTAATTTTCGAAAACCGCATAAAACCAAAGCTACAAAGTAAAATTACTTTAAAATTCACATAAAAAAAATCAGAAAATAAAGAATGTTTAAAAAAATTTCAAATATCTGCAGAAAATTGATACAAAACAAAGCTTTTTTACTTTATTTTTTATTCAAGTATTTAATTTTATTCAAAGTAATATGTACATATGTATAACTTATTTTAGAATTTTTCATACATATTTTAATCATCATCGCAATAATAGCTGCACTGTTTAGAATAAAAATAAATAAAATAAAAAAGAAACTAAATAGCTGCACTGTTTTCAAGACATGTAGGCCAAGCTTTTTTCCAACAGGTATTTAAAGTGTGTTGTTTTATTTGAGTAATAGCAAAAACAACATGATTTATAAAGTCAAAGATAAAATTTTTTTCAAGAGTCAGTTACTGTTATTGACTCAATTTCTAGTTTATCCAATATAAATTGAAAAGTGCTTTTAACGTAATATTGTTAAAAGTTGCAATTATGCCTTGATCTAATAGCTGAATAATTCTTGTTGTATTGGGTGGAAAAAACATCATGTTTACATTTGGATGTTTTAAACATGGATGACCTGGTGCATTGTCAACAAAAAATTTGGCAGCTTCTTCATCTGCCGATGCAATCGCACCCGTAATCTTCACCTTATGCAGTGCATTCCTTTTTAAAAACCCCGATTAACCACCCTTTGCTAGCCGAAAATTCCTTATCTATTTGAGAAGCGGAAGTAAATGGCTCTGATTCCTTCATTTGTTCATAAAACTGAAGAGCCTTTCATTGAATTAAATAACCGCTTAAAGAAATTCTTTAAAAAAATACTAAGAAGAAATATGAATCGCATAACTTTAAAATCGCATTAAAAAAATTAGCATAAAAAGATATTAAGAAAAAATATGAATCGCATAACTTCAAAATCGTATTAAAATAATCCGCACAAAAATAGACCCAGCTGTATATATGTATATGTTTATATATATATTTATATATATATATATATATATATATATATATATATATATATATTTATATATGCAGTTATACTCTCTATGTTAATTTGTAACATAGACCAATATGAGGTTGCAACAAATTGCATCTGTAGATTTCGAGTTTATATGAGTAATATTATAAGCAATAACGTGCTTCTACATAGTTTATTGGCAAGACAAAGTTGTGAACTTCGTGTCGAACATTTAATCTTTCACTATCCAACTGTACATCTCAGATACAATATTCTACGTTGTTATCCAATAATATCTCCAAGATATATCGACTTCTAGAATAGTGTTACTTATAAATAAAACCATATAGAGGAAAATATTACTAAACCATTAAATAATAAATACAGCATGTTTGAAAATTCTAGAACTAATAATAAACATGTTTTTTTCTTTTTTGTTTATAAATTACAAGTTGCATTAATATTAAATAAAAGGTTGATGATGGGCCTTTTTAAAATCACATCATGGCTTATCGACGATATATCTTCTCATTTTAAATTGCTTCTCCATTTTTTCAACTGCGCTGTGCTTTATTGGATTTCTTTTCGTATGTGTAGTATTAAATTTGTCTACCATTTATTTCAGGATTCAACCTTGATGAACAGTAAGAAGGAATATCTTCACCCTTTTATCCTGTATTATTGTTGTTTGTTACTTATAAAAGGAAAGTTTCTTTACCATTGGTGTCAGACTTTTTGGTCATTATAAAGAAAATGTTTTAACAATAAATAGTCTCAGAAAACGTTTCGTTATTTTTTGTGATTCAGATTTAGAAAAAAAATCTTATTAGTAATACTACTTTAAAATAAAGCATGCGCGCCAAAAACATATAAGGAAACCAATGTGCCATCAAAGATATTTGCTGTATTTCGAATAATGTTCATATGTAAAACGGAATTTGACTGAAAATGTTTTCATCGAAATCAATAGAATTATTAATTATCATCTCATTTTTTAATGAGTATAATAGAAACTATAATTGGACATGTATTTTTCAATTGATTATCAGCATTGTTTTTGTTTGAATTGATTAAATTATTTTTAGTCAAAATAGTTTCAGTATATCAACGAATTACGTTGGCATAATTAACTATGATAGTAAAGGATAGTAAATAATAGTTAGCAAGTAATTATATGTTTAAATCTTTCATTCTCAGTTGGGTCACCTTATATATATATATCATCACATCATAATGCCCATATCAATCCACTACTGGACGAGAGCGTCAATGAATGCTACCATATATATATATTTATATATATATATATATATATATATATATATATATATATATATATATATATATAATATAACATCATTATAATCATCATCATCATCAACGGCTCCACAGACTATTTTAAAACTGAATTCATGTTATTTCTGTAGTAATTCAAATTTTTATACTTAAGAAATTTTTCGATGGAATTTTTGATTTCTACTTCATTGTTAAATTTTTTCTTTAACAAAATCATCCGAAAATTAAAATAATGGTAATATGTAAGCTAAAAGTTTGTTCAATATTTAGTGGATGAAAAAAAGTTTTATACTACTGGTACTGTAATTTCTGGACTATTATTTTTGAAACATGTGATCGAACATTGTTATGAAGCTGTACAAGTTCGTATCTATCAACGAATGTAGGTTGTTTAACGCATAACTACTTGTACATTTTCTCTAGCTGAGGACAATATTTTTCAGTATTAACGGTTCACCTGGTTCCAAGAAAAAAATAGTGAATAACATCGTGTACAGATTATCAAACAGTTACCATTATCTTTCTCGGATAAAGACCTGATTTTGGCAAATGTTTCAGGGCCTTGTCGGCATTTAGCTATTATGAAAATCAGCGATGATCGTCGTATAGTACTTATATTTGAAGTGAAACTTTTTTAGCGGCGTTGGGGTTAAATTTTTACATGTAACGGAATCTACAACCACGAAATTCAACAAAAAAAAGTGGCGACAAATCTAGTTTACATAGAGCAGAGAGTAAAGGGCAGTGAGGCCTATCACGCATGCGCGCCGTTTTAACATCTGATTACTATTGCAAAGCGATAGGCTTCTTCGCACTATATGTACTCATACAGTATTCATGGGACCTATTCACACTAGTCAACATTCATACAGTATTCATGCTCATTACCGCTCGTCTCATGCCCTCTTATCACCAAAATCTTCCACCTAAAAAAATTTTTTTTGGGAAAGAGGATGTGAGACGAGCGGTAATGGACCGTTAATACTGTATGAATGTTGACTAGTGTGAATAGGCCCATGACGTATTACAGCTCGTCTCACACCCTCTTATTTTATATATGGTATTTATGGACAAATTATCAATGTACCTGTCTCAGTTGACACGATAGTTAAACACCTTCCAAGGAACATTGATGATGACCATTGTATAAATGTTCATATCAAACGTAAAAAAATCACAAATCAAGCTATTGCATAGCGTATTTAATAAACGTACGATAAAATCTTAGCTACAATTTTTGGTACCATCTCCACTTTATACAACAAATGATATTAAAATTCATAATTATTTCTTCAACGACGTTCAAATTTATAACGAAATTCCTCAAGAAAATATCAGTGAACATATTCCTGTTGAAGATAGTCTCACTGCCCAACAACATACTCTATGTGGAATGAGGAACAGTATTTACATATAGCACCTGGTGAACAAAATGTGCCTCAAAGTTTGCTGTTTGATGAACATGCCGAGGAACTTTTCCTTCAATTTATATTACTTTACGGCAAAGAAGTTTCACTTCTGGTGTGCGTACATAAGTATACACACCCTTTTTTATCATATGTTATTTAAATTAATGTTATTGTATTTAAAACGGTTCACTTTTGCTTCGGGCGAGTAGAGAATTGCAAACTCCCAATAGGTGCTTCATATTCTTTTTGCGTAAACTCAAGAGGAACCTATTTTTCCAACTTCATGATTTTTCGAAGTACTTGCAAGTAACTAGAAACTATTGAGTAGTGCACAACTAGTTTTACTGTAATTCCCTTTACAAATTGGTGAGGGCTGGGACTTCATTAGGACAGTTCATCTTTTTCGATACCTGGTACTGAGCATCGGCGGGATTCACTTTCAAAGTTCATACTATACGATATATAAATTTTTAATTGTTGCTGAGTAGTTTGTTTGCTTATTGCGCCAGATCCAAATATTTTGTTGATATTTTTGGTTGTCTCCGCTGCGTTGTGACAAAGCAAGAATTCGTAAACAAAAAGTATATGTTTTCTGAAATTTTTTTATATTTTTAAAATCTTTTTTACTGTTCGCTTACACTGAAATTTATAGTAAAAATGATTGTATAATTCTGTTTACTGATTATTATGTTATTATATCAAACATAAATTGCGTCTCTCACGGTGGTTTTTATTATAAAAATCGCTACTAACTCAGTATATCTATAAATCTATAATTTTATATTCAACAACTTAATATATTTTTAATAAATTCTTCAATAACAAATCATTAAAATTTTGTAATCATAACAATAATCCAATATTCTAAATTGTTTGAATTTATCAAACTGTCAGTATGTATTTATAACAAATTACAAAAATGAAATATTTCGTGACCTAGTTTTAATGTACGGTTTATCAAACATGAAAATACTAAATATATAAAGGAAATAATATTAAAAAAATGTTAACAAAAAATGAAATTAAAAGATGTGTTTTTCTGCTTCAAGTTGAAAAATTATTTATCTTGTTATAGAATAAAAAAATAAATTCTTTTAGTGTTTCTAATCTAATATTTTGTAATAGTATGTAAGAAAAGAGTTTACACACACAAATACATAACATTATATATATATAATTTTATTTTTAAAATCTCTATAATTTAATAAAGGAACCGTTCGTAGTTCGACTGAAAAAAAAGTAACCGTCAACACGATTATGTTATGCAACATCGCGCCGTCATGTCCGCTTCGATGATGATGATGATAATAATAATAATAAAAATAATAATGATAATAAGAGTGTGTGAAAGATATGCGGACGACGTCAATTCAATTAAATCACTGGTAGCGGGGAAAAAAAATGTTGACGTGGAAATTAGATTGAGTCGTCGCGCCTACACATAACACAATTACCTGTCTATGTGCCCCTTGCATCTCTCCGGGTACGTTTTTTGCGCTCAGTATCAGATGGTGCGCGATCAATGCATAGAATACGGCGATAATCGTCAGTGGTATCAAGTAGTAGACAAGAAAACGTAGTAGGACGATTGCTTTCGAGTACGCCGGCCCGTATTCCTCTGGGAATGGGTAACATATCTGAAACAGAACAAGAATAAAAATTAATTGATATGAAGTTATGTGTGATGTTTTAAAATCAGATGAAATTTAATAAAGGGACATTGTTTTATTTATTCGACAATTTATTTCAACTTCGAACGTGTAATCCAATTAATTTTTTTATAAGTATTTTTTTTCTTGTCACTCTTTAATGTTATTTATTTTTAACATGAGTTAAATGTATTTGTTTTATTTTAATTTAAATTTTAATGGTACAGTTTACTTTCGTACATTTTATTTCACAGAAGTATTTTGTATTTATTGTTTTATTATCATTTAAAAAGATCTTATGTTTATTTTTATACATATTTATAAATTATTGTTTGTTTTGGAATTGTGGCGAATTCATTTTCACATAAATAAACTATCACCCCAATTAATATATATATATATATACATCATAAAATATTGAGAAAATTTTAATAATTATTTATTGTACACTTTATTTGTTTATAAGCTGATGCGCATTTCGATGGTAATGTCATTATTATCAGAGCGCCGCTTTATGAAATCATTTATACAAAAGTGGTCCCAGAAGTACCCGACTCAACAAAGAAAACACAAAAATTTTGGAAAAAATATATTTATTTTTCAACATAATCTCCTTTCAGCTTTATACACTTTTCCCAGCGATCTTCAATAAGTTCGATACCCTTTTTATAATAAGAACTGTCTTGCTCCTCAAAATACCCATTAACTGCCGACATCACTTCTTCATCGTTGGGAAACTTTTGACCACTGAGCCATTTTTTCAAGTTTGGGAACAGAAAATAATCCGAGGGGGCTAAATCTGGCGAATAGGGTGCATGAGGTAGCAATTCAAACTTTAATTCATTAATTTTGGTCATTGCAATAACGGATTTGTGACTGGTGCATTGTCTTAATGAAACAACACTTTCTTCTTAGCCAAATGTGGCCGTTTTTGCTTGATTTCTTCGCTCAAACGTTGCAATAAGTTCGCATAATACTCGCCGTTGATAGTTTTTCTTTTTTCAAGATAGTCAATGAAAATTATCCCACGCGCATCCCAAAAAACCGACGCCATGACCTTGCCTGCAGATGAAACGGTGTTCGCCTTCTTTGGAGCCGGTTATCCCTTTTCAGTCCATTGTTTTGATTGTTCTTTTGTCTCGGGTGTGAAGTGATGGACCCATGTTTCATCCATGGTTATGAAACGGCGTAAAAAATCTGCTTTGCTGCTGTGAAACTTCGCTAAACACTCAATTGAAACATCTTCACGACACTGTTTTTGCGGCACCCATCTTGCACACAGCTTTCTCATGTTCAAATTTTCAGATAATATGCGATGTACCGCACTTTTTGAAATGTCTACTATGTCTGCTAGCTCGCGCACTTTCAGTCGACGATCATCTAGTACCGTTTTGTGGATTTTCTTCACCATTTCTGGAGTCGTCACCTCATTTGGTTGACCACTGCGATGCTCGTCTTGGCAGCTCGCACGGCCTCGTTTAAACTCTGCTACCCAATATTCCACTGTTGTAAACAAAGGAGCAGACTCACCCAGAGTAGAATCCAGTTCAGCTTTTATATCGGTTGGGCTGAGGCCTTTCAAATAAAAGTATTGTATCACGTAACGATGACCAATTTTCTCCATTTTCACAAATTCACTGAAAACGTTCACTATTGATGGCTGCCAAACAAATAATAAACAACATGGCGTCTTCAAACTTGAAACATATGTTTTTATAGATTATGTACTTTCTAATACAGTGATATTTTTCAAACATCTACTGCCATCTCTAGGTCAGGCCGGGTACTTATGGGACTACCCTCGTATTTAGATTTATCTCATATCTAGATGTCTTGTGTTTAGATTTATTTATACGAGGGTCGTTTTATAAGTATGGTAAATTTATTTATTGTTTAATTTAATTCATTCATTAATTTAAATAAATTTTTCAGTTTAGTTTATCTTACTTTTTTACAATGCTTGTCAAATGATCCTCGTCTATATTATATATATATATATATAGAGAGAGAGAGAGAGAGAGAGTAGTGGTAATTAAAATCCGGACATTCTGGCAACATTTTTTTTCAAGCAGTTTTAGCCAATAAAATAGGGAAGTCCTTGTTGTTTGCATTGTTTTTATGTAAGCATAAATAAATGACAATTTTCCTCTCATTCTGTAACAGGTAGTTGGTAAAATAACATTGTAAGTGAAGTTAGAGAGTGTGAAAAGTGGAAAAATGGCAAACACGAAAAAACTGACCGAAGAAGATAAATTCAATATTTTATCTTTGTCGAAAAACAATTTAAGTGTTCGTAAAATAGCTGATAAATTCGTATTCAACAAAACGTTCGTAGCTCAAATTTAAAAAAAATTGCGAAACATGCTCTATTGTGAGCTATAATGTAATTTGAAAATTTAAATAAATTTAATTCAGAAATAGAATAGGATTTGCTTTTGTAAAGATAACAATGATTTTATTTTCAGTATTCCCATTTACAAGTGTAAAGGTTTCGTTTTTAAATTGATTTCAATAAACATTTGAATATAAAAGCTATAAAGAAAATCCTGGACAATAAAATTTATATTATAGACGAATGCGAATCGATATTCAATACAAAAACGATGAAGTAATTAATAAAGTTTGAGCGGTACAATTACAGCACGTATTATTGTTTTTTCAGCCGGTGACGTCGCGACGGCTGAAAAAAATGTAATATTTATAATTCGACCGCAGAAAATAAACACTTTGTGCTGATTTGTATACATTTCTCGGCTACTTCAATATAAAACGGATACTCGAATAATAACAATAATAATAATAATAGTAACAACGGGATACAAAGGTGAACGGTTATACGTAATGCGACGCCATTCCACTACTTTCGAAATTAATTTTACACGAAATTACATTTTAGCCTTAATCAAATTTTAAATATGTAATCACGTTCCGAAAGGTTCATATTTATTACAGGAATATTCGTTTAAAAGTTCTACACAGGCCCCTAACGACCGTTTACTCTCCATTTGATAAACATAATTCAGTTATCGTGGTCTTTATACACACACACACACGCATAGTCACTCTTTTGTAAACGCACATGTACACATATATTTTAGTGTACATATATATATATATATATATATATATATATATATATATATATATATATATATATATATGTAGTGATGAAAATTAAATTTTGCTTATTTTTATATTTTTGAAAATTCAGGGAAATAAAGATGATTTGAAAATTATTAAATTAGTGAGAAAGTCTTTTCGGTCCTGATTTATAAAATAAAAATTTATTTTTCTTATTTAATCGATTATATAATTTTAATTATTTTTTATTACAATGTTCAATCTTTTGGAGAGTTCCTTTATTTTATTTTCATAAAGTTGTATTTATTTGCTGTTTGGATGCAAAAGTTTTTATACATAATGTATATGGAGTGCTGTATCGAAAAATAAACGATATTTCGAGTAAAAAATTTTCATATTTTGCAAAAATTTCAAATATTTTTTAAAAATATATACTATTAGGTCGGGTAATATGAAATGTCAGATTATTTAAAGAGAAATAGAAATTTATTTTTTAATTCAAATAAATATTTTATTAATCAAAATAAACACCATTAGCTTGTATTCACTCTTGCCAACGGGTTTCCAATAAAAAAATCCTCTTTCGAAAAAATCGCGGTCTTTTGAAGACACAAAGCCCGTAAAGGTCCTTTCGACTTTATTCATACTACTAAAGGTCTTATTTCGTATGTAGTGTTCCAAATTACGAAATAAGTGGTTATTTGTTGGTGAAAGATGAATATGAAGGCGTGGCACGATTTCGTAGCCTAAGTTTTTCAGCTTTTGCAAGGTTATTGGTGTTACATGCGGTTTTACATTGTCATGAAGGAGGATGGGTCCATGTCTATTGGTTAATGCAGGATCCATTTGGACAAGTTTTCTATGCATTTTTTTAATTTCAAGATAATACGACTGAGCATTTATTGGTTGTTCAGGCCTTAAGAATGAATAATGAACAATACCCTTGCAGTCCTTCATACTGTCACCATAACCTTTTGGCCTTGTAGCGATGGCTTCGGTATATGTCCTGGATGTTCATCACGATTAACCTATTATCCCGATTGCTTTCTGTTGTCGTAGCTGATCCATTTTTCGTCGCAGGTTACAATTCTTCTCAAAAAGGGTATCCTATTGTTCCTCAAATAAAGTGAACTGCAAATTTCAAATCTTCGCTGCATGTGCTGATCATTCAAATCATGTGGAACCCATTTGTCGAGTTTTTTTACTTTTCCCATGTTCTTGAGATGGTTACCGATGGTTTTTCAACACACCTTAAGTTCTTCTGTGAGGGAAGACAATGTTCGAGATGGATCAGTTTCCACCAGAGCTTGAAGAATGTCATCATCAACAAGGACAGGTGGTTTTCCGCGAGGCTTATTTTTTAAGTACTTTTTTCCACATCGGAATTTTTCAAACCATCTCTGTACGGTTCGTACATTAACGGTACCATCGCCAAACACAGTGTTGATATTGTGAACGGTATATGCCGCGCTATTACCCAATTTGAACTCGTAAAAAAAGAACCCTTAATTATTTGGTCGACATCATTATACAAAATTTCTGTAAAAATTATAGTGATCCAAAAATTAAAAAAAATAACGGTAACTTACTGAGAACTGTATGAACTTTAAATGAGCACAAAAAATTTTTAACTTTTAAATATATAACAAATCACTTGAACGATCAACTTGTGATTGATGAGAAATCCGACATTTCATAACACATTTTATATTTGCATCAATACAATTCTAGAAATGTTCAAACAGCGCATGGATGAATTTTAGTAAGCCTGTTTTTGGAATAGCCTTTATGACCATCATCGAATTGTACTATTTCAATGTTATCGTAAAATGTTCTTTTCATTGTCATTTTCATTTTTAGAAAACTAAAATAGTGATAAATCTGACAAATATTGAATTATGTACACTTGTTTTTTGGCCAAAAATTCTCGCATAGCAACGGCCTTATAAGATAGTGCATTGACATGCAACAAATACCAACTTCTTGGTTCTAAATATTTTCATCTAATACTTGCTATTGTCAGTTATAAACATATCATAACTAAATAGAATTAGATAGTAGCAAACGATATGCTTTCAGAATGAATTAGTGGTGAACGATGTTTTTTGAATCCTAAAAATAAATGAATTTGATCTTTATTCACGATATCTGAAAAAACAATTTTCTCACGTTCGGTGAGCCTAATGAGTCCCTTGATGCACTTTGACGTATGGTTTATGGACCGTATTTGAATTCATTTTAGTTATACGAGGGTAGTCCCATAAGTACCCGGCCTGATCTAGAGATGGCGGTAGTTGTTTGAAAAATATCACTGTATTAGAAAGTACACAATCTATAAAGCATATGTTTCAAGTTTGAGGACGCCACGTTGTTTAGTATTTGTTTGGCAGCCATCAATAGTGAACGTTTTCAGTGAATTTGTGAAAATGGAGAAAATTGGTCATTTTTACGTGATACAATACTTTTATTTGAAAGGTCTCAGCCCGACCAATATAAAAGCTGAACTGGATTCTACTCTAGGTGAATCTGCTCCTTCGTTTACTACAGTGAAATATTGGGTAGCAGTTTGCTCACACTCGAGCAAAAACAGTGTCGTGAAGATGTTTCAATTGAGTGTTTAGCTAAGTTTCACAGCAACAAAGCAGAATTTTTGCGCCGTTTCATAACCATGGATGAAACATGGGTCCATCACTTCGCACCCGAGACAAAAGAACAATCAAAACAATGGACTGAAAAGGGAGAACCGGCTCTAAAGAAGGCGAAGACCGTTTCATCTGCAGACAAGGTCATGGCGTCGGTTTTTTGGGATGCGCGTGGGATAATTTTCATTGATTATCTTGAAAAAAGAAAAACTATCAACGGCGAGTATTATGCGAATTTATTGCAACGTTTGAGCGAAGAAATCAAGCAAAAACGGCCGCATTTGACTAAGAAGAAAGTGTTGTTTCATCAAGACAATGCACCAGCTCACAAATCCGTTATTGCAATGGCCAAAATTAATGAATTAAAGTTTGAATTACTACCTCATGCACCCTATTCGCCAGATTTAGCCCCCTCGGATTATTTTCTGTTACAAAACTTGAAAAAATGGCTCAGTGGTCAAAAATTTCCCAACGATGAAGACGTGATGTCGGCAGTTAATGGGTATTTTGAGGAGCAAGACAGTTCTTATTATAAAAAGGGTATCGAACTTATTGAACATCGCTGGGAAAAGTGTATAGAGCTGAAAGGAGATTATGTTGAAAAATAAATATATTTTTTTCCAAATTTTTTGTGTTTTCTTTGTTGGGTCGGGTACTTGTGGGACCACCCTTGTACTTGTAATTATTTGTTGTTTTGGAACTGTGGCTGATTCACTTTACACAAATGAATTTTAACCCCAACATCACAATAATTTAAAGTGTTCAAACCCCCAGTTGTAGATGAATTGAATAAGGACACAAAACACAAATTAGTATATGTATATATAAAAAGTTAGTCTAGATTTTAACAAAAAGGCTCTGACGATGATGGCGTCGCCATAGAAATGCATCAGCCGATATATTTATAGATTATATAATTATAAATAATAAGTGAACAATAAGTGATTATTGAACACTTTAAATTATTGTGGTGTTGGGGTTAAAATTCATTTGTGTATACTTGTAATGATCAATATATGCCTTATCTTGATTTTTCTGTGGTTTGTGTAGTACAAATAGAGCACATACCTTTTTTTTACATTTTTTATTATTTATAAATTGTGTCTTTGAACATACTAAACTCTTGGAAAGCATTCGATATCACATTCGAATCATCAGCAACAATTTTTCACTCTTTTTTTATCGAGCTCGTCAATAGTCGCGGTTTTAGGATAGAAACCCAGATTGTCACAGAATATTTTTTTTATAAAAATATATTTTTTGCTTCTTATCAGACTTCGATGTTTCCAAAAAACACAAAAAAATATATTTTGTCTTGTATCTCCCGCATATAGCTCAGATGATGTGTTGCTTTATGGCGACGTTGGGTCATAATGGGTAAAATATGTATGAAAATTATTTTGTATTAATAAGTAATGCTACACCTTTCTTCGATTTTTTTTGTTTTTGGGTATGCCATTATATATGCACATATAATGGTGTGCCAAACCTACGCACGGTAACAAAATTATAAAAGAAACAAAAATTTATAACATTATTAGTAAGAAATTTTGGACGTATTAATTTTCTATTATGATTATTATTACAAGAACTCGATAAAATAATGCAATTGAGTTTTAAAATTAAAATTCTTCGAAATTATAATGAAATCAAAAATATACAGTGCAAGAAAGCGAGTATGTTTAGTACAAGAAGAATTCAATTGAAAAATGTATTTTTTCTTAAAAAAATAACTATTCACATTTGTTCATATGAATCTTCATGATCATTCATATTTTGTTGCATAGATTTTGTTTTCGATAATAGTTTTATAGTGAAAAGGTCTCATATTGAAGTGCTCATGAGTGAATGAATTCAAAAATATCTTTACACAAATGAATGTTAACCCCAACACCACAATAATTTAAAGTGTTCAATAATCACTTATTGTTCACTTATTATTTATAATTATATAATCTATAATTATATCGACTGATGCATTTTGATGGCGACGCCATCATCGTCAGAGCCTTTCTTGTGATGATGGCGTCGCCATCGAAAAAGCATCAGCCGATATAATTATAGATTATATAATTATAAATAATAAGTGAACAATAAGTGATTATTGAACACTTTAAATATTGTAGCGTTGGGGTTAAAATTCATTTGTGTAAAGTGAATCAGCCACAGTTCCAAAACAACAAATAAATTCAAAAATATCTGATTATTAAATATTTTTATGAAATCTCTTGGCGCTGAATTGAATAGTTAATTTATGTTAAAGAAAAGTTTCGGTTTATCGCAACACAGCAGTACGTTGAATAACAATGAACTTGTTATGAATTATGTAAGTGATTGTGACCGTAATCAAGCAAATAATGATGATTTGCAATACTGTATAATGTAGTTGTGTGGCGGTTGGCAAATTGGCACGTGTAACGGTAGGTAAAATGTTTTCCGGAGTTTAATGATCGACCGGAGTGAGTCTGGCAAGATAATGTAAAATAAATAGTCGCGTGTTTATGATTTTGTCTGTTTTTATGTTAGAAAGTACGAAAATTGCAATAAACATGATTAAATATATTAAGGCATGAAATTAAAGTATATATATATATATATATATATATATATATATATATATATATATATATATATATATAAATATAAGACTGAACTAAAATATATAATTATTTTACTGAAAAATAATATTTCTATTTATCATTGTTATCACTGTAATCAGATTTTTTCTATCCATTGTTGGATAAACGTCTGCCCATAGGTATTTTTCTGACCATTTTATAAATGTTCCTAATCAAAAAATTATCTTGTCCATTGATGGTCTTTTATTAATTATAATTATAATATATATACGAGGGTCGTGGGATAAGAATGGTAAATTTATTTATTGCTTAATTTAATTAATTAATTTAGTGTATCTTACTTTTTTACCATACTTATCAAACGACCTTCGTATATGTGTAAAGTGTGTGTGTGTATATATATATATATATATATATATATATATATATATAGAGAGAGAGAGAGAGAGAGAGAGAAAGAGTTATTCAATAAAAATGTCAGAAATTTGACAGTTAGTGGAAATTATGTTTGAATTTTTTTTAAGCTCATATTAACATTTCAATTCAATATAATTTGGTAAATTATCAAAGAACGTTTAACTCTTTAACAATGCTTAGAAATTGTAAAAAAATCAATGTTTGGTTCTTAAAACTTAGTGCGCTTCGTGCAATTTGCGGTCAACACTAAAGAAAGAAAATTGCAGAATTTGGAGTAAAAGTAATCCACAAGACATTGGACGAAGACCATTACATCCACAAAAAGGTTCTGTCTGGTGTGCGTTACATGCCGATGGTTTCATTGGACTATATTTTTTTGAAAATGAAGCTGAAAATCACGTTACAGCAAATGGAGTGCGTTACTGAACTATAATTAATGATTTTTTTCCAAAAATAATTGAAAATGGTTTACATTATTTGTGGTTTCAGCAGGATGGTGCTACGTACCATACATCTACGGAAACAATAGACTTATTGAAAAAAAGTTTAATGAGTCCATTATTTCACGAAATGATCACGATTATTTTCTGTGGAGTTATGTAGAATCATTGATTTATGCTGATAAACCACAAAGAACAAAAACATTAAAAATATACATTGAACGTGTAATTCATGAAATTGGACCACAATTATATGAAAGAGTGACTAAAAAATTGAACTAAACGAATGCATTATGTCAAGCGAAGTCGTGGTGGTCATATGAGTGAAATTGCGTTCCATCATTTATATTTGTTTTATTTCTATTTAAACTTCTGAAGCGCTTATTGGGAAGCTTTCTCTCTCTCTCTCTCTCTCTCTCTCTCTCTCTCTATATATATATATATATATATATTAGATCTTTAAACTATATATTAAATGTGTGCATGTTCAAAGGTGATCAAATCTATGTTTTTTTTATATTTTAATTAACTTAATAATATAAAGATCGTTTGAAAAGGTTGTGACCTGACATATAGATGTCAGTATTATGTTCAAATTGTTTGCCGAAGTTTATAGTTACGCTTATCTTATAAAAAGTTGTCAAATATCAGTTATCTGTAAAGTAGTTTGTTGCAAAGAGTTGTACTGTAGTTTTAAAAAAGTTAAAATTTAATATCGTGTAGTAGTACAGTTTTTTTTAAAGAAAGTTTAACGCCATCATGTTTACTGAAATCGAAAATATATTGGAAGATAATAAACTTTTTTTTATAATCGTGAAAATAGGCTACTGAATTTGAATGTGGTCGTACAAGTTTAAAAAATACCCTATGTAGTAGACGTTTAAAAATGTAATGATAACAGAAATTATCAATAAAATAGATGATCATTTTTTAGAGGATCACATAATAAAAATATAAAAGTTAGATATCTCAAGTAAATAAACATTCATATCTTAATTAAAAAATTAGATATGAAAAAGCTATCAATAAGATGGGTACCGCGTTTTCTAAAGTTGAACAAAAACACTATAATGTACGAGAGTCGTTTGATAAGTATGGTAAAAAAGTAAGAAAAACTAAATTGAATAATTTAATTAAATTAATTAACTAATTAAATTAAACAATAAATAAATTTAACATACTTATCAAACGACCCTGATATGTTTCTCAAGAATGTTTGGCCCTTCTTTAGAAGAATACGACTGATTTCATTCATTGATTTGTAATTATTGACAAAACGTTGATCCATCACTAAATACTAGAAAAAAACAATAATCGAAAAGGCTAAGTTTATTTTATATGCAGTAAAAGTTATAGTTTGTATTTTCTAGGCTCTTAAGAGAAAATTAATTTTAAAAGGAAGATTAATATAAAGATTAATTATAATTTAATTCACAATCTTTCAAAGGATCAAATAAAGAAAGAAAGCATACTATTTTAACCCGTTGAACCAATTAGATCATATTTTTAAAAGTTAAAATTTTTTAAAGAAAACGATTTGTTCATCAAGTTAATACAAGTTCTTGAATAAGAATTATTTCAATGAAAAGAAAAGCGCTTAACTGAAGTACGATTTGCTTTCCATTTATCTTATTCATCTGATTAAGTTTTCTTTGATTTCTATCTATTCTCAAAGTCAGAAAATTCCTTATCGACAAGCGTTTTTTTCTTCAAATTATGAATTGGAATCTGTGGCAAACGACCGATTATATTAAAATATAAAAATAATTTAAAATAAAAAAATACAGCTTTTCATTATCAGATAGCGAATTTTTCAAAATATTCTTGTATGTATAATATAAAATATAGGGTCATCCAAATGTGACGCCTAGATTTGTATTTTATTAAAAAGAAATATGTGTATAGGGAAACATGTGTATAATTTCTTTTTAATAAAACACAAATCTAGGCATCACATTGGATGATTCTATATTAACAAATTACCGCCCGGCCACGCCTAAACGTGTGTTTCATGTTGAATTACTATAAGTCCGTTAACGCGTTTACGCGTATTTCGTTGTATGAACTTTTGACGCCAAAAAAATATATATCCAAACTATATTTTTTTTAATTCTATCAAAAGATGGTGGTATATATATTCAAAATATTGGTAAATTACAAAAATTATAAAAAATTGTTCAGATATTTTAAATAAAATAATCTCTATCCCTAGCAAAGTTCTATTTTTTTGGAATAAAATCGAAATGGATTTTTTTATTTTTTTCTAACAACTTCTGTATACAGAATATATGATTTACGTCATTTATCATATTTTTATCTCTTCTAGATGTTTTTTACGCTAAAAAATGTTTTTTATAATAAACTATGTTTATTATAAAATATCTATTTTTTGTACTTTATCACGCTGGTACACTCATTATAGATTGAAAACCACTATTATATTTATATATATCTATAAATTAAACCCTTTTATAGGCAGATATGAAATTTCATTCCAAAATGTTCATTGGTTTAAGAATTACATCGATTTTATGAAGAAGTTATTTTTGCGCACTTTTTTGCGAAATTCGCCGGACTGTAGACGAAGTCTAGTGCAAAATACTACGGACCGTAATCTATTAATTTCGATATATATGGAAAAAATATTATTCCAATAAATATTTTTCAGTATGTAGAAAAATATTTTTCATTTTATACCGTGGTTGATTAATTTTTGTACAAATTAATTACAACGTAATTAAGTTTTTATAAATATTAAATATAATGTAAACATTTGTTTACAAAATCTTAAAAATATATTTTGTAAGAAATTAGTATTATAGAAACTTTTCTTACTTTTGTATAAAATAACATCTATGTATTAATTATTAAATAAACGACATTTATCTCTTAATTATCACTATTAAAACAGCATCGTTTGACGAAATTGCACGTATGTATCAGCATACGTTCACAAATATTTTCATCCATTTAATATCCATGTCGGTATTAAACAGATTTTCAGTGCATGTTTCTATAAATAAATTAATCAAATACACAAGCACTGAGCATTGGATCTCGATGAAACGAGCGTATGCTGTCATCCCGCTAATTAAATCTCACAATTTGAACAATTCATATTTCATTAATGAAAATTGAAACATCGGCATTAATTACCAAGGATCAAATCGGTATTGTTTTCCGCGGAACGTTCTTGTAACGACCGCATATATTTGAATATTAATATCGTTTTCTATTCTATCATTGTACCAGGAACGGAGTGCGTTTGTCGTTCATTCGACGCAGATTCCATTTTCAGACAAACGGCTACCAAAACACATACATACATTCACAAACACATACATACACATATTCTCTCTCTCTCTCTCTCTCTCTCTCACACACACACACACACACACACACATATATATATATATATATATATATATATATATATATATATATATATATATTATTAAAGTGATTGAAAATAGAGTTGTTTAGCAATATACTGAATTCACGTAAATGAGTACAACCATTATGGTTACAATAGAACGTATATCTAGTTAATTATGTGGCATATAACGTTACTCCAGTTGTTGTATTCTGATAAGCGTCTGGTTATAGAACTAGGTTAATTTGTGTGTACGTGCATTGAATATGAATGTAGATCTTTAGCAAAATGATTTTAGCTAAAACTGTATTAACGGTTTGTTAAATAAAAAATCTGTTTTTTGTATAAAAAAAAAATTGAGATTGTACTCGTATATATACAGTGTGTCTTTAAAAAAATAAAATTTTGAATTAAAAACCTTTTATATTTGACTAAAAATTCAAATATCAGGTAACCAAGAAATATCTGTCGTTTTTGAATTGAGAAAAACACTTGTGTATTTTTATATAAAATAACTTTATTCATCAAAATATCCATTTTCGCATTGGACGACCCTTTCCCAGCGAGAAGATGATTTATAATTCCATTTTTATAAAACTGATTATTTTTATTTTCAAAAAATGTAGACACCTCCATTTTTCATTCTTCTTCATTATTAACCGTTATGTTATTACCCGAAATTTTTCACATTGATTACTACCTGGGTACACGTTACCGTATTACAAAATGTTATTATTACGGCCCTAAATTCGTATATCTGGCGGCGTCTATTTTATAAATATGGTGGATATATGATGCGGAAAACTTCTATCCTCTCACTGGTCAAATTTATACTGGACAATCAATTTTAGGTAGAAAAAAAAATTAGGAGAGCGAGTTGTAAAAGAGTTGGTGGCTCCGTTCAAAGGATCAGGCTGAAATATTACCATGAATAATTTTTTTACAACTCTCCCGTTAGCCCGACATTTATTATTATGGAAGTTGACAGTCGTTGGAACATAGAAATGTAATAAAAAATATATTCCTGCAGAAATGACAAAGATAAAATATCGAAGAATAAATTCTTTATTATTTGGCTATAACGACAACGTGACAATATGTTCATGTGTCAAAAAAAATAAAACCGTCATAGTTTTGTCATCGATGCATCACGACGACGCAATGACTGGACCCAAAAAGAAACCCGACATAATCAATTTTTATAACAAAACAAAATCTGGTGTAGATATTTTGGACAAATTAGAAAGACACTATAATGTGAGAAGACGTGCAAACAGGTGGCCATTTGCATTGTTCTTCAATATCGTTGATATTGCAGCTCTTGCAGTATATATTATTTATTTCGAAAATAACTGTATGATCAAGAAAAAGATAAATCAGCGCTGAGTATTTTTGAGACAATTAGGAGAAGAGCTTTGTTTTCCAATCATTCAAGACCGTTCCCTCAATGTACAAATTACAAGAAACTTATCTACAAAATTAGCGATCGAGAACATGCTAATGAAGTAAATCACTTGCATACAAACTACATCTACTTCTGCGTCGATTGCTTCTACATCTACTACTACTCCAGCTCAACGTGATATACGTGGTTATAAAATCGTCGTTAGTTCTTGCTGCATTTGTCATGTAGCACCGCATAAACTGAGAAGAAAGACTCGCAAATCATGTGTACAATGCCAGAAAACTATTTATGATGAACATTCTTCGACGTATTCAATTTGTAAAAATAGTCTATCACCTTCCGAAAAATGACATTTTTCGGCTTATTATTTTTTTTGAAGATACAATAAAGTCCTATAATTAAAACGTAGTATTTATTATTTTTTTTATTTATTTAATTTATTCCTGCCTTTTACAAAATATCTATGGGTACACTTGTACCCGGATAGTAATTAGAGGGGTATATCAGTTAAATGTCATTTGAATTAATATTTTTTTAATAAAAAAATTTATAAATACCTACATCTTCTCGAAATTTCCCAAATAATGGAGATCTGACTGGGCAAAACGATTCTTCCCATAAAAATTTATTGGCTTCAACGCAAAGTCGAAAATGGGTACATGTATACCCGGGTAGTACATAACGGTTAAACTGTTGACCATGCATATGATTGTCCAAAGATAAAAATAGTTGATAATCTGATGGAGATATGTCTGGAAAATACGAGGGATGGGGGAGGATCTCCCACCATAAATTCATAATTTTTTTCTGGTCTCTACTGCAACGTGTGGTCTTGCGTTATCTTCTAAAAATAAAACTTTTTTACGATTTACCAGTACTGGTTGTTTTTGTTGTAATGCATCGTGTACTCGTTGGAGTTGTTCACTATAAATGTTTGCCATGAGGATTTGACCCACTCGTATATATTCATAGTGAATAATTCCTTTTGAAGTCTACCAAATACAGAAAATAAGTTTTTGTAGTGTTAACTTTCCTTTAGAACTTTGTGGGATAGGATCACCTAATAAAAGCCAGTGGTGAGCACGTTTGTAGTTGGAATATATAATCCATTTTTTATCAGTGGTCAAAATTTGATCCAAAAAGTTTTTTGATTTTATTCATAAAATTACAGATTGTAATACTTTGTTATTTGTTATTGAACGTTATTCGTCTGGTACTCATTTACTTAATTTCTACTTTTTTGTTATTTTGTGTAAATGCTTCCGTATTATTTGTTTATTTTTTTTGGAACTGTGACTGATTCACTTTAACACAAATGAATTTTAACCCCAACACCACAGTGGTTTAAAGTATTCAATAATCACTTATTGTTCACTTAATATTTATAAATATATCGGTTGATGCATTTCGATGGCGATGCCATCATCGTCAGAGCTTTCATAATAAGTGAATAATAAGTGATTATTGAACACTTTAAACCATTGTGGTATTGGGGTTAAAATTCATTTGTGTTAAAATGCTTCCGCATTGTTTCGTCATTTATTTTAAAAATAATGTGAGCTGTTGACACGTTAAACTGGAATTTGTTTCAATCATCCAATTTGTATCCAATTCGTATGTTATAACAACTTTCTTGGTGACCTGATATTTATCCAAATTATGTCCCTTTTTCAACAAGACAATAGTGGGAAGGCTAAAATAACTCACAGCTGGATTTTAATAAGACTATTTTTGGGATAGCTTCTAGAATCTTTATCATGGTGGCTTGTAAGGATTCAATTTCATCGAATAACATTTTTTTCATATTCATTTTTATTTACTTTCACAGTGACAAATCTGGCAAATGTAGTGGATATTAAATGATGAACATTTATTTTTTAGCCAAAAAATTGCGTAGAGAAACAGTTTTTGTGAAATGGTGGATTGTTGTACAAGTACTAGTTAACCGGTTTATATATTTAGAACTAATTCTTATTACTCTTCGTCACAAATTCTCCATAATTCTTAAATAGTACTCGTCAGTGGCAATTAAATCTTTTGAAACGAATTCGTGATGAATGATGTCTTTTAAATTGTAAAAATAAATGAACATTAACACAAATGAATTTTCATCCCCAACACCACAAAGGTTATGAAGTGTTCAATAATCACTTAATGGACATTTTAACAAATTGATTCATTTGAAAAAAAAGGTTTTGACGATGATGGCGTCGCCATCGAAATGCGCATTAACCGTTTAATGTTATAAATAAAAAATGAACAATAGGTGATTATTGAACACTTCATAACCTTCGTGGTGTTTGGGATAAAAATTCATTTGTGTTAATGTGAATCCTCCACAGTTCCAAAACAAACAATAAATAAACATTGTTTTAAGTCGTGTCTGTTTCTGAAAACGTAATTTTCTTATTTTTGGGGCAGCCTAGTGGTTTCTGTGATGTACTTTTGCACTGGTTTTTGGATCATACTTAAAGCATCATGTCTCATCTCAGTAACGATAGAATACAAGAATTTGGTATTTACTTTAGCCTTTAATAGTATCCTTGTTTGATCAATGTGACTTCTCTTGGTCTTCCGTTAGTTTATGTGAAACAAATCGAATGCAAACTTTTCTTTTGTTAAAAATTTTTGTAATTATCTCATAAATTGTACTCTTAGACACGTTAACTTTCTGCAAACATTTTACATGCCACGCTCGAATTACAAGCATTGATCTAAATGCATATCTTTTTTCCCTATAAACTTATTAAGCAGTATTTTAGTTTTTCTACTTTTATTTGAAAATGTTTCAAGTATTATTTTTAATTCTTTTTGGTTTTCATTTATAATGAATACATCGTCAGCAAATCGTAGATGCGACAATTTTCCATTTATTTGAGTATCTTTTTTCGAGTTTCATTTTCTCATTATATGCTTTAGGATTACATTAAATAATTTGAGACAAATTATCTTGTTATCTGATTTTTTTCTTCAGATTAAATTTGTCTGAAAATTTATCAATTATAATCAGTGTTGTATTTTTATATGTTTTTTTCAATAGTTTCAGATAATTTTTGTAATTGATGTTTATTTTGAATTAAATAGATAATGGAAAAAATGAATAATTTACTTAATTTTATCAAGAAAATAATTTTATAATAACGAAATTTGTTTGCCATTCTTTGTGCGACTAATTTATATTATATAAATGATTTATTCATTTCAACAAAACAATAATTGTTCATTTTATTTATTAATATGAATTTTCAGTGACTACACCGTATCGTTCGAATATGATATTATAAAATCTCATAATTCCGAAATAATGCCGAACAAAATGAGCAGTTAACAAATAAAATAAATAATTATATAATTTTATATCTTGTGATGGTACAGCGAATGATTTATTTATTGTTTAATTTTAAAAATTAATACTTAATACAATAAAATAATTTTTATATTATTAATTTTTTAAAAATGTGGTTTTACTATAGTCTTTGTGTTGATGTGAAAATTTCGTTTTCGAACTTTTCCGAGAATTATTGAAGTACAAATTTTATAAAATATAAAAATTAACAAAAAATCGAAAAAGATATATTTTAGGTAGACTTTTCAGACAAATTTTTGGATAAAATATATTTTGAATGTATTACTAATATATATATATATATATATATATATATATATATATATATATATATATATATATATATATATATATATATATATATATACACACGAGGAGGTTATTTGATAAGTCCGTGTAAAAATAAAAACTGCTTCATTTTTTTGAATAAATCGTTTTTATTTTTCAACATAGTCTCCTTTTAGGCTTATACACTTCATCCAACGCTGCTTTAGTTTGTTGATCCCTTCCGAATAATAGGATTTGTCCAAGTCTGTAAAATAGTCATTCGTTCCTGCAATCACCTCCTCGTTCGAATAAAATCTTTTTCCCGCGAGCCATTTCTTCATATTAGGGAACAAATAATAGTCCGATGGAGCCAAGTCTGGAGAATAGGGGGGATGTGAAACGATTTGGAACCCTATTTCCATTAGTTTTGCGGCAACAACTGCTGAGGTGTTGCGTTGTCGTGCTGGTGTGAGCTGGTGCGTTGTCGTGATGAAAGAAGACTTTTTTGTGGGCTAATGGGGACGTTTTTCTTGCAACTCGGTTTTCAAACGATCCAATAACAATGAATAATATGCACCTGTAATGGTTTTACCCTTTTCCAAATAGTCGATAAAGATTATTCCTTGCGAATCCCAAAAGACAGTCGCCATAACCTTCCCGGCCGAAGGAATTGTCTTCGCCTTTTTCGGAGCAGATTCCCCCTTGATAACCCATTGTTTAGACTGCTCTTTGGTCTCAGGAGTGTAGTGATGTATCCATGTTTCATCTACAGTGATGAAACGACGATTAAAGTCCTGCGGATTTCACTGAAACAGCTGCAAACCATTCTTGCAACACTTCACACGACCTCGTTTTTGGTCGATCGTGAGCAATCGCGGCACCCACCTGACTGATAGCTTTTTCATGTCCAAATGTTGGTGCAAAATATTATGTACCCGTTCACACGAGATGCCTACAGGACTAGTAATCTTACGCACTTTCACTCTTCTGTCATCCATCACCATATCATGGATTTTATCAATGATTTCTGGAGTGGTGATCTCAACAGGGCGTCCAGAACGTTCAGCGTAAATATCTCATATGGCCACTCCGAAAATTTTGAAACCACTTATAAACCGCACTAATCGAAGGTGCAGAGTCACCATAATGTTTATCAAGCTTCTGTTTAGTCTCCTGAGGCGTTTTAATTTTTTAAAAAGTAGTGTTTAATCAACACGCGAAATTCTTTTTCGTCCATTATTTGACAATCACTTGATTTCCTTGATTCCAACGATTGTCAAACACAAAGGAATAGACCGATATGGCTGAAACTTGATGTGTGTTCTTCCAAGAGGTGCTACTAATTAAAAATAACCTCGATATGCACCAGTGGTGCCATCTTTCGGAATTTACACGGACTTATCAAACGACCTTGTATATATATATATATATATATGTATTTATATATATATATATATATATATATATATATATATATCATAATAATAAGAATCGTCTACACAGAAGCATAAATATAATTTTCTAAATATTTTATTTTTCATAATTTATTTCCATCGTTCAACAAAAGCAAATTGTAGGGTCAACGAATGAAGCGAATAGGAGGTGTAGCTCACTGGCATAAAAATAATCAATTATTGATAATAAAAGAAGCAAAAGTGTTAATTATATTACGATATTGGCAATCAGACTATTTTCGTGTTTATTTTTGAACGAATGACTAGTGTAGATAATAGCTTACTGTAATTTGATTTTCACGATAAATAGAAAACGGTGCGATACACGAACGTCAAATGACACCCAATTATCTTGAAATAGTGGTGTTGACGAGTGTCGGTTGTCGTCGTGTTTACCGTACAATGCCGTGGAATATTTCAGTATACGGTTCAACAGCGTTCCGTATCGATACTTTGTCATCCTCTTCAACAGAGATCTCGATGGAGCGTAAAGAATTCAATTAGGAGCCAGTGTTAATGTGTATTCGTAAGCTTGAAGGACACTAGTTAATGTATTTAACACAATGCGACAAGTTTATGGTATGAATAAATTTTTTATGTCGTTATTATCAATCGATCGATCAAATAACTGTTTTAAACTATATTAACTATTGAAAATTAGTAATTTTTTGACATTAAATTAATAAATATATATATATATATATATATATATATATATATATATACATACTTCTTTGTTCAAAAATAAGGTAATTTTTTAATTTAAAACTCGCGCGAAAATCGTAGTTCAAAAAAAATTCTTTCTTATATTTACACAACCTTCACTGACATTCGTTCCTAATTTCAGTTTGATATATCAAATAGTTTATAAGTTACAGCAGTTTATTTACATAAACTTTTTTTCAATTTCTAAAATGTCTAATATTGTTGAACAAAAAATTTGCATTAAATTTTGTGTTAAAAATGAAATTAATGCTACTGAAACGTTTAAAATGGTGCAGAAAATATTCGGTGATCATTCTTTATCAAGAAAAACTGTATTCTAATGGCATAAGCTGTTTAGAGAAGGTCGTGAATCCGTAGAAGAAGAATCTGGTTCTGGTTTTCCATCCATATCAATAACCAAAGAAAATAGAAAAAAAATTAATAGGAAATCGTCATTTGACTGTAAGAGAACTTGCTGAAGATATTGGAATATCAATAGGTTTAGAAGGCGCAATTTTAAGTGATGTTTTGGGGTTGAAATGTTTGTCAGCAAAACAATTATATTCGTGATATAAATATTCATGAGATTTTTGATAAAATTCAACAAATATTGCTCCACGAGCACCGTATTCTCCAGATGTGTCACCATGCGACTTTTTACTGTTCAGCCGATTAAAAAAAAAACACTTCGAGGAACCCGATTTAACTCAGTTGAATCGATAAAACAAAAATCGAAGGTGATGCTGATGGAAATTCCAAAAAGTGAATATGAAAAGTGTTTCCAAGATTGAATTAAACTTTAGCGTATGTGTATCGCAACAGAAGGGGATTACTTTGAAGAAGACAAAATAAATTTAGATGAATAAATAAATAGTATGTGTTTTATTAAAACAGTCATCTTACTTTTTGAACAGAGTAGTATATCATTATCATCATCAATAACCTCTTGCTATCCACTGGAAGTTAAAGGTTTCTTCCAAAACATTCTATTTAGACTGATCCAATGCTTGTTTCTTCTAGTCAATATTAATACATTTTCTTGTCTTTTTCTCATCTACCCTAGGCTTTTCTATATTATTTCTATTATTTCTATATTGGGTTGTACTTAATATATTTCGGTTTTCAATCAATTATTTTTCTTATCTATTGGTACTTATTTTCTTGCTATATGGTTGGCCCATTTCCAGTTCAAATTTTTCATTTTTTTTTATAACGTCGATAATTTTTATTATTTTCTGATCCACTCGGTTCTCTTACTATTTCAATGTGTTATCTTAACATTCATCTTTCTGTATTTCTTTGTGTTGTATAGTATTACTAAATTCTTTTGGCATTTAAGACTGATATTTCATTGCCATAATTGCGAACAGGTAGGATACATTGATTAAAAAATTTTCTTTTTAAACGTAGAGGAAAAGTCGATTTTATAATATCGAATATTTCTGAATTTACACCATCCGAATTTTATTTTCCTGTTCACTTCGTCTATAAATGTTTCTTGAATGTTAATAAGTTGCTCCAGTTGTACATAGTTTTTAACATCTTCTATTTCTCTTCCTTTTAATTCGATTCTTCTTTGATCTTAAAATGTATTGAACAATAATTTTGTCTTGTTTAGGTTTATCACAAGATCAATTTGCTGACTTGTTTTATCTAATTATTTTATTCCCTTTTGGAGTTCATACATACATACATACATACATATATATATATATATATATATATATATATATATGTATGTGTGTCAAAAAAAATTAATGTTTTTATATAAAAAAAAACTTTTCTTATATTTTGTCAAAAATATGAATATTTAATGAAAATGTCTCTCTTCTGTATCAATATAATGCTGGGAATACTAAAATAATGTATTGATGGATTTTAATGGGTTTGCTTTTGGGATATCATCGATGATCCTTGTTACAATGGCTTGAATGGCTTATCGTTAAAGTACAACGTTCTTTTTCTCGCCATTTTCATTTTTGTGAAAAGAAAACATTTACACAGAGACAAACCTAGCAACTATGGTGGATGTTTGATGATTCAAACTTGTTTTTCGGTTACATTAATGACCTTGTGGGTTGGAGCATTATCATGCAATAAATACAGGTTTTTTGACTCGATATTTTTTCTAAATTGTTATTATACTTCACCAAAAAGTTCTACTTTAATTTAATAGTACTCGCTAATAATATTTTTACCTTCTGTAACTAATTTGTGATGAATGGTGGTTATTGCATCATAAACACAATCGAACATTGTCTTCATTTGTGACTTCTGCAAACTTAATTTTCTCACTTTTTGAGAACCTCATGTGCTTTGATAAATGAGAAATTATGATGTTTGGTTTTTGGGTTGTACTTGAAGTACAATTCTCGTTCCTAATAACAATAGATTCCTTAAATTTTGGATTTGTATTGACTGTTTTATTATTGTCTTTGTAGTGGTCAACAAATACCTTTTTTGAATTTTCTGCTAGTTTGTGTGGTAGAAATGGAGCGTAAACTTGTTTTTGTTGAACTTTTTTTAATAATATCTCATAAGTCGTATCTGTGGACACAATAAATTCTTTGGCATGCATTTTATATATCACTTTCAAATCAATAGTAAAAAAATCATGCATTTTTTAAATAAATTATCAGTAGTTGTGATTTTAGGATGGCATGATTTGAGTTATTATTAATGTCTTCTCTAAAATATTCATATGCGTGCACGACAGACAATTACTACTGTAAAATTTACATCAATTCAAATACTTCTGTAAATATTTTACTAAGTTTAAAATAGAACTTAATATTTGCACATTGTTCCATTGTGTTTCTGTGATAACGTAACAAATAATACTACCACTTCAACCAACATATTTCAGAAACTATCTCTCATATTTTTATTGAATTTAGATTATTTGTAAAGGAGAGAAGTATGCATTATTTAGAGTGCAAATGGTTTGGAAGTTCTAATGGAAAAATAAAAATTTAGTTTCTCGTTCAACACATTATGTATTTTAGTTGTATTCTTAAATGTTTGCAAAGAATAAAAAAATTAAACTATTCAATCTCAAAAATGAAAAATAATATCATTGAAAGATTTTCTCGTATCAATAAAGTACTTTGAGCACGGTAATGATAATTAACTCAGACATTTGTTTGTATGAATAAGAAAATATTAAATTTAAATTTTAGGAGATAAATCTTAAAATGCATTTAAATCCTAAGAATATTGTTTAATATAGAAAAGTATTAATGCCAAGGTTTACAAGAAAATAAAAATAATAATAATTTATCCTATAATTTTTATTTTATTTTGTTTTCTTTTTTAATAAATTTAAAATTAAAACTCATATCATATTTTTTTGAATCTAAACAAAGTTTCTAAATCATCATTAAAATTACTTGACAGAACTTAAGTTATAATTTATATAAAGATTAAGTAAACATATTTTTTTATAAAAATTAAAAAAGATATAAAATAATTACCATTTTGGTAAAACGTCTTCAATGCTGAATACCACTTAAATTTATTCAGTATTTTAGTATGTGTTTGAAAATCAAAAGATTTATTTTTATAAAAAGTTTTTATACCGAGAAAATAATTTAATTATCTATAATTTATATATGTTTGTAATTTGGAATGATTGTTCACATAAAGTATGTTTATAGATGAAAAATATATGGGCGTAAAATTTATAGAAAGGAAAAAAATATTTGAACGGGTAGAAATGGAAAAAACGAACGAAATATCCAATAATGTTAGTATAAATAATCCGGTTGAAATTTTACGGCAGCTTCAAATATTTAACATCAAATTTAATTTGAAATCGTTTCATTACAAGTACGGAAAAACACGAAAGAAAAAAATCTTTTTCAGAAACTCATCGTTTATAAGTAACTCGAACGTATACACAAGCATTGATATATAAATATTTTAGAAGCAAATATTTATTCGGATTGTCTCTCTCTTCTATTATACGAGTATGTATACACATACACACACACACACACACACACACAGAGACACATATATATATATATATATATATATATATAATATTTATGATCTATATAATGTGTATAAATAATCTAGATATAAAAATGTTCTTGATAAAAGTGAGTTTTCGGTTAGTTAAATAAAAGTGGGGACCGGAATCTATCTCGCGTGTCTTCTCAATGGGTGTAGGAATTGCGATTTGTTTTATTTATTCTTTTCATCTCATTCATTTCGTTGATACTGTAAGTGTATTAAAGTAGTTTGGAATTTATTTCAGTGTCATTGTGTTTCAATCAATTTCGGAACAAGTAACGTAGAATAAACACATATTCAACTACATGAGTAAATATGTATTTTGCAAAAAAAAAAATTACAATAGTTTTTTTCTAAGCTTTTCGTTCTGTTTTCATAAGATGGTAATCATAAAAGAATTGAGTGTTTTCAAAAATATATTTTGATAAAACTAATCACTGTTAAAATATGAATCAAAAAATACTTTAAAAGCGACAACCAAATATTTAAAGTATAATATTTTTTACAATAATAATTGTGAATTTACAAATCTGAATTAATTTTTCTTAAAATAATTAGGATTTTTAGTGTTAACAAGATTACACACAGTAATCAAAATTTTAAGTACAAAATTTGAAATGTATCGTCCTTATGATGAAATTTGGAGAAAACAGCGGTTTGGTGAGTACATATAAGCGTTAACAATATACATATAACCGGAAGCAGAAAATTTGTTTAGAGGGGAAAAAATATTAACTTTGATTATACTTAAATATTTTTGGAAACTTTGGAGCATATGTAAAGAAATATTTGTTAATGTAAAATTATAAAACCTAATATTCTAGTAAGAAAATTTTTTGTTCCATATGGAACAATCTGTTTTGACTCCAAGAAAGAAATATTAACACTTAACGGCCGAGAGCTTTTTTTGCAAAACTCGTCCATAAGACGACAGAAAATTAGGTGAAAGCAAATATAACTATATATTATAAAACTATATATTATAACACTACAGTGATGATAAATAAATAAAATAAAAACCAAATTCTTTACATGTCCTCGTATTGGGGCCTTTCATTTTCTATGGCATAAGTGTTATATCCACGTTGTGTGGCCTTTCGGCCGTTAAGGGTTAATATTATATAGATACTGGTTCATTTATCGAAGTTAAATTTAATTTATAATTTATGACATGAATTAAATAAGCAGTCGGAGGCGTAATATTCATTAGAGGTAAATTAGAGAAAAAATCTTTTGGTGAGGTCCCGAAAAATATACGAAATGGGCCAGTCATGTAGAAAGAACAGATCATCGATGGATAAGGACAGTTATTGATTGGGAATTTAGATATATAAGAAGACTCATAGTTATATGAAACAGAGAAATAAGGAAATTTGTCGGAATGGACTAGAAGAGGAAAGTATAGAATTGATCGAAGTGAATGGTTTTAGAAGAGGCCTTTATCTAACAGTGGATTAAAAGGGTCTGATGATGATGGAGATACATTTATATATATATATATATATATATATATATATATATATCAGTTTACTGCTATTCAAAAGCCTTAATGAATGTTACTATTCATTGGTACTTAGAATATTTACTATACTGGCTAGGCGGATTGGTAAAGATTTTTATTCAGGGTTCACTTTTTATACATACATACACACACATACAATAATTAATAATACACTCATAATAAAGTAATTACTTAGCCGGTCATCCGAACTGAAGTCGGTTCATTGCCCATTTTTTGACTTTCGTAATGGGATTGTCAGCCTCATGTACGATTTACAAATTAGAGGAGCTCTCCAACAAGGAATCGATTTCCCGCATGACAGATGGCAAAATAAATGTTTATTTTAATATATTGAAATATCGTTAATATTTTTTTTAAGTGTGAGTAAATCTTATGAAATTTTAGGTTATTAATTTATATGTGACTATCTAAATTTGTTTTTATTCGTAACTTGTTAACATAGATGGATCATTAAAAGTTCAATAAAAATAGAATATATTTGGATTTAACTACTAATGTTTAAGTTAAAAATATTTACTTATTTCTACAAATTCACTTTGCAAAATATAATCTCGTTCCACCAACTAAAATGATTAAAACGGTTGTACTTCATAAACAGATCTCCTTGAATATAGTACAATTTTCTTTTTTTACTACTTAATAATTTCTTACTTCGTAAAATTTTAATGTTTGTGTAACGAATCGTTTTTCAATACGAATTTAGTCATAGAGGAATAAATGGGGATGAAATTAGGAAACTACAATAGTCTTGTTTTCAATAATTTACATGTTCAGTTTTTAAAAAAATTCTCTCTCTCTCTCTCTCTCTCTCTTACACACACACACACACAAACACATATATACATTGTTGTGAAAAGTATTCGCCACATGAGTAACAAGCAATTTATTGATATATCATATAATAAAGTCGTGAAATTAAAAAAAAACTATTTAATTGATATAATATTCATTAGAAAAAAAAATACAAAAAACAAGAATTAATTCTATTATATAGTAAAATTGCTAAAATAAAAACAGGTTACATTTTTGCATATGGCGAATACTTTTATACATCTGTGTATATATATATATATTATTATATATATATCGTTAATATTATTTATATATATATATATATATATATATAATTGACTAAAATAATGGTCTATTGTAGAAAGGATGATAGTTTTACCAAATATAAAAATTAATGGTATAATATTTGTATTTTGTTTATACAAAAAAATGGTACACTTTAAATTTATTAAATGTCATAAAGAATAAAATTGTATGTGAAATAATTGAAAGTAGTAACTAATTTAAATAAAAATATTAAACCAAAACCTTATTATATAAAAAAATATATTTCAGTAAATGTTGAAATATACACATACCGATGACACACGTTCTTCGTGGATTCGAATCTTGTTAACACGGTAATTTCTAACAATAATCAAATATTTATATATATATATATATATATGTATATGTATATGTATATATTATTTAGAGATTTTCAGACGCATTGGCCCTGAAAACATCGTCGTGTCGTCTCACTGTAAAGAACGTCATTCATCGTGATGTGTTAACTGGAATGTTTGACGGTTCAGCTTAAGCTTCAGTTCGCTTGAGTCCACAATTTATACTCGCAGTTATAATCACAGTATAAATGTTATTACATAACCTGACCGACCTCTAGACTACAATTATTTTAGCTGTCATTCGAACATTATGTATTTAAACATATCTACAGTGGTTTACAAGTCATAGGACATGCATATTAATAAAACGTTTTAAATTTTTAAAAATAGGTATTAAACAATGACTGAAATATGATGTAGTTTTTTTAGTAGTATTATATTAAATGAAATTTATAAATCATCAATTTTTTTTAAATATATAAAATTAAAAAATAAGTAATACGCAGTTAAAATATTTAAAATAATATTGGTAACTGAAATGAGACTGAAGGATAGTAAAGAATAGTAAATAATAAAAAGCTAGTAAATGTATGTCTAAACCTTTCAGTTTCATTTGAATCATCGTATATTTATATTAAATATTTAAGTAAAACCTTAGTAGCATAGATGTTTTTATTTAAAAATCGTTCTTACTAAAGTTATAAGATAATAAAATGATGGAATTTTTATATACAAATTCCTTCATTTATTAGTTTTGTAAGATCATTTTTTTTACTATTTTTTATTATACTTCAGTCTCATTTGAATCACTTTATATATATATATATATATATATATATATATATATATATATATAAGTTTTATTTTTAAGTAAAATCGAAATACGATTTTTAATAAAACATATTTTTATTTATCAATCAATCAATTACAACGTTTAAAATCAGGTTCTTCAATTATCAATCAACAACAGTGACTTGAGGAGTTCTTCTTGGTTGCATCCTCCATTTTAGAATTGATGTTGTTGTTGCAACGTCCAGTGTAGAACTGATGTTACCAAGTGTAATCAGTAACAAAGAAACCTCTAGTTCTTATTACTATGATATTTTATTTACTTCAAAAGTTGATTATCGCGTTTTTTATAGTTCTGTTTACTTCCTAAGGGGATTATTATTCAACAATCAACACGTGGATAATGTATGCTGTTCCCGTGTGACCAGCTTTGAGAAAGTTACATGTGTTTCATATAACTTATATACGAGTATATATATATATATATATATATATATATATATATATATATATATATATATAGGGATTCAGAAAATTATTCTTATCACATGTATCACAAATGTTTATTTTTGGAAAAATAGTTTTGAAAGCATTAATAATAAAGTATTTTTTATGTACAATCAAATGTACCACCTAGAAGATTAATTATCAATAAATCAGACAATTTATTTTGCATACACAAAGCTTTTATTACAGAGAAGTTCAAAACTGATCCAAAAAATTATTCGTGTTTCTAATAATTCATATACTTTTTTTATCTAAACAAGAAATTAATATTTTACTGATTCACCATTTTTTTATAACGTATTTTAAGCGATTTATTATGCTATGATCAAATTTGCTTACAAATTTGAACTGGTGATATATTAAAATTTTTATTTTTAACATTTTTTTTGTTACTTGTAAACAAAAAAAATCGATTTTGAGAATCTTATCAATTTCAGCTAAAAGGTTCTCAGTGAAATTTATGTCAAAGCTTCGAAAAAGTATAACTAACTAAGTGTATTTAGGATCATTGTCTTATTGAATGTAAAAATTATCTTTTAGTTACAATTTTAATACATTTATTTTGAATTTTGGCATAAAATGTTAAGATAAGTGATATTATCCATGATTACATCAATAAACACTACGTTTATGACACTATTAAAGGTCACATAGTCCTATATCGTTAGTAGTCCTATATAATTATAGATCTCTCCCATGTTTAACATTCTTTCAACATTTCCAATTCAAGTTTACTAATTTCTTTTCTCTTCTCTTCACAGGACTTCTCCTCTTTAATCCAAAAATGTTAAATGTATTTTCATTTAAAAATATAACTTGTTTCTAGAACGAGTTTTTTTTTGTTTACATACATCTTTGTAAAGTTATCACATTTAATACTTTTTGTTTTATTAGTAAAAGGGTTTTTGTGCCACTCACAGGTTGTATCCGTACCTTTTTAATGTTTTATGATATGCTTCGGCAAATATATTTTGATGAAATTTTAGCTGAGTACTGTTAACAGTTTTTCTACACACACACAGACACACACACACACATATATATATATATATGGCAAATCATATGTATATGTTTTATGATATGTTATATATATATATATATATATATATATATATATATATATATATATATATATATATATATATATATATATATATATATATATATATATATATATATATATATGCTATATATATATATATATATATTATATCAAATATGTTCCTAATTTTGAATTTTTGAACGGCTATGTACAAAGCGTTACAGCTCATCGGGCAACACACACATCATTTGAAAGGTCTTTACATAACACAAAACGACGCTATGCATGATTAGTTTGATACTGCGTTCAAAAGTTATAGATATGGAGTTCACTAACGCCGAAGTTCGCGCTATTTTGAAGTTTTCCTTCGTTAAAGGCAAATCCGATAGAGAAACGTTCCGTGAGATTAATAGTGTTTTGGGGATGGAGAACCGCGGAGCAATGGTTTCGACGATTCAGATTGGATAAGCCAATGAACGACGAATACCGATCAAATCATGGAAATCATCGAGTTAGACCGGCATTGACATCTTATCGCCCAAGACAGTTTTTTTTAAACCGTTTTGTATTTCGTCAATATTGTTTGGTTTGGGTGCCGCATGATTTGATTTTTAATATACTTCTGGACCAGAACGGTGCGATATGCTGCTCGTCGACTCGACTTATTTTTTCTGATTAATGTTCCTATTTAATTATCAGATATCATTTAATTGTGTAATATGAACACTAATTAAGCGAAAACGGTCGTGGTCGTGTTGACGGCCAGGAAGGTTTTGCTGTGCGTTTTTTTCATCCACTATGAGCTCTTCCCATATGGCCAGACGCTTAATTCTACCATCTTGAAAACTGGACCGCTTGAAGCAGGCGATCGACCAGAAGCGTCCAGAATTGGTGGAAGACAAGGGTGTAGTGTTTAGGACAACGCCAGGCCACACACATCTTTTGTGACTCGTCAAATGAACGGGAGCTCGGATGGGAGGTTTTATCCATACCATATAGCCCGGACATTATAAGTGAACACCTGTTCCTGTCCATGGCGATTGCAAATTTATGGTGTAAAGTTGGCCTATAAGAGGCTTATAATGATTGTATAAACGAGTTCTTCGCAAAAAGGAGGAATTCTACAAAAGGGTATTAAAAAAATGCTGTTAGATGGAACCAGATTGATTGTGTATCAATGAAAAATTGATGGAATCAACACTTTTGAACTTCTTTGTAGCAAAAAGCGGAAGGGTTTAACTGATAAATAAATATATATATATATATATATATATATATATATAGTATATTAATTTAATGAACTAGACAATTTTCATTGCGTTCATTTAAAACATTTTTTCGTTTTGTATTTCGTCAATATTGTTTGGAAAAAATGTAATCTTTTTTGATTTTTTTAATATACTGTCTAGTCGATTTATTTTTTCTGATTAATGTTCCTATTTAATTATCAGATATCACTTAATTGTGTAATATGAACACTAATTATGTTTCTTTGTGTTATTTCTAATTTTTTTCATCCTATCTTTGAAAATGAATATTATACTATAAAGATCAAAATTATTTTATACAACAAATGTAAAAGTATTGCAAATTTATGAAAACCTTCCCTATAATTTTATTATAATGATTGTATAAACGGAAAAATTTAATTAGTAAATAAAAAAATTTAATAGTGATGTGTATCAATAAATTTGTGGAATCAATTTTGAACTTCTTTGTAATAAAAGGGTTTAACTGTAAATAAATTTTATGATTTATTGGTAAATTTTAATTTTTAATATGCGTATATGTATAATTAAAAACATGTAGTTATATATGGTTTTAAAATTTTTTTCGAGAAATAAATTTATGCTATATATGGGACACGAATAGCTTTGTCGATCATTATATATATATATATATATATATATATATATATATATATATATATATATATATATATATATATATATATGTATGTACATAAAGATAGATAAGTAGATAGAGATATATAGCCAATCGGTGTCGTAGCAGCATGGATCACCGCTTGTCATGTGGGAGACTTCGATCTTTTCAGAGAAACTTCCAAGTTGAAAATTGGGCATGGGGGTTGACAATTTTATCTCGTAAAAAATATCTGTCACAGAACTTTTATCAGAAAAGCACTACTGGGTTTAGCATTGTCAGAAAGGCCAATGGCCTATAAGGATTATAGCGCCGAGAATGATATTGATTATATATATATACATATATATATATATATATATATATATATATATATATATATATATATATATATATATATATATATATATATATATATATATGACAGAATAATTTAGTAACTTAGACAACGTAAATAAGCATAGAAAGATGTATGTTAAAAATAACTCGTGAAGACAAAAGAGAAATGACAGTATAGGATAACTAAAAGTTACTGAAGTTATAATAAAAATAAAAATTATAATGGAAAAATTAGCGAATAGCAAGAAGAAAATATTAATAATGATCTACAGAAATTATTGATTGAGAATCAAAATTATAAAATATTCAATAAAATATGCTATGTATGTATCTGTATGTATGACTACTTACATTCGTTAATATGTATGTATTTTTGTATGTATATATGTATGTATGTATGTATATATATATATATATATATATATATATATATATATATATATATGTATGTATATTTTATATATATAATACTTATATATAGTATATAACAATATATAGTATATATATATATATATATATATATATATATGTATCTTTCAACATGTATATATATATAGTCATTTAAATGTTTATGATAATCATGTATTTATAAATTTGATATACAACACAATAGAAGTAGTATTAATAAAACATGACCGATATATATGTTTATGTATTTGTTTTGAGAACGTATATGTGGTATATATGGATAAACATGTGTATATATATAATGTATATTTTTACTTATGTGATATATTATTATAATACACGTATTTAACATATATATGTATAATATGTATATATATGAGATTAAAGGGTTTAGAGATGCATTTGCTTCCTTATTATCATTTATTATCCTTCAGTCTTATTTAGGTTATCATATATACATGCATATATATATATATATATATATATATATATATATATATATATATATATATATATATATATATATATATAAATATCATTTAAATGTGACATCTAAATTTGTGTTTTATTAAAAAAACATGTATATCCTTCCGCCTATATGAGATTAAAGGGTTTTGAATGCATTTGCAGCTTATTATCATTTATTATCCTTCAGTCTTATTTAGGTATAATATATATATATATATATATATAATATATATATATATATATATATATACCTATATATATACATTAGATCTACTTAAAAGTTCTGTTTGTTTTTCAAGTAAAAGAAAATAATAAATTTTCATTCCGTTTATTAATACAGGAAAGCCAAAATGGCATTGAAGGATATAAAGTGGGAATGATTGTTATATCTTTCAGTCTAGTTTTGACTACACCTTATATTTATTAACAATGTAATTTTCTTTAATATTAACATCTTTTTTTATTTTGATGGAAGCTTTTGAATTTCATTCTGATAAAATGTTTCTTGGTAATTAAAAACTTATTCAATACCATTTTTATATCTCCATTCTTATTAGATTATTTCCATTTAAATAATTTTGTAGACCTAAAAATAAATGATGGTTGAAAGATTTTATATTTGGATAATAATTTGGGTGACTTTAAACTTCTAAACCAATTTTTACTATTATTTTGGGTTGCTAAAGAAATATGTGGCTTTGCGTTGTCATACTGTAAAATAATTAGCTTCCTATTAATAAAAACCGGACGCTTTTTTAAGTTTATTATTCAGACTGTCTAGCTGTCGACAATATTATACAAAATTAATCGTTTTTTTCTTTGCTTTCAAAGATCTTAATAAATTGTCCTTTTTATATCCCAACATATTAATAACATTTTCTTTTTTACACTTAAAATCGATTTAGATGTTGATGGATTAAGTTGTTTAGTTTTACAGTATACTGTTTTCCTCACTTTGTTTTTATATGTTATCTACTTTTTATGTTTAGTCCCGAGGCGTATCCAAAATGAATCCTTTTTATTGAGTGAAGATACAAATGAGCAAACGGTTACATGATTCTAACTGCTTCTACCAGTCAATTCATGTGGTACCTATCTTGCATACTTTTACATGAATCCCAAATGAGCCTTCTTCCAAAATCTTGTAAAAAATATCATCATTGACTACAGAAGGCATTTTAAAGCATGTTTATCTTTAAGTTTAAAGCTGTTATTCTTAAATTTCTCGAATTATCCTTTACGTTTCTTTTCAGTTACTGTGTTTGTTTCAATAATTTTTTAATGAATTTTTATATGTTTTTGAAATATTTTTTCTTCATCGATATTTGTAAAGTATATACTGCTGTAAATGAACTTTCAGACATCTTTTCTTCACTATTTCTAGGTAAATACTGTCGATAAAATATTTTTTTGGTGTATGTTACATGGCATCAGTAATATGAATGAGTCATACACCTTTTATTAAAACAATTTTTTATATTTTTAAAATAATTGAGTTCCAAGTGGATAAAACTTTTCGGTAGACTTTATCTATTGGATTGAAACGAAAGTTCGTAGCGTTTTTTAATAGATGGCACTAAAGGTAATTTTCTGTTTATCTTATTTATATAACATGTTTGGCTATTTAAATTTTGACAGATGGCATTTATACACTTTTTTGCATATCTTCTAATGATATATTGATTTTTGATACGTTAATTTGAAACTTAAAAATGGACGTAAACAACTTGCACTTAAGCAATATCATGTTATTTTATTTTCTGAAAGGGAAGAATGTTGCCCAAACAGTAAAAAAAATATGTGCAGTTTATGAATATGATTCTGTTGAGGAAAACCCTGTTCGCCAGTGGTTCGTCTGCTTTAAAAGTGTGAATTTTGATTTAGAGGACAGAGAACGCTTCTGTAGGCCTAAGATTGTCGATAATGACCAAATCACAACTTTAATTGAAAATAATCCACATCACACAACGCGTGATATCGCAGAGGTACTCCAGGTATCTCAAATGAGTGTTGTAATATATTTGGACGGAATAGGTTATGTGAATCGCTATGATGTTTGGGTTACACATAATCTGACAGAATGATATTTGATGGACCGTATTTCTGTCAGTGATATGCTCTTGAAACGCAATGATTGCGACCCATTTTTAAAACGGATTATTACAGGTGATGAAAAATGGATAGTGTACAACAATTTTGATTGAAAAATATCCTGGAAAAAATGAAATGAACAAATTTGAATCACTTCAAAAACCGGGTTGCATCCAAAAATGGTAATTCTGTGAATTTTGTGGGATTGGAAGGGTGTTTTATACTACGAACTGCTTCCATATAACCAAACGTTAAATTTGGACAAGTACTGCTCTCAATTTGAACAATTAAAGGCAGTAATCAACCAAAAGTAATCGAAACTGACAAATCGAAAGGGAGTAGTCTTTTATCAGGATAACGAAAGATCGCATGTGTCTTTACAGACACGACAAAATTTGATGAAATTTGGGTGGGATGTTCCACCCCATCTACCGCATTCCTCAAAGTTAACGCCCTCAGATTACTACTTATTCTAGTTGCTATATAATTCGCTGAACGAATAGAATTTCAGATCATTGAAAGATTGCAAAAATCACAGATAGCAGAAAAGAACACCAACTTCCGGGATATGGGAATAATGAAGCTACCTGAAATATGACGAAAGGTGATATAAGATGGCATATGTCATAAATGAAAAAAAATTAGAACTATGTAAAAAGCTTTATTTAATTAAATTTAAAAAACGCTACGAATTTTTGTTTCAACCCTATATATAGATATATATATATATATATATATATATATATATATATATATATATACGAGGGTCGTTTGATAAGTATGGTAAATGATATTAATTAATTAATTTAATTAAATTTTTCAATTTAGTATTTCTTACTTTTTTACTTATTAAACGTCCCTCATATATATATATATATATATATATATATATATATATATATATATATATATATATATATATATATATATATATATATATATATATATATATATATATATATATATATAACTACTATATTTTTTAGTAAAGTTGCAATTTTAATATTTATTTTAGTTTCTTTCAATTAGAAATAAAAGTTCAAGAATTTATTTCTAGAAATTATAAATAAAATTTGACAGACATGATTTTCATTTTGATCAGAAGTCGAAGTATTAGAGGAATTACTTGCGTTCTTTTCGTATGTTCTTAATGTTGCTGTCGTTCTCAATAAAACGTGCTTGACATGATTTGCCGATGTAGAAAAAAAAACTAAGAACTTTGCAGATATACTAATATATATATATATATATATATATATATATATATATATATATATATATATAATTTACAGTGTAAAAACTTTAGTCCTTTTTAGTTTCCTTTTTTATTCTCTCTCGTGCTTATTGCCACTTTACATATTATTCGTTTATTGAAATGGCTGTCTGACGCATTCAAATACGCATGAAGTTGTTCGAAACTATTTCTAGTATTTTGTAATGAATTTTAATTAGAACTGTGACGAAGGATTTAAACAACATAAATTGTTCTGTATTTAGTTAAATAATACATAATTTAGTTTGACTTTTTATTTTAGTCACTTGTATAAATATGAATTTGTCGCAGTCGTGCGTCTGGTGCGTTGAGTTCTTGATTAATGTGTCATCAGTTTAGATTTATTATACCATTATATATTTAGTTGTCGTGAAAGTAATTTCGATTTAGAGTTTAATATTTGCGGTTTTCTGTTTAATCAGTCAGTATAAATTGTATAGATTATTTATTTAAAATATCGATAGTTTTATATTGTATTAAATATTATTGATCTAACAAGTCAAACTTGTATAATAATACTGCATTTATTGAATTACTATTCGTAGCTTATCAACGATATTATAATAAAATAATAATAAAAGTGTTATTTAACTTTAGATATTTATGATGTGATATATTCTATATTTACAACCAAAACATTATTATAAGATAATTATAGTTCAAAAGTTGTGTGGAACAATTAATGTAATTTTAGGAAAATAAATGCATGAAAAAGGTACTATAAAAAGAATTATAAAGTAATATCTACAGCAAAATTGTATAATAGTGCAAGTAAACTTTAGAAATAAAGATATAAGTTGAATTTGAGTTGCGAAAATTAAGTTCTTGTGATCATTAAAGGGTGGACAAGATCAGATAGAATTATAAATAACAATAAAAGGAAAGAAATCAATAAATCTTTCTAGTCAACCATTTATGAATAAGAATTTATATGACTTCATTCCGTTCAACTGGTATTTTTTTAGATATTGAATTAAAATACTAGCAAACTTTTTCTATTTTTTTCTTTTATTATTTTGAAAACTTTTGTTGTGACTTTATCTTTCTAGCAAGTGTGCTATTTTAAAATTTTTTGATAGTATTTGAAACTTATTCTGTTTATATTAGTGAAACATTTGGTCTTATACAAAAAAACGATAAAATAAGCGTAGGAAAGATATACGGCAAGAAGAAAAACAGTAAATAGACAAACATCATTATAGTGTAACGATTAAGAGACAAAATAAAATGCAGGAAAATATATCAAAGATGAAGGGATGATATTATAAAATATTGTTGAAGAGAAGGGTAAATAAGATTTGTTGTGCAAAGGAAACAATAGAAGAATCTTAAAAAAAATTTTTAAGAGGATTTAATGACACTTAATCTGTCTTTTGTCTAGCAGCGGGCTGATATCGGCTTTTATGATACACATATACATATGTATATGTGTGAGTGTATATATATATATATATATATATATATATATATATATATATATATGTATATATACTTGTTGTTTTTAAAAACAACAAATGATACAAAAAATAAAATTAAACATGTGGAACTAGAAATAACATTAACAAAATATATAAAAGGAGATATTCCTAAATATAACAACGATCTCATAAAAAAAATATTAAAGGAAATATCAACTATAAAAAAAGATACAAAATATTATAGTAGTAAAAACAAATAATTCTCTTAACATTAAAGAACAGGAAAAGAACCTGCAATAAACCTACGATTGTAAAAAAAATAAAAAAATTCTACACCAAGTTAGACAAAAGTATAAACACCGAAGAATGTATAGAAGAAAACAAATATATGGATGTTTTTAAGCGTGATAGAACTTTGAATTGAATTTCTATCGAAAGTTCTTCCTAACCTAAAGAAACACCTTTATTATTCCTATATATATATATATATATATATATATATATATATATATATATATATATATATATATATATATATATATATATATATATATATATATAAAGTGTTTGTTGTTTTGGAACTGTGGATGATTCACTTTAACATAAATAAATTTTAACCCCAACAACACAATAGTTTAAAGTGTTCAATAATCATTAATTGTTCACTTATTATTTATAAATATATTAGCTGATGCATTTTGATGGCGACGCCATTATCATCAGAGCCTTTCCGTTAAAATCTAACGATGATGGCGTCGCCATCGAAATGCATCAACCGATATATTTATAAATAATAAGTGAACAATAAGTGTTTATTAAACACTTTAAACTATTGTGGTGTTGGGGTTAAAATTCATTTGTGTTAAAATATAAAACGTGTTTTTTAGATTTGAAAGAACTTTCAATAAGGATTCTATTTAAAGTTGTATAGCGCTTAAAAAACACCTATATATATATATATATATATATATATATATATATATATATATATATATGCATATATATATATATATATATATATATATATATATATATATATATATTGTAAATAATAATAAATATAAAGTATTATTTCGATTATTAAGAATAATGTACATGTCATTAAATTCTAAAAACATTTTTTTGCATAACTGTATGTATATTTAAAAACGCTAATATATTTGTTACTTTCTCAAATCATGAGGGAATTAAATCGTTTCGATGAAAGTACGAACACAAATTTTACCAAAGCTTTGTTTCAAATTAATCATCATTAATGTCCAATCTTAGTTAATTAGAACATAGAGGGCGTTTATAGGAATGAGAGGTTGGGATGTCTATAAGAATAATAGAAAAGAGTCGGAATTCAATGGCAATTTCGACCAGATATAATTAAGAGCTCTCCGAACTGGGATCTTAATTAGTTTGTATTTAATTATTCGAATTGAAGTGAATTAAAAGAATGAAGATAGATTAACAATATTTCTTTATTATTTTCGGGAATTTTACGCATAGAATAATTAAATTGTTTTATCGATTTCAATATATAAAAACCGTACTTTTTATTTAATTAATATATACAGTCCCTAAACAACGAATTACTACCACCGTATAACATTTTCAAATTCAATATTCAATGTTAATATAACTTTGTATTTGTTGTTGTTTTGCCATTTTACTTATTTGTGGGTATGAACCAGATTATATTTATCAGTTTAATTAAAAAATAGAATTCGAGAATTTCCCAAAATCTGTGTAAATTATCATTTTTGTAAAGTTGAAAATCGTCAAGCAATATAGAGTATATTTGAATGAGAAAAAAAGCGTTATAATAAGCGATTTCGCAAATTTATTTAAATTGGTGTATATTATTATTTTTCATTTAATTTTAAATTGAGTAAATTTGAATTTATTTTAACAAAGAAAGGATTTATTTTATTTTTAAAACTGTATTTAGAGTGTATAAAAACAATATATATATATAATATATATATATATATATATATATATATATATTCTGAAACATGGGCAAAAGAAATTAACTCAAAATCTTTAAAAAATAAGGAATTGTAATTGAATTAAGTAAAGACGATAATTTTCAAATAGAAATTATTAGAATTGTCTGTATTAGTTACACTTTGGTACTAAAAATTGTAAAAATTCTTAAAGAAGGCATTATCTCATGACAAATAAAAGAAAAACTTGTCAAGAAAAACGAAAAACTTCTATTCTGGACAAAAAAAAAAATATTAAGATCGTATAAAATAATTCATCCATCACAAAAATGCAGTTAAATCTCAATTGGAAGTACATAAAATAAAAGTGTTAACGAAAGCTATTGAATGTAGCCTCAAAGCTGCTGGTTTTAATTGTCATCGGCCAACAAAAAAATCCATGTTTGATAGACAAAATGAAAATAAATCTACCTTAATGGGTTAATAATCATTACATTTTTAATAGAAGATTAGAAAGCAGTAAGATACATATATGATAACTAAAAATTAAAATAAATATCAAATGAAAAACAGGAAAATATTATTTACTTTATTTTAAGAGTACATTTTTCAAATGAATCAATGATTCAGTGCTTCTTGTAAGGATGGAAATTTATTAGCTATAGAGATAAAGAGAAGTTTAAGGATTTTTGTCACCAAAAAGTAGTAAAACATCCATCGTAACTGATAGTCTGGGTATAAATTAGTGGCGATGGACCAAAACACTTTACTTCATTCAGGACACAATGCGTTAAGAACAATACTGACTAGTTTTTTTACATCAATTCAGACTATTTTAAAAAGAAGTAGAAAACTTGACCTTATGCAAAATAGTGCGCCAAAATTTCATTCTAGAAGCAAAATTTCCTTTATTGGACTGGCTTGAAAATTCATCAGATTTAAATCTCATCGAAAATCTGTATAGCATATTCAAAAGAAAAGTTCATGCTACGATAAATAAAAATAAATTAATGCTGATGAAAGATATGAAGGAAATATGGTATCATGACATCGAAAGAAAGGGTAGAATTGAAATTTGTATTGCAAGTATGCCTAACCGTATTAAATGTGTAATTAAATCTAAGGGTAATATAACTAAGTATTAATAAGTAATCATTATTTCTTAACAAACTTAATTAAAATTTAACGTATTATTAATTTTATTTTATTTTGTTTGCAAATTAAAAAAATTCAACACTGCATTTTGAAAATTTAAAAAAAAGGTTAATGGCAGTAATTCGTTTTCTTGGGTTTAGATATATTTTGAAAAAGAATTTAAAATATTTCATAATTTTTTCTCAGTATATAACCTAATTGCCTATAATAATATATGGCCATCCAAATGTGACGCCTAGATTAAAAAGAAACTTTACACATGTTTCTCTATACACATGTTTCTTTTTAATAAAACACAAAGCTAGGTGTCACATTTGGATGACCATATATAATTATTCCACATTCTATTCTGTGTACGTACAGTAATTTTCCAAAATTTAACCACAACACACGTTTGTGACTTTATGGAACCATAAATTAACTTCTCTAAGTTTATTTATGTTCCACTCGAGTGTTCTCAATTGAGTCGATTCTTGTATTTATCTTCTACGAAAATTATGTTCCGTCGAAATCATGTAATCGATCATCGTGCATCCGTACATCCGTACTAAATCGTTAATTTATGAACCGATGTTATTAAAACATTTTCCTTACTAGCTGATGATAATAATAATGATTAAATAGAATTCAACAGCAAAATTCTGTAAACGAACGGGTGAGATTTATATGTTCGTGCTTGTGTTGGTATTATATTATACAAAATGTTATACGTGCAAATATAAATGTGAACGTATATACTTAATTATATGCATATAAATATATATATTTATATATATATATATATATATATATATATACATATGTATATATATATATATATATATATATATATATATATATATACACACACATACACATTTACATAGATATACACACATATGAAAATGTTGCTTTTCTCACAGAGAAACTTGAAGAAAGGAACTTCTGTTTGAATAGTGCTTTCAGGCTTCTACTTAAGTTACGTACGGCTTTCGAACATTTAATTAACATAAAGTTTTGTGGTTGAGAACTGACATGCGTCGGCCAGATGTTTTGTATGACGTACTGTCGTTTTGTGAATGATGCTTTTAGTGTAAGGTGTGACAATGAAATGTTCAGAATATAAAGTTTTTTATTTCGTAAAGAGTGAACATTGTTAACTTTTATATAATATATATATATATATATATATATAAATTACTTTGCAATACAATAAAAATGTCGAATAATAAGAAAAATGAAAATAATATATATTTATTTGAAGATAATTCATATTATTTATGGTTGTATTATATTTCAAAGTTAATGAACTGTTTATTTTTTGTTAGATGAATTGGTAAATTACACACACACACACACACACACATATATATATATATATATATACATAGATACATACATACATACATATATATATATATATATATATATATATATATATATATATATATATATATATATATATATATATATATATATATATATATATATATTAGGTTGTGACCTAGTCTGAGTTTTTTATGTTCTTCTTTAATTGATATTAAAAAAACGCAAAGACTTAGGTGACAACCTCAGTATATACGAGGGTCATTTAATAAGTATGGTAAAAAAGTAAGAAAAACTAAATTGAAAAATTAAATTAAATTAATTAATTAAATTAAACAATAAACAAATTTACCATACTTATCAAACGACCCTCGTATATATATATATATATATATATATAATATTTGCATGCGATATTTTATATTAACATTTATTTGTATTATTTAGAATTGATTCCGGACTCGTTTTTTAATATAATTCCCTCTACTGTTCATATACCAGTCTAAATTTTTGTCTTATTCTGGAACGTGTTCTGTGTAATGGTATACAGATATTGTTGGGAAAATTTTCTTTGCTTTCTTTTATTGTCTAAAATCGGTAGTATTTCAGATTAAATTTCATTTTTAAAAATAAAAAAAATCCTTTGTAAAAATTCAAGTAAGATGTGATCATCAAATGTCATTTTGTACTTTGCAAAAAACTTACATATTACAAGCGACATGCGAGTACGACTGTTGTTGTGTAGCATCCATGTCTTGTTATTGTCTTCATAGCTCAATTTTCTTTCTTTAAATTACCTCTTTCAAACTCCAATTTGAAACAAAATTTGATGTAAACATCTTATATTCAAGAAAACTTTATGTTCAAGATTTTTCATGTTTAAATTATCAAAAAATTGCCAAACGTAAGAAACATTATTTCACACAATTGTTTATAATTCAATGGAAAATAATGTGAAGTGCCATCTAAGTGCGAAATTAACAGCGTTTTTAAAGTGAAACTTCTTTAGCGGCGTTAGGGTAAAAAATTTACTTAACGCGGAAACAGTTATGAACGGAAACCTCAATGCATCATTTTATCAGCGGTTTATTTGAATTTGCATAGGAATGCATTTACATAGACGATAAAAAGAGACGTAATAAAGCCGCATGCGTGTTGGTTTATATCATAGGCAGCGACGCTAAGTAAGATCACTTGACAACCAATCTGTGAATTGTGTTTAAATAAGAGTGTTATTTAATGTAATAACATTGATATTTGTGGTAAGTATATTGATTTATATAATCTCATATTATAATAATAAGCTTAATAAGATTACAATACATCCACATGATATTTAAAAATGTATCAAATCAACGTGAAATTGAGGTTATGTACATGTATACCAACACATAGATATAGTATTTTATAATATTATGTATATACATTTAATCTATTTATCAAATAAAAGAAATACTATTGAAAACATATGGTATTTAAAAATGATCGAAACCTATAACAGTTTTGAGGTTGTTTTATTTGTAACAAATTCTCACAATAATTATGAATTCTTTGTTCTCAGGTGTCATTTTGAAGATTTATTGAATTTTATGTGGTGTTATAAAATTATCAATTATCTATAAATAGTATCTAAATAGAAGCTATTTATTGCAGTTATATATTATTTGTGAGTATTTCCTTTAATTGTTTAATTTTTAAAACATTGATCTAATTGTATATTATTTATTATACAATAGTAATATAATTTTAATTAAAAAAAATGTTTTTTACAGGTTTTAAGATGGTAATATTTATTGCACAAAAATTTTTCTTATCAAAAACCAATTATATCGTTTATATCTACTCAGTCACTACCGGAGGAAGCAATGGAAATCGAAGAAATTCCAAACGAAAACGAATAAATTTTCATAATTCATAATTTTATAAAAGTTTTAATTTGAAAATAATTATTAATCTTACTTAACACATTGTATGCGGACAACGTCTCGACGACATACTATTACTACAGTGCGAAAGATTATCATCGAGACGCGTTGTCCACATACGATGTGTTAATATGAAATAATCGTAAAAATTTAATTTATTTAAAATATTGATCATTTTCTACTTAAATTTTTATCCCGTGTATTTACCCCTTCTCTTCCTACTACATTTCTTCATTTTGTTACTTGCTTTATTCTGAAGAATTTGTTCATCTACGGGTTTTAGGCATACGCTTGTCCGTGTACCTTTTGATGACTTTATTGAAAAGAAGTTTCACTTCTATCATGTGTATATGAGTACACATATCATTTTTTTATTTATTTTTGATAAACCTTGTGTTGTGTGTATACATTTAGTTCGGAAACTAACGAAACTTTTGAAATAAAACACATAAGAAATTATTTATTCATCGATATTTATTTTGTCCCGTTTAAAGCACTCCTCATTGGAACAAATACACATATGCCAACGTTTTTTCTATTCCACGAATACTCCCGCGAACGCGCTTTGTGGTATAGCTTTCAGTTCACGCAGCGATTTTTCCTTTATGGCTTTAATCGACCCAAAACGATGCCATCGGAGTGGCAACTTGAGTTTTGGGAATAGAAAAAAGTCACACGGAGCCATATTAGGTAAATACGGAGCTTATGGTTGAGTTTTTGGACAAAAACTCGCAAAAAAATTCAGTGTTCTTGGCATCATATGATTGCCCAACATATTAAATAAAATGATATGGCATTGTGTTTTTGAGTTCCCACCTCAGATGATAATTCTTTGTCGAACATATGACGATTTTTGAGCACCAATGCCTTGACTTGGACGACGTGTTCTTCGTCAGTTGATGTCGATGGGCGTCCAGATCGTAGTTCATCATCGAAGGGTTCACGGTCTTTTTTGAAAACCTTATACCACTCAAAAACTCTTTTACGTGATAGACAATCGTCAAGGTATGTTTTTCTTAACATTTTCAATATTTGCGTGAGGTTTATTTTATTCGAAACACAGAATTTAATGCAAATTCTTTGATCAACTGATTTCGACATTGTAAAAATCGCCGTGAACAACAATCACCGTCTAATAAAAACCACTGTCAATTATTTATTAATGAGTAGCGTCAAGAAATTTGACACAAATGCCATTGACAGATGTGTCAATTTGAAAAAAATTATAATTGGACATTTCACAAACGCGCGCAGTTCAAATGGGAAAGTACCATTAGTTTTTGGACAGAAGGTATATATACGAAGGTCGTTTGATAAGTATGGTAAAAAATTAAGAAAAACTAAATTGAAAAATTTAATTGAACTAATTAGTTAATTAAATTAAATAATAAATAAATTTACCATACTTATCAAACGACCCTCGTGTACATATATATATATATATATATATATATATATAACTGATCGTTCATGTAGTGGTTTACATTATTACCTGTCATGTGGGAGTACTGTCTTCAATTCTTGGTCAGAGATATAGGGCACAGAGAGTTTTTTTAATTAGGGTAAAAGGAACTTGTTTAAAAAAGTAAATCCTGAATAAAAATTTTTCATCAATCGGCTTGATCACAGTGATAAATAAGATCAAATATCAGTGAATGATATTATTCATTGAGTCTTTCACATTAATATATATATATATATATATATATATATATATATATATATAATATAGTTGTATTCAAAATGTATTTTTGTTAAAATGGAGTGTTATTTTCGTTCTGCACAATTCGATATCAAAATATTTTTGTGTTTTAAAATTTTATCGAAGAAAAAAGTATTTTTATGTTCATACCTTGTATTTCCGTCTATCTATAACGTAAACATTGTTTCTGACTCAAACAAATTATTCTGTATATTTGAATTTTAGTTCGGTCAGGTTATACTGCCAGATCGTCATCATGTTGAAATACATACATGCGGAAAGTTCGACTTATGTTGTCGTCGATACGTGTCTTCGAATGAAAAAACAGAGAACGTAAGATATTTTTATTGTTTATTCGATACATGGGTTATAAAGCACCGAATAAAAAGTATCAAAGCATTCAAGCACGTTTTGGTTATTTCATCCTTCAAAAGTTTTCATTTTTTTAAATAAAATACAAAAGTTTTTATATAATTTTTGTATATTTCTAATATAATTATTTTTTATTACATAATTAAAATTGAATTTCCAGAAAATTATTTTTAATGCAATAACTAATTTACATTTTCATAAACTAATAATTCATTTTAAGACTATAATATTTTACGAAAGTTCAGTAATCACTCATTCATTATTATAACGTTTTTTTATACTGTTTGCTTTAGAATTGTAGCAAATTAAATTCAAAATAAGTGAATTGTCATCTGTAAAACCATAATATGTTTAGTGTTCAATATTCACTATTGTTAACTTTGTTGTTTGTAACAATAATGGATTAATGTACATTTTGATAGCGATAACCTTATCGTTAAAGCTTTTTTGTTATAAATTCAGTTTGCTTAGTGAATTATAAAATCATTGCTATTATAATTTTATAACAAAAAAACCTCCGACGATGATGGCATCGTTATAGAAATCGTCTTAATCCATTGTTGTTATATAACAACAAAGTTAACAATAAGTGATAATTAAACACTTTATAACATATTATGATGTTGAGGGTGACAATTCATTTATGTTCACGTTTTTTTAATTTGAAGTGAATGGTATAGACGTAAAAAATTATAAAATTTCAAATATTGTAATATGATTTAATTTGCTTGCCTTTTTTATAAATTAGGCGTTTATTGTTGTTATATTAATATCGTTTCTGACAATGAATTTAATCACTTTTGGTTTATTATTATGACAAATCAACTTCAATAATAATAAAATACTCACTCTAACCAAAAAATATTTTATAGAAGTGTTCAGTAATTATTTATTGTTAATATTATTAGTTGATGTGTATTTATGTAGTCATTCCATTTTTGTTAAATGTATGGTTTACTTGCCAAATCGATTAACTCCATAAAACTAAAAGTGGAAAAAAATGATAAAATAATACATTATGTTTTCTAAAATTCCTTTTAAATTATAAATTCAAATAAACATCGCAGAATGTGTTATTAAAATGTATTTTTTATTTAACGACATAATAAATGTATAAAATAAAATATCTTTGGAGTAATCGTTATTATTACTACAATTTTTGCATGATTAAGGGAGTTAATCGATTTGGTAAGTGAAAAAACATCAAATTCAATCTTCACTTTTTTATATTACAGAAAAACTTTATTATGTACATTTTTTATTGAAGATTTTTTCAAAAATTAATAAAACAGTTTTGTTACAGTTATTATTATTATATTGTTTAAATAGATTCATCAGCAACATAAATAATATCTTCTTCGTCAGCTGTATTTGAGGTCACGCCATGTCGATTTGTCTTTAAGGTTTTATAATAATCATGTTTAATGGGAGGAATGAATTTTAACATATCCATAATATATTTCTTCTTTTCTCTTGTCACAGTCCTACCTGATGGATGCAATAAAATCTGGTCTACATTTTTCAAACAACATGGTCTACCTGCTACACATTTTCTTATATTAATGACATTAAATTCTGAATCTTCGTTAAAGTCACACTTGAATTGTATGAGGTGTGGTTTAGACCTTTATAATTTTATCTAGTGCATTTTAAACCAATTTACTGGTAGCCCTGTAACTGCTGCCTTTCTGTTAATAACAGAATTTTCTAAAGGATTTGTAGAGAAAAAGTCCTGATGTGTCATTTAAACATTTGAAATGGTGTTTTCATTTTACTGGTTTATATTATATTATACCAATCATCTGGTGAAAAAATATTCTGAACTTTTTTTGCTTGTGATTCGATAATGGCGAAATTTGAATCATTACACAAACAGCTACGTCCACTTACCAAAAATTTCATTTCAATTGATTCAGCTCTTATTTCTGCACTTTGAACCAATTTTAATAAACTTAAGACAGTTTTGATGTTTCTATTTTGTCCGGTACATGAATCTGAGTAGGTTATTATTTTTTCACAATTTTTAGCATAAGTCTTTATGTACTTTGTTAGGCATGATGAAATTTCATCATGCGAGATCCTTCAGTTTCTGACCAAACGAACATGTGGCTTATATTTTTATTATAATTGTTTAAAAATTCACAAATATTTGCTTCAGTGGTAGTTTGACTGTAACTGATTAATTATTTTTTATATTTTATTTGTTTTTGTGATGATACAACAACAATAAACTAATTTTTATTACGTTTTAATAAAATTAACAAAAATTTGAATTAGAGTATGGAGTTAATTAGATTGGCTTCTGAAATAAATAATTTAATATTCAATGGCCAAAAAATTTTTGTCATTTATTGGTGTTAATCCTTATTAATAGAGAAATTTGTTTAAAAAGGTAGGAGTCAATCAAGTGCTTTGACACTAATATTAAAAAAATTCAAAATGTGGAGTTAATCGATTTGACAAGTGAGCCATTCAAATATTGTTTAATATTATATTATCAAATTCATACAATGAATTGAGATGTTGGAGTTAGTGTTTGACTTGTGTTAAAGTGATCTTATTATTATAGTGAGCTGAACTAAAACATTGTTTAGATTTTCTTAATAAATAACTCTAGAAGCGATTTTTGTCTGCATACATGATTTATAACCTACAAATATTGTATGATTTTAGTAGTTGACACTTTTATAACACATTTAAAAAACTATTTGATATGATACTATAGCAAATTCACTTCAACACAAATGAATTATCACTCCAAAACTATAAAATGAAAAAGTATCCAATAATCACTTATTGTTCACTTTATTTATTTTTTAAGTATATGTGCGTTTTGATGGTGTACGAGGTCGTTTGATAAGTCCGTGTAAATTCCGAAAGATGGCATCACTGGTGCATATCGAGGTTATTTTTAATTAGTAGCACCTCTTGGAAGAACACACATCAAGTTTCAGCCATATCGGTCTATTCCTTTGTGTTTGACAATCGTTGGAATCAAGGAAATCGAGTGATTGACAAATAATTGACGAAAAAGAATTTCGCGTGTTGATTAAACACTACTTCATTAAAGGCAAAACGCCTCAGGAGACTAAACAGAAGCTTGATAAACATTATGGTGACTCTGCACCTTCGATTAGTGCGGTTTATAAGTGGTTTCAAAATTTTCGGAGTGGCCATATGAGCACAAAAGACGCTGAACGTTCTGGACGCCCTGTTGAGGTCACCACTCCAGAAATCATTGATAAAATCTATGATATGGTGATGGATGACAGAAGAGTGAAAGTGCGTGAGATTACTAGTGCTGTAGGCATCTCGTGTGAACGGGTACATAATATTTTGCACCAACATTTGGACATGAAAAAGCTATCCGCCAGGTGGGTGCCGCGATTGTTCACGATCGACCAAAAACGAGGTCGTGTGAAGTGTTGTAAGAACGGTTTGCAGCTGTTTCAGCGAAATCCGCAGGACTTTAAGCGTCGTTTCATCACTGTAGATGAAACATGGATACATCACTACACTTCTAAGACCAAAGAGCAGTCTAAACAATGGGTTATCAAGGGGGAATCTGCTCCGAAAAAGGCGAAGACAATTCCTTCGGCCGGGAAGGTTATGGCGACTGTCTTTTGGGATTCGCAAGGAATAATCTTTATCGACTATTTGGAAAAGGGTAAAACCATTACAGGTGCATATTATTCATTGTTATTGGATCGTTTGAAAACTAGTTGCAAGAAAAACGTCCCCGATTAGCCCACAAAAAAGTCCTCTTTCATCACGACAACGCACCAGCTCACACCTCAGCAGTTGTGGCCGCAAAACTAATGGAAATAGGGTTCCAAATCGTTTCACATCCCCCCTATTCTTCAGACTTGGCTCCATCGGACTATTATTTGTTCCCTAATATGAAGAAATGGCTCGCGGGAAAAAGATTTTATTCGAACGAGGAGGTGATTGCAGGAACGAATGACTATTTTACAGACTTGGACAAATCCTATATTCGGAAGGGATCAACAAACTAGAGCAGCGTTGGATGAAGTGTATAAGCCTAAAAGGAGACTATGTTGAAAAATAAAAACGATTTATTAAAAAAAATGAAGCAGTTTTTATTTTTACACGGACTTATCAAACAACCCTCGTACAGTCATCATTAGAAGACTATATTATAATTACTTACTTATATACTTTCATACATTTTGTTATCTTTATTCAAAGCATCTTCAACTAGTCTTCGCCTTCTTCATTTTAATTTTTAATTCCATTTATGTGTATTATAAATACGTTTCCTTATTTATCTCTGGTCAAGAGAAATTAAATTTTTTAATCGTTTTGACGTTTGTTAGAGATGGCTTAAATATGTGTGTTACATTTTTTACCGCGAGGTAGTTATTTCTATGTAAGAGTGGTGTATTTTAATTTTATATTGCTTATACACACACACACACACACACACACACACACACACACACATATATATATATATATATATATATATATATATATATACGAGGTCGTTTGATAAGTATGGTAAAAAAGTAAGAAAAACTAAATTGAAAAATTTAATTAAATTAATTAATTAATTAAATTAAACAATAAATAAATTTACCATACTTATCAAATTACCTTCGTATATACTGACTGGTAGCATAATGATATACATAACTGCTTGTCATGCGGGAAGAGTGCGTTCGATTCCCAGTCGGAGAATCCTTCGTTTTGTGTTATATTATTAGTGCTCGTTTTCAATTTCGGACATACGTCAATGAAAAATGAATCTAGACCAGGGTGCTTTCAGATCTTAATAAAGAAGTTATAAAATCATTGGTGGAATGCAATTTACGCCAAAGCACTCGAGAATTAGCAGACCTGTTGAACATGTCATAATCCACAATATATCACTATTTGGAAAAGATAGGTAAAGCCAGCAAGTTGGTTATTTGGATTCCACAAGATGTTATTGAAGGAAGCAAAGCAGATTGTTTATATCGATAAACAATCTGCTTTGCTTGTAGTAAAGAACACTTGTTACTATCGAGTAACAAGTGTTCTTTCAAGATAGAGGAACGACCTATTTCTGGATAAAATCATTACTGGTGATGGAAAGTGGGTTACGAGTAGTTATACGACAGTTACTCGTACATACGACAATGTTCTATGCAAAAAGCAATGGGGTAATAAGGATAAGCCTCCAGAAGCGGATCCAAAAACTGAGTTTCATGGAAGAAAAATAATATTATGTGTATAGTGGAATCGTCGTGAAATTTTCCATTTTGAGCTTTTAAATCAGAATGAAACAATAAATGCAGAACTGTATGTTCAACTACTATAGCATCTTTACCAAAGTTTGATTGAAAAACGTTCTCCGCAAGTCAATAGGAAAAACGTTGTTTTATTTTATGACAACGCAATACTCTAAACAGCAAGAGCAATGCAGAAAAAAGATTTTGGAGCTTGTGTGGTCAATTCTCCTTCACTCACTATACGATATGGAACATTTCGATTACCATATTTTTTGATCGCTATAGAACGCTTGATGGGCACAAATTTCTCGAATGAGAATCAGGTACGAAAGTTCATCGAAAACTTTTTCAATTCAAAATTATCGGAATTCTATTCAAAAGGTATAGAAGAGTTACTTACCAAATGGCAATAAGTCATTGCAAACAATGGCGAATATATAATTGATTAAAGTAAAATTGCTGTTTTTTATATATTTTTTTTATTTTTTATTAAAAATTAAAGTTGACATACAAAAATGGAAATAATTTATAACTCAACCCAATATTATAAGTGCCCTTGTATTTAATTCTAAAAACAGAATAAATTCATTTGTAAACAACAGTGCGACTCAAAACATGTAATATTAATTTTTAAGAACTATAGTAGAGCATATATTTATTTTGTGTACAACATAACATTTCAATTATAGTATTTTGAATGTAATATTATTTTAATTATGTCTACAATGGATGTGGTTTATTTTGTGGCAGTCAGTATGTATATACATACATACATATATATATATATATATATATATATATATATATATATATATATATATATATATATATATATATATATATATATATATATATATATATATATATATATATATATATATATATATATATATATACTCGTATATATATAAATTAAACATATTAATTAATATAATAATTGGTTCTATATTATACAGATATTTTTCTTAAATGTTTATTTAAAGAAGTTGTATGATTTAAGGTTAATTATATACGAAGGTCGTTTGATAAGTATGGTAAAGAAGTAAGGAAAACTAAATTAATTAATTAATTAAATAACACAATAAATAAATTCACCTTACTCATCAAACGACCCTCGTATATATATATATATATATATATATATATATATATATATATATATATCACATTAATAAACCGATAATTTTAATCAATATCTGTGGTAATAAATTCACTTGAATTAACATTTTTTCGATAACGTTATTTAAGAAATGTAGGTTAATAACGGATTCGATTTCTTTAATCTCCACAACAATTGCTGTGAGTGTAAAAAATCAATCAAATCGAGATACGATACCTCATGGATTAAAAACAATCTCAATACGAGATCCGCTGAAGATTCATTTACGTCGACAGAGAAGTCTCTTTAGATGAACATGCGCTATTTCGACCGCACGACCGCCCGCATGAGAATCTCTGATCGAACCGCAAACATAAACGCGGAACGTTATATTGGTATCGCATCGGATTTTGCAGATTCCTTCTTCACACTTGACTCGAATGCTATGAACGGAATCGGCCTTCATGTATCGTTTCTCTCGGATCTTACTCTCTTTATCCGTTTTATACGGTTGTTGCATCGTTAAGCTTCTAATATAGATTCTGCGAAAGATTATACGACAACGCGCAAGCAATTTGTTGCTGAAAGCGATTCCAGTCGACGCTATTACGTACGTTATAGGAGGGAACTTGTTAGGAAATTAATATAAATTGATAAATTATATTCTCTGCTACAGAGAACTCGAGAATGTGGAAAAAGAAATTATTTACGGCGACGTTTAATTAAACGATTTTTTTCATTCATTCGCAGAACACTACTTGCTCATTTTACCAACCAAATATGCTTAATTAATGACAGTATTAGACTAAAAAAAAGACAGCATTAAATCATAAATAATATATACGTAAATAATATTAGGTCATTCAAAAGTAACGCCTAGATTTGTGTTTCATTAAAAAGAAACTATACACATATTTCTTTTTAATAAAACACAAATTTAGGCATCACATTTGGATGACCTTATATAATAGTACAAAATAGATATAGTAAAATAAACTATTAAGTAATTAATATAATATAATATATATATATATATATATATATATATATATATATATATATATATATACATACATATATCTTTGTAATTATTTTTTTTTAATAAATATTTTTAGAAGTAAAAATAATATCAATTAATTTACTTGCAAAAAACACTAATAGAGAAATAGGATGTAAAAATAATTATATATAATGCATCAGAAATAATGTAGAAGGAATATATATTAGTATAGAAGACTATTGATTAAAATATAAAAAAGGATGTGTGTACTCATATACACATGCCAGAAGTGAAACTTCTTTTCAATATTAAAAAGGTATTAATGCCTAAAACTTAGATACTTGTAACAAAATGAAGAAATGTAGTAGGAAGACAAGCGGTAAATACACGGGATAAAAATTTAAGTAGAAAATGATCAATGTTTTAAATAAATTAATCCGCGTGGATTTAATTGACTGTTCTTTTTATGATTATTGAGGTTAATATTATGATGAGGTTATAAAAATTAATATACTTACTAAAAATATCAAATTTATCGCACTGAATAACACTCTTATTTAAACACAATTAACAAGAACTAATTGTATATAAAAATTACTAAACAGAATAATGACATCATTCAAATAGCAAACATACTTACTGTCTTGACATAGACTTTAGTCATAAATATTATTTTAATAATGGACTCATAAACATATACTTACGAGTATATATATATATATATATATATATATATACTTAGTATATATATATATATATATATATATATATATATATATATATATATACATAGGAAGAGAGAGAGAGAGAGAGATCATTGTAGAAGTTCGTGCCCGATTTTAAAATAAATCTCAAGAGATTATTTTTTCAACTAAACGATTTTATTAATCAATTATTTTATCTCCATCACATTCTATAATTTTTTCACAATATTCTTTTCATTTGTTGATTTCATTTTTATACAAGTTGGTTGGTTTCAAGGCAAAGAACGAAGTAAGGTGACTTCTGACTGTTTCCACATTGTCAAATCTTTTACCGTTTAAACTATTCTGCATTGATCGAAACAAGTGAAAATCTGAAGGGGACATGTCTGGAGAATACGGAGAATACTGCATAAGTTCCCATTTTAATTGCTTCAGTTTTTGCAAAGTCAGTTTTGTGATACGTGGCTTGGAATTTTCGAGATAGAAGTTGAAGCCTTTTCGAGTTTCCAAAATCTGTGTTTTTCTTTGATTGCTGCATCCAGTTCAGTCAATTGTGAACAATATTTCTTCGTATTGATAATCTGATTAAGTGGGAGCAGTTCAATATTAATAATGCCCTTGCAACCCCACCAAACAGATAGCATCACTTTCATTGGATGCAAATTTCTTGGTCATTAGTTCTTTGCTCTCATTTGCTTCTTTTCAAGTCCATTTGCGCTATATATTGTTGTAGAGAATCCATTTTTCGTCGCCAAAAGGTTCTCTTTCAAGGCGTCCGACTAAAGAAACCGTTTCAGAAATTAACTCTTATTTTTTATACATTAATCTTCTTCCTTTGCATTACCTCTTTCAAATTTATTCTACATATTCTTATTATTAACACTGAAATATGCATCTCAATTACCAAAATAATTTAACGATTCTAAAAAATAGAAAAATATTGAAAGATACACGTTATCAATAATACTTAGAGATGGAGAGAGTAACGAGTAATTTTGAAACTAAATAAAAGTTACAGGCATTATAACATGAGTAGACATTTTAAAATGAAAATGAAACGATTATATAAGAAGAAGAAAAGATCAACGACTGATAAAAGTAATTATTGTTGTAAACTTAAAAATATAAAAAGTTCCAAGAAGATACTTTGAAGTGAAACTTCTTTAACGGCGTTGGAGTAAAATTTTTACATGCAACGAAAGTTGCGCACAGTGGATGAAAATTCAACACAAAAAGTGGGGAGAAATAGCTCTAGCATACATAGGGCAGAAGGGTAGTGAGGCTCATCACGCATGCGCGCCGTTTTAACATCTTATTACTATTTCAAAGCGATAGGCCTCTTCACACTAGATGCACGCATACAGTATTCACGGCGTATTACCGCTCGTCTCAAACCCTCTTATTTTATGTATGGTATTTTTGGACAAATTATTATCAATGTACCTGTCTCAGTTGACACGATGGTTGAATACCTTTCAAGGAACATTGATGATGACCATTATATAAATGTTCATATCAAACGCAAAAAAAATTACAAATCAAGCTATCTGTATGGTATAGTTAATAAACGTACGATAAAAACTTAGCTACAATTTTTGGTACCATCTCCACTTTATACAACATATGATATTAAAAGTTATAATTATTTCTTCAACGACGATCAAATTCATATCGAAATTCCTCAAGAAAATATCAGTGAATATATTCCTGTTGAAGATAGTCTCACAGCCCAACAACATACTCTATTGGAATGAGGAACAGTATTTACGTATAGCACCTGGTGAATAAAATGTGCCTCAAAGTTTGTTGTTTGATGAGCATGCCGAGGAAATATCTTTTCTTTCAATTTATTATTACTTTACGGCAAAGAAGTTTCACTTCTGGCGTGTGTACATAAGTACACACACCCTTTTTTGATAGATACGATAGAAACATAAAAAGATTTTTCTATGTAGAATTGAAGAAAATGGTACGATTACTTAAAGTGGAAAGTTTGATGAAGTATCTTTATCTGCAGTAGATAAAAAGAGGCTGATAAATATATATATATATATATATATATATATATATATATATATATATATATATATAGATAGATAGATAGGGTGGCCCAAATGAAATTAAAGAATAGTAAAGAATAATAAATAGTAGTAAGCAAATAAATGTATTTCTAAAACCTTCAGTTTTATTTGGGTTACTGTTTCTCTCTCTCTCTTTCTCTCTCTCTCTCTATATATATATATTTATATATAAATATATAATAGTTTTTCTGGATTTGTAGTATATTTTTTTAGAGTTGTAAATGAAGTTGTACTATCATCCAGCACATTTGGCGTTTCATTACAAAATTTTCATCGGAATTCAATTTTTTTAATGAAAAATGTTCTTATTTCTTGCCATTAAATTCTATCAATTATATAGCAAGATGACTTTTGGTAAAATTAGATCAAAATTATTTTATTCACATAGCTGTTTACTATTTGATATTTGAGAGCTGTTTATAAAACAGGTGTGGAAATAAAACGTGGAATTTTTTTTATTATAATATTGAAATTTATACGTCACGTTGTGAACTTCTCAAATGATTCTAATTTTTTTTAGATTCATTTTTATGAAATTGTTTTCTATACGACAAAATGTGTCATTTAACTCGCAAAATATCAATTTTACAGGTAAGTATTATTCTTATATCATTAATAATTATTGTTTCGAATCAAATATCAAACAGTTGTCTGATATAATCCGAAAATCTATTCATTTATCGAACTGGAAGATTTCCAATATACGATAATATTATTTCCTTTGATAACAATATAACAAGTTCAGATCGTCAATTGAATTCATCTTCGAGGGTAAACGATCCGAAACTCTATTACTCGCGTTTAAAAACGATTACAACAGTACTTCAGCTTCGACGAAAGTTGAGGAATCAAGAAGAACGAAAGGTTCTGCGACACATGAACGATACGTACCGAAGAAATCTTAATCTCTTTTTTATACAGACTTCATAAAACGATATTTCTATCCAGCGAAGGCAAGGGCCATTCGAACTTTCAAACCTCGTAATAACAGCAATAAACGTCTATAAAATATTCGTACGACAACGACGGTACACAAAATGAAAATTTCTTGTGCGGTCGTCCGTCTTTGTTCGACCGACTGATTTTGCTTTTTACATTTTTCACATGTGTTCACGAGCCTATGTCGACGGAATAAACTGTTTATGCGATGCTTGCGAACCGTTGTAGTGTTCGAAAATAGACTTTATTATATTCTGATACGAAAACAAGTCGACGTTGAAAAATAATCGGAGTCAGTGAGCGGGTGTCACTGTTGACATCGCGCAGAGGATCATTTGTGATGTTCTCGAGTGTCAAACGTGACAAAAGTGACTTATACCTATTGTTTATGAAGTCTAGCGTTAATATTACATCCTTTCAAGGACAACGGTCATCGCAATATGAGCAGATGTGATCACTTTGAACTTTTGGCTTTTTGTTCTTTTCTTTATTTAAACTCATGAAAGAGATTTAGAGAGGAAAAGAATTTGCGTATATATTAGAACGATTTATAAAAATTACCTTACTTCTTATATAATTCATGATATGAAAAATTAAAAAGTAATCTTTTAGAAATTTACAAAAGAATAACAATCCTTATTAGTATTTTCAGATAGTTCATTACATTTTTTTTAAAAAAAATGCATTGGTAAAAATATTACAATATATTTAAGAAAAAATTTTTTTTCACAAATGAACTATCACTCTAACATTACAAGATATTAAAAAAAGTGTTCAGTAATTAGTTATTGTACATTTTCTTTATTTACAAGCTAATATTAATTATTGATGGTAATGACATCATCATGAGAGCATTTTTTCATTCATGAACATAATGATTTTGTTTTGTTGATATATAATAGGTTGTCAAATATCTCCCTTCCGCCTTTTTGTCTTTTGAATTTCGCGGCTATGTACAAAGCGTTACAGAGCTCGTATCGGGCAACACTATACATCATTTGAAAGGTCTTTACATAACCTACAAAACGACGCTATGCATGATTAGTTTGGATACTGCGTTCAAAAGTTATAGACGTGTAAACATGGAGTTCACTAACGCCGAAGTTCGCGCTATTTTGAAGTTTTCCTTCGTTAAAGGCAAATCCGCTAGAGAAACGTTCCGTGAGATTAATAGTGTTTTGGGGGATGGTACTCTATCACTTCGAACCGCGGAGGAATGGTTTCGACGATTCAGAGCCGGTGAAAACGACACCATGGATAAGCCAGCCGGCGGAAGACCTATGACGACGAATACCGATCAAATCATGGAAATCATCGAGTTAGACCGGCATGTGACATCTTGTGACATCGCCCAGGAGATGGCAGTTAGTCACCAAACCATTTTAAACCATCTGCAGAAGGCTGGATACAAAAAAAGCTTGATGTTTGGGTGCCGCATGATTTGACGCAAAAAAACCTTCTGGACCGAATCAACGTCTGCGATATGCTGCTGAAACGGAACGAACTCGACCCATTTTTGAAGCGGATGGTGACTGGCGACGAAAAATGGATCACATACGACAATATTAAGCGAAAACGGTCGTGGTCGAAGGCCGGTGAATCGTCCCAAACAGTGGCCAAGCCGGGATTGACGGCCAGGAAGGTTTTGCTGTGCGTTTGGTGGGATTGCAAAGGAATCATCCACTATGAGCTGCTCCCATATGGCCAGACGCTTAATTCTACCATCTACTGCGAACAACTGGACCGCTTGAAGCAGGCGATCGACCAGAAGCGTCCAGAATTGGCCAAGAGGAAGGGTGTAGTGTTCCACCAGGACAACGCCAGGCCACACACATCTTTGGTGACTCGTCAGAAGCTACGGGAGCTCGGATGGGAGGTTTTATCGCATCCACCATATAGCCCGGACATAGCGCCAAGTGATTACCACCTGTTCCTGTCCATGGCGAACGCCCTTGGTGGTGTAAAGTTGGCCTCAAAAGAGGCTTGTGAAAAGTGGCTGTCCGAGTTCTTCGCAAATAAGGAGGGAGGGTTCTACAAGAGGGGTATTATGAAGTTGCCGTCTAGATGGAACCAGATTATCGAACAAAACGGCGCATATTTGAACTAAATCCGATCACTGTAACACTTTTTATAAAGCATTGAATAAAGAGCAAAAAAGCGGAAGGGAGATACTTGACAACATAATATATATATATATATATATATATATATATATATATATATATATATATATATATATATATAAAGATTTGAATATATTACTTTTGTTTTATTATCTGAAAAACAGGAAAAAAATTGTTTGGAACCAATTAACGTTTTTTGTATTTAGTTAATGTTTCGATTAATCCGGTTTCAAATAGTCCGGCTAATCAGTGGAACCAATTAACCCGACTATGTGAGGTATTCCTTTATATATGTATATATATATATATATATATATATATATATATATATATATATATATATATATATATATATAAATATATGTATGTATGTATGTATGTGTATTTCATATGAATATATGTTTACAAAAAAATTGTACGTAATTGATTTCCTATAGGTCACTAATTCAATAATAAAAGTTTGACACGCGTATATTGCGAAACGAAAGAGTCACGTACGCATTGTCATGTCAATATAAGCCACATCGCGACGAGATTAAATTAAGATCCTGGGTCACAAGAAAACGTAACGTAATCCTATTGGATTTGAATCGTCGCATAAGAATAGACGCATGTGGGCACTGGACTATCGAACATCGCGCCGCGCCGTCTTCTAGAATCATTACGTACCATTAGCGTTCGGGAGGAGCCCGTTTCATTGTGACGAAGGAAAGAAAAAATACTTTCTCTGGTACGTATGCTCGATGTAGCGATTTCGATAAACATCTACGATAACTTCGTCGAAACAAACAGCAACTTCTATCCGTAGTTTGATTGTGTTTATATCGTTGTTGCTTGTGCTTGGTCTAGATTGGTGTAAATCTGTACGAATGTCTGTGTCGACCGAATGTTTTATAAGAAAATACGAAGGACGTATTTTGTTTTGAACGTTTACTAAATATCTATAAGAGGCGATGAAAACAAATACAGGACTATAAGTTGTAAACTTTTACATATATTTACACGAAAATATAGACTTCGAATTTTTCGAACATCGAGATTTTTATTCAGTCGATCAGATAAATTATTTGGAATAATATTTTTAAAGTATACAACTTTTTGTTAGAAGAAACCGATTTACAGTAGACGACATCTATATTGTGTAATAAATTAAAGAGCACATGAAGCAAGTGAAAGTAGCAATCTAAAGTCAATAGAATTTCAAATCCCTATTTTTATGTGCTTCAAGGTTATGGCCAAGGTATTTGATAGAATAAGATTATCAGACATAACTTATGTATTAAAAAAGAAAAAATCATAAAAAATATCGCAGACCTAAATCTAAAGTGTACTACTAATACAAAATCCAAAGAAAAATTAATGAACAACATTCCAATTTTTTTTTTGAGATTTTGGTTGTTGGTCTAACTTCTAATTTCGTTCTTTGTTTCTTGATTTCTATAGCGTTCCTGGAGGTAAACCCCGACGGCCGATTTTTGACTTGTCTTGCGTGGTTAGTCTTTCTTTCTAATGTTAGCCATGAAATGCGCAACGTAGGAAAAATAGCATTCCAATATGTGCAGGTATCAGATAAAGGGATTGATTTAGATCATAGATTCAAAACCTTTTTTGGCCTACCGCCCCCTTTTTGAAAAAAAATTACTCACCTTATATATTGAAAAAAAGGACAGATTTTTAAAATTACTTTATTAAAAGATATTAATAATATTGGTGTATTGCTTAAAGTTTGATTAACAAATATATATTATTAAAAAAAAATAATATAATATTGTTAGTGAGAGCGCTGAGTTTGGTGTAATAACATTAATTTTTCGATGCTTGGTGCCATATTTGTCATCAGCAATCTTAAATCGCCGCGTTCTACTATTGACAATCTGTTTCTTTTCTTTGTTAGTAAATTGCTGACTACGCTAAATCCTCTTTCGGTTAAATATGATGATGGGATTGCAATGAAAAACTTCTTTGATGAAATCCATAAAGTCGGATATAATACCGGAATTGGCCTTTGAAGCCAAAATTCTTGATATCCATTTTTTAATTTCAATTTTAACTCTTCATTTGTTGACAATTATATCAACTCCTCCTGCCGTGATAATTCTGCTGTTTGTAGGTTTGAGAAAGGTTCTAGTACCCAATCTGGAATAATCATGTTAAGGACATCCTAAAATTTATTTATAAAATCTTCTTTAAATGCTGGCAAAATATCAGAATGTCGTCATCATTTATTTGCACAGAGGAAAGATTTGGAAACAGATAGAATTGTCTTCTGCCCAAACTTTGTTTGTACAAGGCAAGTTTTGACACGAACGTAAAAATAGTTGCCTTTGCTTTGATCAAATTTAAATCATCTCCTTACAGCTGTAGATTCGTTTCATTAAATTTCTTATATAAATCAGTTAAATAAGCTATATCATTCTTAAATTTCAATAAATTCTCTCTTAACGAATCACCTCTGTTTTCAAAAAATGTTATAACTGAGTCAAAGAGGTCATAAAATCTTTTTAGACAGGTACCTTTTGATAGCTAACGAGCTTATGTGTGCAATAGTAAACGATTGAAATTTTCGTCGTTTTCATCACAAAGTTTTCGAAACAATCTATTATTGAGAGCATTGCTTCTGATCTTGTTAACTACTGTAATTACATACTGTAGTGAGCAATGAAGGTGATCACTAAGGTTTTTTGCAACCAAATGTTGTCTATGAATTACACAATGCACGGCGACTACATTTGGTACCACATTTTTTAAATATGAAATCAACCCGAGGTATCGTCCAACCATTGCCGGAGCACCATCGGTAACAAAGGACATGATATTATCCAGAGGAATAAGTATTGCCCAGAGGAGCTTAGTCCTCAACGCCCCCTAAATTTGCCTTGGACCTCAAAAGCCTTCTTAGATCTCTTCAACGCCCACCAGTGGGCGGTACCGACCCCGATGGGAACCACTGTTTTAAATCAATACTGATTAATTTAGATTTATAGCCTGATGGCTAGAAATAGCAGTATGAACAAAGAGAACAAGCTAACACTATATAAGGCAGTGATAAGACCAGTGATGACGTACGCATCACCAATATGGAGAAACTCATACAACTTTCAAATCGTCTTGTTGCAAACAACCCAGAACAAGATTTTAGAAATGGATCTTGACAGAAGAAGATGGTATAAATCTTCTATGCTACATAGAGAAGTCGGAATAGATACGGTTGCAGACTTTATTAACACCATGGGGTGGAAATTTTACACGAGGAAAAAGGACCATGACAACTCTTTGATAAATGGCCTTGGAAGACACAAGATAGTACCTATAGATAGCCGGGTAGGAAAACACAGAAGAAGACACGTCATAATGCAACCGTACATATTCACAGAGAATTACGAGACAAAGACGAAAAGACCAGCCGCAGCTGGTCGACAAAACGAAGGCACACATAAATTTTTCACATGGTCGAGGAATCAACCTCGACCGGGAAGGGGGTGAGCTGCTAGTTTACGGCAGCATATATTCGACACACTTTTATAATAGATATCAGGGTTTTTTGAAACGTTTCCCATATAACGTACAGATACAGAAGACTGAATAATGTATAAGAAGATACAAAGAGATATGAAGACATATAGCGAGCTACGGGGGCATATCATACGTCCTAAGGTACGTTAATGAAAAGAAGATCAAAATTATCAGAAGATAAAGAACAACAAAAGCTGAAAAAGCTGATTAATTTAGTAAGAGATAAATTAAGAGAGAGTATAAATTTAACATAAGGTTATAAAATGGGTAATAGAAAATTTAAAGTCATCTGCTATTCGGACGACTCAGTTTTGATAAGCAGAAACGAAAACAATTTCTAAAAATGCTGTATAAGTTTAATAATACAGTCAAAAATATGTGTATTTCGTAAATAAAACTAAGTGTACAGATGTGTCGGAAAAACACACATTTTTTTAACATAAAAAATATTTTATAAAATATCCAAATGTAGGGTTTTCCAATAAGCGCTTCAGAAGTTTAAATAAAAATAAAATAAAAGTATTTAATTATTATTTTTTTATTTTTAAGCATATTCTATGGCAATAATGATAAAACATAATTTCACTCATATGACCATCACGACTTCGCTTGACATTGTGCATTTATTTAGTCAAATTTTCAGTCACTCTTTCACATAATTGTGGTGCAATTTCATTTACATGTTCAATGTTTATTTTTAATGCTTCTGCTGTTTATGGTTTAAGTAGCATAAATCAATGATTTCATATAATTCCATAGAAGATAATTCAATGGAGTTATATCACATGATCTTGATGATCAATTGATCGGTCCATTTCGTAAAATAATGGACTCATTAAACTTTTGTTTCAATAAATCTACTGAAATTTTTACAATTTCTAAGCGTTGTTGGAGTATTAAACGTTCCATGAGATAATCTCTCAAACTATACTGAGTTGAAATGCCAAAATGAGATCAAAAAATCAAATATGGTTGCCACTAGTTGTTAAAGTTCTAATATTTTTATTAGAAAATTCTATATTTATCAAAAATATATTCCTTCTTCATCAATTTAACGCTGGGAAGACTTAGACAAAGCATGGATAGATTTTAATAAGTACGTTTTTGTGATTGCTTTGATGACTATTGTCACAGCAGTTTGTATGGCTTTAACGTCATCGTAAAACATTTTTCTCATTGGCATTTTCATGTTTAGGAAAAAATAGTCGTATTGTGAAAAGTCAAGTGAATATGGTTGATGTTGAATGGCGTATATGTGTTTTTGACTAAAAAATCGTAAATAACAATGATCTTGTGAGATGATACATTGTTATAAAATAAAAATAGCTTTCCAGCTTTTAATATTGGTCACCATGATTATGTGATCTAACTCTACTGGACTATTTTCTGTGGAGTAATGTGAAATCATTGGTTTATTTTGATAAACCACAAACATCAGAAGCATTAAAAATAAACATTGAATGTGAAATTCATGAAATTGAACCACAATTATGTGAAAGAGTAACTAAAACTTGGAGTAAATTATTGCACTGTGTCAAGCGAAGTCATGGTGGTCATATGAGTGAAATTGTGTCCCATAATTAATTCCATGGAATATGATTAAAAATAGATAACTAATTAACTAAATACTTTTTGTTATATTTTCATTTAAATTTCTGAATCACTAATTGGAAAACCCTATATTTAACAATAATTTTAAACATGAAAAAGAGTGAGTAGACCGTAGACAATCATATACACTAAGCCAAAATGAAATTTCCATGTTCTGAAAAATTCATTGTGTTTCATTTATAAGATTTTTTAAGTTATTTTTTATATTACTGTTGCAGATGGTTTTAATATTTATATTTTTAGTGTAAATTTGCTATTTTTATATCAAAATTGCATGATTTTTTTATAAATTTTTCTATAAAAATCAAAATAATGATTTTTCTTTTTATAGAAAAATCATTAAAGGCTCTTATTTGGAGACGAATAGAAACAAATACAACCAAAATATAAAAATGTATATAAGTAAGTTATACTTAGAAGATAGTCTAGATTTTATAATGATCTTTCTGACGATGACTGCATGGACATTGAAATGTTCATCAGTAAATAAAGTGAACAATAATTTATTATTGGACATTTTTATAAAATCTTGTGGTGTTGTACGTGAATGATTCGTCTATGATAAATTATTAATATTTCATTATTTATCTTAAGGATCTATTTAATGACAACTATTCAACCTATTTCTTCTAATGAAATAATATTTCTTTTTTAATAAAAGATTGATTTGTATGTCTGTATTTCGTTTAAGTGTAAAAGTTGATTTCACAATATATTATTTGTGGAATAAGTAATTGGTATGGATTGTTATTTACGAATTTAACGAATAATATTGACAGTATTTATTTCTCTTGATTGAAAAAATCGAATTATAGGACGAATTTATTATTTGAGGTAAATGTACAATTGTTTTTCATTTTAAAGTATTTGTTATAAAGGAAGAATAGTAAATGCTGTTACACATTCATACAGGAAATTAAAAAAATCTAATTTACGTGAATACGAAGCTTTCTGTATAAAAATATAAATAAATAGTACAGGAATTTAATATTGTTTAAACTTTGAGAAGTTAAATTTTAAAATATCTGATTATTTTTATAATTATAAAAATAATTCAATGATCCAATTAGATTTATATGTAATTGAAAATGAATAAATGAACAAAATATATTACTTTATGCAAGTAATAATTTAAATTCGAATGTGATTAATTAATGAAGAAAAATAGCTTAATAATAAAAGATATAGAATTTACATATAACAAACGCATTAACTGTCAATAATATCTCGATTTTAAAAGCGTCGGTGGGCAGTTGAGATATTATTTAAAAATGTAAAAAGTATAGTGAAAAGGTGTCTGATACTGATTCTGAAAATAAATAAATTATTTGATATTCATGAGGTGTCATCTGAAATAAAGATTTTTCTTGGCCTTACTTATATCGGATATATATATATATATATATATATATTAATTTCCATCTAAATTTATACACGCAAGTCATAAATATTTAATGTTTGGTTTTATATTCGTGTCGAAATCATTGACAGCTTCAGTGGTATCTGATTATATTGAATAAATCTTTATATATTAGGTTGGCAAATATCTCCCTTCCGCCTTCTGGTCTTTTGAATTTCGCAGCTATGTACAAAAAAAAAAGCGGAAGGGAGATACTTGCCAACCTAATATATATATATATATATATATATATATATATATATATATATATGTATATATGTACGTATGTCGTATGTCAATAAAATGAAAAAGAGAAACAAATATATAACATTATTCACATATACAGGCAACCCTCGTATAACACGGTTGATACGTTCCTAAAAATGGCGTGTTATACGAATTCGTGTTATACGAAACAAAGAACTAATGCAAAAAAGGGAGTTTGGTTCCAAAAATTAGAAAAAAATACTATGTATTTTTATAATTTGGAGAAATATATTTATTAAAGCAGTTTTCATCAAAATTATCACATATTAATATGTATTAAATAATGTTTTCCTCGTCATCACTAATAAGCACCATTAACCGAGGGCGTTTTCTTTTTGACAAGATATCTTCATCCTCTGAACTTTTTTTAGCATTATCTTGAATTCTATGTTCTACTTTTCGCAAAAAATCTGTTATTTTAGATTGCTTGCTTTTATCTGAGAGTAAAATCTGTAATTTTTGTTCTAGCAAGATGAAATGTCTTAGTAAAGGTATTTTTTATTTCCGTCAGACATAGTTCAGGGTTACAAATTAATTTACAAAAATTAACAACATAATTATCATTTCTAAAAAAGGTTGAATAATACGCACCTGAAATGTTTTAATTTATGTATAATGTAGTCAAAAGAAAAATACAAAGTTTTAAAATGTACTTAATATTCCACGAACAAAATATATTTCAAATTCTAATAAATTTCAAAATTCTGCAAAAAAATTTAATACAACATATTCGCCCAAATGAAAAATTTCTAATGAGATATCTTGTGCACTTAAAAGCTCTTTTTCCTTCCGTGTTGCACGGGGAATTCCCTAATTTCGAATTTTGTCCTTAAAAACTTTAAGCGTTGTGCGGGGATTTATCTAATTCTCAAATCATGTTGTACGAGGGTTTTCCCCAATTCTTGAGTGGTGTTAAAGAGAAACCGTCTTATAGAAGTGCCGTGTTGTACGGAGGTTCTGTATATATGTATTTAGATACAGAAGAAATTTGAAAAGGAAATGTTATGAAAAGGAAATGTAATTAGATATATATATATATATATATATATATATATATATATATATATAAATAATATTAGATCATATTAGGTTGGCAAATATCTCCCTTCCGCCTTCTGGTCTTTTGAATTTCGCAGCTATGTAAAAAAAAAAAAAAAGCGGAAGGGAGATACTTGCCAACCTAATATATATATATATATATATATATATATATATATATATATATATATATATATATATATATATATATATATATATATATATATATATATATATATATATATATATATATATATATATATATATATATAGTATATACATATGTCTACACACGTAGGTAAATATGTTAATAATATAGATAATTTTCAAAAATACATTAAGATGTCATATATGAATGAAGTTGATTTCAATGAGTTTTAAATTCGTCTATATATTTATATAGATATTAATATTAAACTAATGAATCATTATTAATGTATGTTGTTTTATTTATACGCTTGAATGCACTATATTTAAAATCAATCTGTCATTCAATATAAAAAACTCAAAAGAAGAAATGCCACGAATGTATATAAAATTTATAAAACAAACATTTTCTAAAATAACGGTTGACAGCATTATATACATATATATTTATATGTATATGTATACATAAAAGATCTAAACAATATCATTTCACGTATTGGATTTTTGATTTGCCTCCAGCTATACACTGATACGTATTGAAAGCTTTTTGTGTATATGAATATATATATATATATATATATATATATATATATATATATATATATATGTATATATATATGAATATATATATATATATATATATATATAATATACCCGTACGTATATGTTTCTTGACTTTGATCTTTTTTCGACATTTTCCTTATACGTTTATGTTTTGAATTGTAAATTGAAGTACAGAAAGATTATAATTCATACAATTTTATATTGTTTAATATAAACAATATTATATATATATATATATATATATATATATATATATATATATATATATATATATATATATATATATATATATATATATATATATATATATATATATATATATATATATATATATATATATATATATATATATATATATATATATATGTATATACGAGTATACGAGGTTGTTTGATAAGTCCGTGTAAAAATAAAAACTGCTTCATTTTTTTGAATAAATCGTTTTTATTTTTCAACATAGTCTCCTTTTAGGCTTATACACTTCATCCAACGCTGCTCTAGTTTGTTGATCCCTTCCGAATAATAGCATTTGTCCAAGTCTGTAAAATAGTCATTCGTTCCTGCAATCACCTCCTCGTTCGAATAAAATCTTTTTCCCGCGAGCCATTTCTTCATATTAGGGAACAAATAATAGTCCGATGGAGCCAAGTCTGGAGAATAGGGGGGATGTGAAACGATTTGGAACCCTATTTCCATTAGTTTTGCGGCCACAACTGCTGAGGTGTGAGCTGGTGCGTTGTCGTGATGAAAGAGGACTTTTTTGTGGGCTAATCGGGGACGTTTTTCTTGCAAATCGGTTTTCAAACGATCCAATAACAATGAATAATATGCACCTGTAATGGTTTTACCCTTTTCCAAATAGTCGATAAAGATTATTCCTTGCGAATCCCAAAAGACAGTCGCCATAACCTTCCCGGCCGAAAAAATTGTCTTCGCCTTTTTCGGAGCAGATTCGCCCTTGATAACCCATTGATTAGACTGCTCTTTGGTCTCAGGAGTGTAGTGATGTATCCATGTTTCATCTACAGTGATGAAACGACGCTTAAAGTCCTGCGGATTTCGCTGAAACAGCTGCAAACCATTCTTGCAACACTTCACACGACCTCGTTTTTGGTCGATCGTGAGCAATCGCGGTACCCACCTGGCGGATAGCTTTTTCATGTCCAAATGTTGGTGCAAAATATTATGTACCCGTTCACACGAGATGCCTACAGCACTAGTAATCTCACGCACTTTCACTCTTCTGTCATCCATCACCATATTATGTATTTATCAATGATTTCTGGAGTGGTGACCTCAACAGGGCGTCCAGAACGTTCAGCGTCTCTTGTGCTCATATGGCCACTCCGAAAATTTTGAAATCACTTATAAACCGCACTAATCGAAGGTGCAGAGTCACCATAATGTTTATCAAGCTTCTGTTTAGTCTCCTGAGGCGGAGAGTGTTTAATCAACACGCGAAATTGTTTTTCGTCCATTATTTGACAATCACTCGATTTCCTTGATTCCAACGATTGTCAAACAGAAAGAATTTGATATGGCGAAACTTGATGCGTTCTTCCAAGATATGCTACTATATTATAAAATACCTGATATGCACCAGTGGTGCCATCTTTTGAATTTACACGGACTTATCAAACGACCTTTTATAATAAAATATATGTTAATATATAGGTGTCACATTTGAAGAGATTAGTAGAATAATCCAAATGTGACGCCTAGATTTGTCATTTTATTAAAAGAAAGATATAGCAGTGGTGAATTTAGGGAAACATGTATTGTTTCTTTGGTTTCACGCTTTTAATAAAACACAAATGAGGATTGTCACATTTGAATGATAATATATATATATATATATATATATATAACCACGATCTGAACCATATATATATATAACACGTCGCCCAAGTATATATATGCTATATATATATATAGAGTTTATATATATAAATAAATCTTAAAATCACAATGACTTTGTCATTTTAAATTTTATTTAGAATAGCTTGTTGTAATTTTATTTAAGTAAAGATATCTGTTAATGAAATCTGTGTCAAATTTCATGACGATACACGCATTAGTAAAAATTTGCAGTGGTTTCTGTAAGACGGTCATTGTGTTCACGGCGATTTTTACGATGTCGAAATCAGTTGATCAAAGAATTTGCATTAAATTTTGTGTTGCGTACCAAATAAACTTCACGCAAACCTTGGAACTGTTAAGAAAAGCATACTCTGAGGATTGTCTATCGTTAACAAGAGTTTTTGAGTGACATAAGGTGTTCAAAGAGGACCGTGAATCCATTTATGATGAACCACGATCTGAACCATCGACATCAACTGACGACGAACACGTCGCCCAAGTCAAGGTATTGGTGCTCAAAAATCATTATATGTCCGTCAGAGAGTTATCGTCTGAGGTGTAAATCTTAAAATCACAATGCTATATCATTTTGGTTGAAATATTGTGCATAAAACGCGTTGCTTCTTGCATGGTGTCAAGAAGATTAATTTGTTTGTAAAAGAACCACCAAAAGTCTATCGTTGCAGAAATGCTTGCCAATGTATCCAGCGATCCAAACTGCTTGAAACGCATTGTTACAGGCGATAAGACTTGGGTATACGAGTACAATATGAAAACAGTCCAACAAGCATCGAAATGAAGGCAGGAAAATGAGCAGAAACCAAAGAGACAGATACAAAACAAATCGAAAATTAAAGTCATTCTCACGATTGTCTTCGATTATCAAAGTACGGTGCACAAATAATTCCTTCTGGAAGACTAAACAGTAAATAAAAAATATTATTAAACCATTATGCAGTATTTTCGTGAAGCCATATTGAAAAACGGCCGCAATCGTGGTGTGACAACAATTGGTTTTTACACCAGGATAATGCGTCAGCTCACACGTCGTTTATTATTCATGAGTTTTTGTCCAAAAACTCAACCAATATCGTTCCAGAATCTCCGTATTCGCCTGATATGGCTTCGTGCGACTTTTTCCTATTCCCAAAACTCAAGTTTCCGCTCCGAAGGCATCGTTTTAAGTCGATTAAAGCCATAAAAGAAAATTCACTGCGTAAACTGAAGGCTATACCACAAAGCGCGTTCGAGGACTGGAAGAAAGCGTTGGCATATGTGTATTACTTCCAATGGAGAATACTTTAAAGGCGACAAAATAAATATTCATGAATAAATAACTTACGAGGGTTATTTGGTAAATTTATTTATTGATAATTTAGTTAATTAATTAATTTAATTAAATTATTCAATTTAGTTTTTCTTACTTGTTTACCATACTTATCAAACGACCCTCGTATTATGTGTTTTATTTCAAAAGTTTCGTTAGTTTCAAGATTTAATTAAATATAAATAAACGTCATTTACGACTGCAAGTATCATGGGGGAAACGAACAAAGCAAGCAAAGGGAGTAGCCTCTTATTTTTTTAATAAAATTTATCAAACATGGACATATTAATTTTATTTCATTTTTTGTTTGGAAATTAAAAAAAAATTATAATTAATTTAGAAAATTTTAAAAAAGGTTAGGGGCAGTAATTTGGTAATATATATATATATATATATATATATATATATATATATAAATACACCCGTCCCTCAATTTACGCGAAATATTCGTTCCACGTGGATTTGTTTTACGTGAATGAAAATCGCGTAAATTGAGTCTGTTAGTACAATAGAAAAAATATTGAAAATAAAAGCTAGTAAAGTTGTAGAAACACATATTTATTTCACATAGCTTAACAAAAAAATAATGACGTTTTAGAAAACAAAACTAGATAAATTTTATTCGGTGTCACTATCGCTACTGTAATTCAAAATAATCAACCTTTTATATATTTATATCGTGCTTTTATACGTTCAAATAAGAATTTGCGTCACTCTGATATATAATAAATTCCATGAAAAATTATATAAAATGAAATCTATCTGACCGCGTATAAAAAGTGCCGCGTAAATCAATACCGCGTAAAAAAAGTCTCGCGTAAATTGAGGTATAATTTGCCGCTTAAAAAAAAACTCGCGTAAAAAAAGTCCCGCGTAAATTGAGGGACGGGTGTACGTATAATAATTTCTTACTTATGATGAATGTAAATATGCACACCGTAGTTAGTTCTCGTTCACACCATCTTCTACCAATTAAATGAGAAAGCGTCGGTTGAATTACGATAAGGTAAATATGTACGCACACACGTAACATACCCTTAAAATATACAGATTTTGACTGTGTCCGTATGACAATACAACGTAAATTCAGAAATTATGTACATAAATAATTATATTTAATACGCAGAACGTCGAAAATGTGTCAACACATGTGAACACAGCAACGATTTTATGTAAAGTCTTCGTCTAAGATCAGACGAGCGGAAAACGACGTCAGCAAACAGCAGAGTCGCAAATATTATTGACAGATTGTATTAAATGTCAAATTCGTAACATATGAAATTACGGTATTGAAATTCTTATATTTATTGAATATCTCTTGAATTGTTATTACTAATCTCCACGTTAAAATAACAAAAAAAAAGAATATGAATAAAAGTTAAAAAGTAGAGGTAGTGTTTTTAATACCAATTTAATATGGAAGATATATAAGACTTTTTTAGAAAATATTTTTGGTTAATATTGTAAATAATCCTCTTTACATTTTTTTGTAAATTCTTATCCTTTTCGACAAATGTAAAAAATATAAAGAACACTTTTAACACGAGAAGAAAACAAATAAATTTAAAACATTTATTAAATAAATCAGTGAATAAAACATCATAACATTTTCTGTTCAGTAATCACTTATTGTGCATTTTATTCACCAATTTAAATTTTAATAGTCATTACATCATCATTAACGTACAGCATAGCAATAATCATTAACGATAAAGTGAAAAATTAGTATTGAAGTTTTTATATAGGGTCATCCAAATGTGACACCTAAATTTGTGTTTTATTAAAAAGAAATAGATGTATAGGATGTTTAAGAAAACATGTGTATAGTTTATTTTATTTCTTTTTAATAAAGTACAAATCTAGGCGTTACATGTGGATGATCCTATGTAATCTTCTATAGAATTACTAAATTATAAAATTTATAAACTATATTTCATTGTCATATCTTTAAGTAAGAATAAGTAGATATATTGATTAATTTTTTTTCTTAGAATATAAAAAAATATCCTAATTCATAATATTTCTTTGCCAATTGAATCCACCACAATTTTATTCTCATGTTCATTTCATCTACAAATATTTTTTTACTGTTCATGAATTGTATACACAGTTTTCAACTTTTATATTTTTATTCCTTTTATTTTTATTTTATTTTTATTTACAGTCATTGAACATTATTTTTGTCTTACATTTATCATAAGATCAATTTTTTACTTACTTTGTCTATTTGTTGTTTTGGAACTGTGGCTGATTCACTTTACATAAATAAATTTTAACCCTAACACCACAATAATTTAAAGTGTTCAATAATCACTTATTATTCATTTATTATTTATAATTACATGATCTATAATTATATCGACTGATGCATTTCGATGGCGATACCATCATCGTCAGAGAAAGGCTCTGAAGGGCACAGAAAGACTCTGACGATAATGACGTCGCCATCGAAATGCATCAGCCGATATAATTATAGATTATGTAATTATAAATAATAAGTGAACAATAAGTGATTATTGAACACTTTAAATTATTGTGGTGTTGGGGTTAAAATTCATTTGTGTTACTTTGTTTAATTCTTCTATTTTTCACAAATTCATCTAAGCTTGTTGAAAAAATAATAATTTACTCAAGAATTTTTTAATAACTAACTATCTTACCATTTATTAATATTTTTCCAAATTCTAATAAATAACTATAAATAGTTTTTGTGATATCTCACTCTTTTCATAATTTCAAACCTACCTTTTTGTTCGTTTATTAGCATTTATATACATTTTTTTAAAAAAAATAAATATATGTTGTTCTAATTCTTTTAATATTCTGACATATTAAATCGAATTTTTTTTCTAAATGACACATCCGGGATAAAGTGGTATTTGATAATCATTACATCGACTGATGAATTTTCTTACTACTTGAATGTGATTCAAAGTACTGAATTACTTAGAAATCCTACTTGTTTTTATAACTGTGGGAAAAAAATCTGGTTTTGTAGCAATCTTAACAATATTTTTCTCTAAATTTTATTTATTGTTTGAAGTAGACTAGTTGATCAATTTAAGTCATCATCGTTTCCTCTCATGTGTTTGAAAATTACTTTGTACTTCATTTAATTTTTTTATAAATATTTAGTAATAATATCAACAAATTAAACTATTTCTATTTTTTCACATGATAATATGGAAATTTCTTTTAATTCCATAATTCTTAATAGATTTACAATTTTTCATTTAATAACATTTAAAACTTTTGCTGCTAGTATTAGTGAAACATTTAGCCTTGTATATATTTTTCTCCTAAATAACCTTAATATTTACTAATTGCTATATTGTAATTTAAAGAAGAATTTATTTACTTTTTTGTTATTGTAAATTAATCATATATTCTACTTTCTAATTTTAGAGCAAATATTTATCTTTGTTTCCTATATCGAAATTTTGTTTCTTTTTTTGAAGCATATACTCCTTCAATATTCCATTAACGAGTTCGCTATTTTATTTCCCAACATCTTCTTTATATATATATATATATATATATATACAGGAATACCTCGCATAATGCGGCTTCAATTAATACGGTTTCACTATAGTACGGTTTGAAATTTCCAAAAAAGAAATTATGCGCATACGCACATTATACGCATCGCATGTGCCGTTCTAGTTTAGTGGTCTTTTTCTTTTTCTATTAGTTTTCGATTCGTAACGCTAAATTAAAGTCGATTTTTTGATAATTAAATTTTATTTTAAAATGAATTTAAAATGTATTTAAAATGAGTGTATAAACCCCTGATTTTGTTTTGTTGATACATGCAAATATTTAAATATATTACCTTTGCTTTATTTGCTGAAAAACAGGAAAAAATGTTTGAAACCAATTAACGTTTTCTGTATTTAGTTAATGTTTCGATTAGTCCGGTTTCAAATAGTCCGGCAAATCAGTGGAACCGATTAGCCGCACTATCGAATAGAGTATATATATAATATATATATATATATATATATATATATATATATATATATATATCTTCAATATCATCAAAGCTTATATCGGCCCATTTTTAAACGAAAAACTCATCGAATACTTTAATTTGTCTTAAATGTCTTCTCTGAACACTTCACTATTTTATATCCGCCTCTAATCTCTTCTAACTCTCACCTTCGCTATTCTTCACGATTACATTTCTTCATATTTGATGAAATATTTTTTTCTCATATATATATATATATATATATATATATATTAGGGGGACCGGAAAATAATGTCGTTTTTCTACGTTAAATTCAAACAGATAAATTTTTACCAAGTTTTTATTTTTAATCAATAATGTAATCACCTTCGTTTTCAACAACTTTTTGCCATCTAGTGTGCAAATTTTCAATGGCGGATCGATAAAAATAAATTGGTTTTTGAGCAAAATATCTGGAGATGGTATTTTGGACATCATCCGAATTTTTTAAATTTTTTGCACTTAGAAAATGTTATAGCGATCGGAATAATTGGAAATCTGATGGCGCAATATCGGGTGAGTATGGTGGGTGAGGCAATACCTCCCATCCCAATTCTTTAATTTTTTCCAGGGTTCGTCTTGCGCAGTGCGGTTTTGCATTATCGTGTTGCAGAATAACATTAAACACATTTTCTGTTGACAATCGCTGGGCACTTTTCAATTAAAGATTGATTTACTCGATCCAACTGTTCACAGTAAAGATCTGCATTCACAATTTGTCCAGGTTTCAGTACTTCAAAATGAACGACCCCGTGAATACTCCACCAAACACACAAAAGCGTCTTTTTGGGGTGTAAACCTAACTTAGCTGTACTTCGTAGCGATACATTCGGAGAGAGCCACTGCCTTTTGCGTTTTGGATTATCATAGAGGACCCGTTTTTCATCTCCAGTGATCAAGCGATCAAAAAACGCTTCTGTATTGTGCCGTTGAAGCAATAAGTTGCATGTGATGGATCGGTTAGCTTTGTTTTCTTCGGACAGATTATGCGGGACCCAAACACCTGCTCTGCTTACTTTACCAATCTGCTGCAAATGTTCTTGGATGGTCGACCAAGGTTGGTTAAGAGTGTTTGACAATTCCTCGATTGTTTGACACGGATTTTCTTCCACTTCCGCCCTTAACATGTCATTGTCTAAAGTTGTTGGTCTTCCTGATCGGTAACGAATTGGAAAGATCGAGATTACCGAATTTGGACTTAGAAAACCACCTTTGGCATTTACGAACGTCTAATGCGTTTAGATAAACATCGCAAATGTTTTTGGTAGCAACCGTTGCATTACTACCCTTGTGAAACTCAAAAAGCATACAATGCCGGATATGTACATCTTCTGGTATTTGGCTGGCCATTTCATCATAAATTGCAAAAAAAATTAAGATTTTATTATTTACGAGTAAACAAGTCACTCTAACCTTAAAATGTCTTTGGCGTGACTTTGAAGTACACAATGATCTGATAAATGACTAATGAATATCGACATGCGCAGAAACAACATTATTTTCCGGTCCCCCTAATATGTGTATAAATAATCAGCCCTTCTCATACCATTGTTTTCTGAAGGTCTCCCTTAAAACCTTCCACTTAGACCGATTCAGTGCCATCCTGTTGCAAATTCTTCTGACGAATTTTCTTATTTCTCTGTTCCATCTGTCCATAGATCTCTTCCTGGACCATTTACAAATATTGATTCACAATCAATAACTTTCTTTTATCAACGGCGATTCCCTCTTTCTTCTACATGACCAGTTCATTTCCATTTTAAACTCTTCATTTTTTCTATAACATTCTAATCCATTCTTTTTTCCTTATCTTTTAGTGTTATTCCTAACCAATATCTTTCCATACTTTTCTATATTATGTAAAACCACTGAATTATTCTATCATTCAAGACTCATGTTTCATTGTCATAAGTGAAAATTGTTAGGATGCATTAATCAAAAACTTATTTTCAAACCTAGAAGAAAATTGAACTTTTCAATATGAGAATCTTTATCAAAATGACACCATCCTATTTTTACTCTCCTGTTCACATTATCCATAAATGTTCTTTCAGTGTTCATAAGTTGTTAAGGTATATATATTATTTAACTTCTTCTATTGTTCTTTATTTTAGTTCAATTCTTCTTTGATTCAAAAATTTATATACCACTAACTGTGTCTTATCGAGGTTTATTACATCACCTACATTTTGACTTTTTTTATCAAATTTTTCTATCGTTTTTTCGAGTTTATCTGAACTTATCGAGAAAATAATATCGTCAACAAATCTTAAGTAACTAATTATCTCTCCATTTATGTTATTCAATCAGATTCACAATTTAGTGTCTTAAATAATTCTTTTAAAGCAGATATAAATAGTTTTGGTGATATTGTATCGCTTAGCCGTACCCCTTTTATAATTTTCAATTTCGATGTTTCTTGGTATACTTATACGGAGAATGTAGTATTTCAATAAATATTTCCTAAAAGCTCAACATATATTTCTTCTATTACTTGAATCTTTAATGCATGTCATATCGCTGATGTATTGACTGGGTCGAAAGATTTTTCATAATATACAAATCCAAGGCAGAATGGTATTTTATACTCGTTGCATAGACTAATAACTTTCCTTATCACTTGAATATGATATATATATATATATATATATATATATATATATATATATATATCAATATATATATATATATATATATATATATATATATATATATATATATATATATATATATCAATATATATATATATATATATATATATATATATATATATATATATATATATATATATATATATATATATATATATATATATAATCGACCGGTGGTGTAGTGGCTACATCACCGCCTGTCATGCAGTAAAATGAGTTATAACGCAGGTGGAAGTCTTTAAGAGAGGTAAAGTCAATCTGTCTAGGGATGTCACCCTGAATGAAAAATCTTTATCAACTCACCTGGCCAGCGACATGAATATAACTAAGTACCAATGAATGACAACATTCAACGAGGATTTCACCTAAAAGAAGGCTACAAAATAATATGATATATATATATATATATATATATATATATATATATATATACGCCCGTCCCTCAATTTACGCGAGACTTCTTTTTCGCGGTATTGATTTACGCGGCACTTTTTATACGCGGTCAGATAGATTTCATTTTATATAATTTTTCATGGAATTTATTATATATCAGAGTGACACTAATTTTTACTTGAACGTATAAAAGGTTGTTTTGAATTCCAGTAGCGATAGTGACACCGAATAAAATTTATCTACTTTTGTTTTCTAAAACGTCATTATTTTTTTGTTAAGCTGTGTGAAATAAATATGTGTTCCTACCACTTTACTAGCTTTGATTTCCAATATTTTTTCTATTATACTGACAGACTCAATTTACACGATTTTCGTTCGCGTAAAACAAATTCACGTGGAACGAATACTCCACAAAAATTGATGGACGGGTGTACGAGGTCAGACAATTAAGTAATGCGACCGATTTTTTTTCTCGGCCTGTGGTAACACTGCGAACCTGTAACTCCGCCACCGTAATAGCAGATCCCTACTCTTTCGATTGAGACCTTGACTACCCTCGTACGATCATTTCTTCGCCAGCTGTTTAGTGTTTTGTAACAACGCGCGAGTAGTGCATGTCACGAAAATGGAACAGAGAAATTTATTACTGGTTATTACTGGTGATGAGTTATTACTAAAAAAAAAATATATATTACTGGTGATGAAAGTTGGTTCTTTCAATATGACCCCGAAACTAAACGACAAAGCCAACAGTGGCTGTCCCCTGGAGCACCAAGGCCAAAGAAGGCGAGAATGAGCAAGTCCAAAGTGAAAACCATGTTGATTTGCTTCTTCGACAGCAAAGGGGTGGTCCACAAAGAGTTCGTACCACCTGGACAAACCGTAAATCAAGTATTCTACCGCAATGTGCTCGAAAAATTACGAAAAACGGTGCTCAGAGTGCGTCCAGAGATCGCGAAGACTTGGGTTCTGCATCACGACAATGCTCCCTGTCACAGTGCGTTCAGTGTCTCTCAGTTTTTGGCGTCTAAAGGCATCGCAACGTTACCACAACCGCCCTATTCACCGGACATGTCACCCTGCGACTTTTTCCTATTCCCCCATATGAAAAAATTCGTCAAAGGTCAACATTTTGACTCCGTTGAAGATATCCAAGAATCTGTGACGAGGGTACTCGGAGAGGTCCCACAAGAAGTGTTTCAGAATTGTTACGAAAACTGGAAAATTCGCTGGAATAAGTGTATAGATGCGAGAGGGGACTACTTTGAAGGGGATCGCAGCGATGTACCTTAATTTTTAAATATACTCGATTTTTGAATTTTGTCACATTACTTAATTGTCTGACCTCGTATATATGTATATATATATATATATGTGTATATATATATATATATATATATTATGTTTATGTATATATTTATATATATATATATATATACGTAAGTTTGTTTTTATATATGCATGAATGTGTAAATTTATATAAATAAAACTGTGAATAACATTTAATAGTTTATACAGAATTATTTATTGATTTTCATATTTAATTACGTGAACATAATTATTTATTGATTTCATATTTAATTACGTGAATATTTTCATATTTAAATAAGTAAAGTACATAATTTCACCAATTAATAACCAAACAGTATAATATAATTAAAGCGGTCCAAAATTTCGAACCAAATCGAGAATCGTCAAATAATATCTAACCAAGTCGTGAATAATTCAAAGATAAATCCAGCTCTAATCATATTTCAATCTTTAGCATAACAAGGTAAAGAGGTCGGTGTGACGTACACGAACGGCTCGAAAACGTTTTGTTATAAATTTGCATCCGACATAAAATCGAATTGTAGTTGTCGAATACAATTCTTTTCCCACAAGAGACCATTTCCGGATACGTACGACTACGATGTCATAAACAACTACTTCAGTCTTACGAACGAGTCGACTTTTTTTCTATTTCGAACCCGAAAGTGTGTTTGATATCAAAAAAGTATTTCCAATCGGAAAAATCACTGATGCGTATATATATATATATATATATATATATATATATATATATATATATATATATATATATATATAAGCTATACGCAATAATACTATACGATTTTTATTTCTTATTATATATGTATATATAATAAAAAATAAAATCATATAGTAGCCAATATACTACCTGAAATATCAGACACACTGATATGTTTGTGCGATGATTAACTTTTCTTCCTTAAAAAAAATAATAACTTTTCAATATATTTGTTTCGCCTTTTCTGGCATTATTTCAATAATAAGAGATAATAATTCGAAAAATAAAAAAATAATTTAAATAACGAAGTTATCCGTTTGTGTAACAACGGATAATATTCCAGAATTTACTTATTTTCTATGCGTCATAAATTGGTATATGGCATATTACATTTAATGTGATTTCTTTCTTTTAATTTGAGAATATAATATTTTAAATTGTATTAAAGAACAATATAAATATATTTTTAACCTTTTTTTCTAGTGTCAACTTTTTCTGAGCAAAATTTAATAGGCTTAAAAAGTGGCTGAATACTTTTGTGACTGATTATATATATGAGCTAGTTTTTTTGAAAGTGGTATAAGTCCATTTTTTCATATATTGAGATATTTAAGGGTTTGCATTTGAGTTAATTTAAAAATATTGGCCAACTTTAATCAATTCGAGTGATGTTTTTTACACTATACACCTTTTAAATTTTATTATGAAATAATAATTACTAACATTATTTTACAAAATAAACGATTTTTTAGCTCCACATGGACTTATACCACTTTCAAAAATAACATATTACAAGAAGTAAAAACAAGAGCAAATTTAAGTCCATATTTTTATAGACATAAGCTTTACTGAAATTCATTTTTATGTAAAAAAGTAATAGTTAAAATGAAGACATTTAAATACACGAATAACTAAGTTTATTAAGAGTTTATTTCAGTTATATTAAAAATATAAAAATGAAAATTACTTCGTTAAGATCTTTAAATAAAAAAAAGATATTTTAAACTTAGTTTTCTTTTACACTTAGCATATTGAAATATTTATGGTGAATAGGTGGTATATAAGGTAATAAACTTATCATATCGTTATATTTCTCTCTTGTTATGCTCCTTGAAGTTTTATAAAGCGGTAACATATTAATTTTTCTGAGGTTTTTTGGTCTTCCCTTTTTTCCAAATACAAAAATTGTTTTAAATGGAGTATTTTCTTCCATACTAATTTTATAAAACATTTTGTGAAGTTCATTCCTTTTGAACCTCATCCAACATATTTTAAGCTAATTTACAATTTCTCCGTCCGTATTTTTTTTTTCTGTTTGATATTGCCTCTTCTAGAGATTTGGTTGAGACAAAGTCTTCTCTTTTCATTTCATACAAAATGAAGCTGTTTTTTTTTCGGCAAGCCTTTATTGCATCATACTAATCTGCTAACGAGTAGCGTGCACTGAAGTAGCAATAATCAATAATAATTCCAATAAGAAAGTTGTTTTCATTATAATTATTAGGAATGAACTTATTCCACTTTCAAAAGAAATATTTATGCGATAGCATTGTACAGCAAAACTGTTTTTGTTTATTTTATATCAAAATAGAACTCTATTGAAATTGTGATTGTAACTATAAAGAGAAGGTGTCTATAGCTCATTAAAATTACCGTTAACTTAGTTTTTTTAAAAAGTGGACTTATACCACTTTCAAAAAAACCAGCTCATATATATATATATATATATATATATATATATACATATTAGTGATGTGTCATTATCATGGAAAATCAAGATCCGCGGATACGGATTTTTTTGTATCAAGACCCGCGGATGCAATTACGAATAGGGATATTTTAATTTGTTTGAGTTCTAAGCATATCGCGCTTAGCTTAAACAAAAGCATGTTGCTACTTGCACAGCTTATATGTTTTTGTTTTCATTTTAGTGTAGCAACTGATGATTAGGGAACGGTAGTGTTTTTAATAATAAGATAAATTGATAACAATGTTGATGAAAAAGTTTAGTAGTGCAATATAGAACTATTTTACGGTAGTTAATGACGAATGTGCTAAGTGGAAAGTTTGCTAGCAAAATTATTCTTCGAAAAGGAAAGGTACAACTTGCTTTAAAAATCATCTTGAAAGGGAACATCAACAGGAATAAGAATTATTTTGCAATGAAGATACTGAAAAGAAGACTGATCGGAAATATTCAGCCGGGAACCAATTTACAGACACAAAAAAAAGAAATACAAACAAACAAACTTTAATAATTATGTAGAAAGAGCTAAGATGTGGGACAATACAAATCTAAAGTCCATAAAAATTGACTACTTAATTGCAGAAATGCTAGTTCTATGTGATTTGTCTTTCCAACGTGTTAAATAATTAGGTTTTCGTAGGTTGATGGATACTGTTGCTCCAAATTATATTTTGAAAGGCAAAAAAATATTTTACTGACCTAACTTATAACGAGCTGTATGATAAAGTTTTGACCAAAATAAAGGACACTTTGAAGGATTTTGAGAAAGTTTCCTTCACTGTAGATATTTGGTCAGATTCTACATCAGGAATTTCTTTACTCTCTGTCATGGTATAACAAAAGATTGTATAAGAGAAAACCTAGTTTTACACGCGGAGGTTCTCGAGGATCGTCACACAGCAAATTACATTTCGGGAAGATTTGAGTCCATGCTTCAAGAGTGGAAAATATTAAATGAGAATGTGCATTGTATTGTAAGAGATGGTGGGACAAACATGAAGCGAGCGTGCAATTTATGTGGCTTTAATGATACTGATTGCGCAGCACATAAGTTACACCTAATAGTAAAAGAATCTCTTAAGAGTGTTGAGATAATTTCGACGTTACTAACACAATGTAAAAAATTGTACATGTAAAAAATGCACAATATAAAATTTTGCATCACGATAATGCACCGCCACACACATTGACTCTTGTACACAACAAAAAACACAACACATGTTATCACCCAAGTACCGTGTTCATTAGATGCACCATGTGATTTTTCTCTCTTTTCGAGACTTAAATTATCACTACGGGAAAAGAGTTTTGATACGATAGAGGTTATAAAAAAGAATGTGGTAAAGAAGATAAAAGCCATTCTAAATCGGCTCATGAAGATTGTTTCCAGAACTGAATTAAACGTTGTCATGTGTGAATTGAATCAAATGGGAAATATTTAAAGAGAGACAAAATAAATTTATCTGAATAAATATATATTTTATGTTTCATTTTACAATTCCTGGTATTTTTCAAGTAAAGTATATATCAGCGGTCGGCAACCTATGACCCGCGGGTCACCAAATGACCCATTTGATAATTTCAAGTGACCCACTTTAGTTCCGAAAATAAAGTACTACTTCAAAATTTTTACTTCAAAATTGATATTATTTGAAACTGACATAAAAACTAAAAAAATTCATTTCTTTCCCTTGTTAAAAAGGAAACATGAAAAAGAAAATATCGATGAAAGCAATCTAAATATGTTCGAAAGTTGGATTTTCGTCATTAAAAGTAAATATTAAAATCGGTTTCAAACTTTTAAGAAGCATAGAGAAATGTTTACATTTATAATAAAGCCCGAGGAAATAGAAGAAAATGTTTTAAATTTGCAGTATTTTCAATATTTAAAAATTGACAATTTTAGTTCAAAAATGATTGATTTTAAAAGTTCAACGTTATGGACGGATAAATTCAAGAAATTGCGGAAAGATTTGTAAAAAACAGAAGATAATCATCTTCTCATGATATCAACATGTTGGGCATCACTTCCTACGAAGTTTTCATCTTTGAAAAAAATTGGCTTTGCCATTTTGTCCACATTCGGTTCAACTTATAAATGTGAGCATATTTTCACAAATGAAATTTATATTAAGCAAGAACAGGAACAGGTTAACTACCGAAAATTAAGATGCTTGTATTCATCTTAAAACGACTAACTATAAACCAGACTTGACTAAATTGACGTCACAAGTTCAACATCAGGGGAGCCATTGATATCGAAGGGAACGTTTATAAATAAAGTTCATTCGACTATGTTTGTAATTATTTTCTTAATAAAATATATCTTATTATTTACTAAAAGACTGTTTTAATACGAAAATATCTCTGACCCAAACGTCTCTTTAATACTCACATTTTGGTTGATTTTGACCCGCGGCCAAAAAAGGTTGCCGACCGCTGGTGTACATCAATATATTAAATCGTGTAATATGTAATGTCGGATTATTATATTGGAAATAATAAAAAATCCGACATTTCATATAACACGACCTAAAATATTAATAATTGTAACGAAAACATATACGTTTTCTATTAATTTGATATTAGTTATGGTAATTCATTTTGACGAAATCTGTAAGTGGGACAAGATTTTACTTTAATGTAGACGTATCGCAGAAGAACGAATGTTCTCTCTACTAGATCCGATTTTAAATTGACGGATTCACTTTTAATGGAAGCAGTAGATCGATGTGATGCGCAAATAAGCCTTTTCCTTGACATGCAAATTCTGTGAGACCATTTCGTTTTTGAAATCCATTACTGTTCGAGTTCAGAGAGTAATGGTGGCATTTACACGTACAAACACACATACAGTTGATTTTAAAATTCATTGGTTGTTATTACAAATGTCGGTATTGTCTCATTAACAGAAAGTCGATAATTAAGAAATGAATAAAACGTTAACTGAGCGGAAAATTGCATCGAGATTTAATTAAAAAAGCATACCATTATCTTCATTTATTGTTTTCTCTAAATATTTAAAAAAAAAACTGTCTCTTCAAATATTTTTAAAATCAATATTTACTCAATATTTTAATATAATTGATTGAAAATTCAATATTAATATATATATATATATATATATATATATATATATATATATATATATATATATATATATATATATATCATAGTCGCTATAAAGGAATGACAAACAGTTGTTTTGTTACATTGAATAGAATTTTTTTAAAAAAATTATTCACTTATACAAAATATCACTTTTTAATTAAAAAAATATGAAACTTGTATCTTACAAACATATTATTTATTATTTTGTTTACACATGAAATAAGAAAATTTGTACTGATGAATAATTCTATCTTAAGTTCTATACATAAACTTAGTTAAAATAAACATTGAGGTTGATATTAAGGTAATAATTTACATGCTCAAATATAAATTATATTATTAAGGTTTTAGTTGTGTTATGCTTAACTCGTTCGCTACCAGTGCTTCAGAAGAAAAACCAGACGTTTTAGGAGAAGCCCAGACGTTTTATTATTTAAATATGATACCAAATTGTCATTAATTTTTGTGCGATATATTTATAACTTTCTAAATGAGTGAAATTAGCAATTTTACAAACCGACACACATATGTTTTGCAATATTTGTCTATATATAGCCCAATTGAAAATCTTGTAGTTGTTTTACAGATTTCGCAGGCATACGAGGTCAGACAATTAAGTAATGTGACAAAATTCAAAAATCGAGTATATTTAAAAATTAAGGTACATCGCTGCGATCCCCTTCAAAGTAGTCCCCTCCCGCATCTATACACTTATTCCAGCGAGTTTTCCAGTTTTCGTAACAATTCTGGAACACTTCTTGTGGGACCTCTCCGAGTACACTCGTCACAGATTCTTGGATATCTTCAACGGAGTCAAAATGTCGACCTTTGACGAATTTTTTCATATGGGGGAATAGGAAAAAGTCGCAGGGTGACATGTCCGGTGAATAGGGCGGTTGTGGTAACGTTGCGATGCCTTTAGACGCCAAAAACTGAGAGACACTGAACGCACTGTGACAGGGAGCATTGTCGTGATGCAGAACCCAAGTCTTCGCGATCTCTGGACGCACTCTGAGCACCCTTTTTCGTAATTTTTCGAGCACATTGCGGTAGAATACTTGATTTACGGTTTGTCCAGGTGGTACGAACTCTTTGTGAACCACCCCTTTGCTGTCGAAGAAGCAAATCAACATGGTTTTCACTTTGGACTTGCTCATTCTCGCCTTTTTTGGCCTTGGTGCTCCAGGGCACAGCCACTGTTGGCTTTGTCGTTTAGTTTCGGGATCATATTGAAAGAACCAACTTTCATCACCAGTAATAACTCGATCGAGAAGAGTAGGATCACTTTCAACCTGCTCGAGATAATCTTGAGCGATGTTCATTCAATTTTTCTGTTCCATTTTCGTGACATGCACTACTCGCGCGTTGTTACAAAACACTAAACAGTTGGCGAAGAAATGATCGTACGAGGGTGGTCAAGGTCTTAATCGAGAGAGTAGGGATCTGCTATTACGGCGGCGGAGTTACAGGTTCGCAGTGTTACCTCAGGCTGAGAAAAAAAATCGGTCGCATTACTTAATTGTCTGACCTCGTACATAGTAGACTTCGCAGGCATACATTAACTGTTATTTTTTTAGAAAGTAGAATAACTCCATTTTTAGAAAAAAATGAGTTAATGACAGTTTTAGGTAGACATAGATGTACTCTTTTTATATTTATAACACAGTCAAGAGTGTACAATATACTCATAAATTAATCAAAAAAAATTTTCTGTATAGTTTTATCGTAAGGATGTTATATTAGAAAGTGGTAGAAGTCCATATATACATACATTGAGATATTTAAAAATTATTAATATAAAAAAATTTAAAAATTGGTTTGAAAATTTTGTTGAAAAATTTACGGATATTTTTTTTGAAAATTTATAAATAAACAATGATTGTTTATTTATACATTTTTATATAATATAACTAAAAATATTCCAAAGTCAATTTTTCGTAATTCAAACGCAAACCTTTAAATATTATATCTCAATGTATAAATAAATGGAGTTATTGCACTATCAAAAACAAACGGATCAATTTGTTATTAATGAAAGTGTTATAAATCCATTTAAAATTAAATGTATATACATAATGTTATAAAAATAAAAATACTATCTGTATATTGGAATACGTGCCAATAACGTTAATTTCGCATTATATACTGAAAATATTGGCATACATGTCAATTACCTTTCGTGTTGTTTGATAAATTTTTAAATACCACATGGATTTCATTTACTGTTATTTGTATGATTATTTAATTATTTTTACATAATAACATTGAACAAGTTTATAAACATAGTTTTAAAACGTAACCCGAATTTATTAACGTTTGCCAATATTTTTTAATTCATTCAAACATATTCATATATATATATATATATATATATATATATATATATATATATATATATATATATATATATATTCGTGACGCCCAGATCTTATTATTTTTAACATAATTCATCTGTTTGCGATACGATTTGGTACAAAAAGTGATCATTAACTAATAATGATCATCTGTCACCGTTCCTTTTCATTTGTCCAGGTTCATTTCATATGTATGTCACAGATCCGTCACACATGTATGACGCTGGTAGCGAACGAGTTAAACTATTAAACTATTTTGAATTACGGGTAACTCCCGTATAATACAGTTGTTACGTTCCTAAAAAATGCCGTGTTATGCGAATCCGTGTTATACGATACAAAAAACGAATGCAAAAATGGGAGTTAGTTTGCAAAAATTAGAAAAACATAATATTATATTTTTATAATTAGGAGAAATATAAGTATGGTAAAAAAGTAAGAAAAACTAAATTGAGAAATTTAATTAAATTAATAAATTAAATTAAACAATAAATACCTTTACCATACTTATCAAACGACCCTCGTATTTATTGAAGCAATTTTCATCAAAAGTATTACATATTAAAATGTAATAAATAATTTTTTCTTCGTCATCACTAATAAGCACCATTAACCGAGAGCGTTTTCTTTTTGACAAGATATCCTCATCCTCTGAACTTTTTTTAGCATTATCTTGAGTTCTATGCTCTACTTTTCGCAAAAAATCTGTTATTTTAGATTGCTTACTTTTATCTGAGAGTAAAATCTGTAATTTTTATTCTAGTGAGATGAAATATCTTTGTAAAGGTATTTTTTTATTTCCGCCACATATAGTTCAGGGCTACAAATTAATTCACAAGAATGAAAAACATAATGACCATTTCTAAAAAAAGTTATAAATACGCACCCGAAAATTTTTAATCTATGTATAATGTAGTAAAAATAAAAACAAAGTTTAAAAATGTACTTAATACTCCACGAATAAAATGGATTTCAAATTCTAATACATTTCAAAATTCTATAGGAAAATCTGATACGACATACACGCTCAAATGAAAAATTTCCAATGAGATATCTTGTGCACTTAAAGCTCTTATTTCTTTCCATATTGTATGGACATTTCTCTAATTTCGAATTTTGTTCTTAAAAACTTTAAGCGTTATACGAGAATTTATTTAATTCTCAAACCGTGTTAGAGTGAAACCGTGTTCTAGGTTGCCGTGTTGTATGAGAGTTTTCCCCAATTCTCAAACGGTTTATAGAAATTCCGTGTTATACGGGGGTTACTTGTATATATATTTTTTCAAGTTTCATTCAGTTATGTTGTAGAAATTTCATCTCATGACTTTATTCGTCCAATGGTAAGTTCAAGTTTTCTATAAAATGTGATTTTAGAATATAAAATACTGATTAAAATTAATTTAATAAGTTTCTTTTGATAATTGCGTGAAAAAATAAAGTTTTTAAATTCTCTTAATTTTAAATAAAGTTTATTCCTTAGTTTTGTTTTAAAATATATTTGTTATTTTATGTGAAAAACAAACATTTGAAACTTAACATTTCGTTTGTAATAAATATTAACCTGCTTAACGCAGAATTTTTATGGAACATAACCTACATATTATACAAGAGTTATCTGTAGTTCAGTTATATAAAAATAATTAAATAATGTAAGTTTTAAAACTTAATTATAATTAGGGAAACAAAATGAATTATAGAATGGTTTTCTTTAATCTAATTAGTAATTAAACACTTTTAATATGATTATAATTTTATTTATCCTCTTTGATATCATAAAGTTTCTCTGACACTATAAGAAACCTTAATATAAATATTTGCATACTAACAAGTATGTAAATAATTTTATAGTTCACATTTAAGATGTTGATTACTTTACATTTACATAAAATGAGTATATAATTTTTGGAACAAATTTTGCGGTTCAAAGTGATACTAAAAATAATATTTTATGAAAACTTTATTATAAGATAAAATAATCAAAGTACGCGTTATTATTTAAAATTCATAACAAATACATAAAAATACTGTACATATATTTTGTAAATATTTTCATCATTTCCGAGAAAAATTTAAAGTATTCTTTAATTCGTGGTTTATTAACTTTAAAAATATATCGGAAAATATTTTTTCCTGTAATAAAACTGAAATTTTATATAAAATATTACCAAAGTTTTTTCTGAGATATATATATATATATATATAAAATATACTTGCATAAAAAAGTACATAGAGAGAGATATTTTAAAAATAAGTTTTCTCGTAAAATTATATTAAATAGCAACATCGAGTTTTTTTTAAAAAAAAATATATAGACTTATTTCGTGAAAAATTCAAAAGGATGAGGCACGCGAGGTTAATATCTCACATTCCGTTCCCGTTTTCAACACAAACGAATCACTGATATTTCGGTATCGTTCACTACATCCTTGACATTTAAGATAATGTACAGTGTTTTATCGTATTATATCGACAATATATATTTAATAAATGTAAGTGCTTTTAAAAATATTTCACTTCATCCCCTTATATAGATGATCGTAATGAGAACAGGAAAATATATTTATAATTTATTGAATACGTTATAAATAACATATGTTATCTTGAATGACGCACATAATACTTTAATCCTAAATTATTACTTGATACAATATGGTTTATGTACAGGAAATAAATATAAACATCTAAATTCCATCTTCTAGAGATAATAAATTTACAAAGATTTGAAGTTTATTGTATTATATTTTCTAAACATTGAATTTAATAATAATAAGTAAAAATTCTTACTTAACACTACAATGCGTATTTTTTATGTTAAAAAATAAACTATGTATAATAATACAAAATACTAAACCAAAAATTAAAAAAATAATAAAAACATTTTTTTTGCTTTTAATTTATTTTTCATCAAATGAAAACATAATGCTATATTGCATTTTTTGCAAAACTATATAAAAAAACTATTTAAAATTATTCTACTTGGATTTCTTGATTTCTTTCCTATCATATCATTGTGTTTAAAATATTTTATTACTTTTTGTAAGATAAAATAACTGTTATCAATAATATTGTTGATTTTGGGCAATATTTCCATCTTCATATTAATTAATAATCATTTTTTTAAGTTCAATGAATGTCTCTTTCTATAATACTTAAAAACTTACAAAAATATTTAACTTAATTACTGAATTGAACTGAGTCGACTTAACTCATCATCTCTATTGCCGTGAAATATATTTTATTTAAAAATATAAGCACAAATTATTGGAATTTCTTAAATATATTACTTTTCTATTTTATCAAAATACAAAATTGAGACGTTTTAATGGCTCGTTTTCATGACAACACTGTTTTTGAAGTGAAACTTCTTTAGCGGCGTTGAAGTAAAATTTTTACATGAGACGGAAGTTATATACCGAATCTACAGCCACGAAATTCAACAAAAAAAGTTCATATCTTACTTTACTTATCATAAACCAATTGTATCGTTTATACCTACTCAATCGCCATCAGAGGAAGCAAGGAAAACGAAGAAATTCAAAAAGAATAAATTTTCTTAACTTTTTATTATTTTACGGCAAAGAAGTTTCACTTCTGCTGTGCGTACATAAGTACACATACCCTTTTTTCATTCTTATGAAATAAATTGTCAAATCAATAAAACTTATTATTATAAGAATATTTGAAAAAACGACTAAAATTATTAACATTTTAAAATAAAGTTGGTTTTTTAATTTGTTGCTTACTAAAATACGACTGTGAGTATCTATATTTTAATGAAAATGTAATATTTCTAATATAATATTTTTTTAAATAGAACTATAGAATAAATAAGTAAAAAGTATAAATCAAGCTATATAAAGTAGTAACTCTAAGCAACAAATATGTGGAGTAGAGATATGACAAATTAAAAAAAATATTATTTTCGAAAATAATTTTTTAACGATGAATCACACGAAGATAAAATATGAAACGAATTAAAAAAAATAATTTGAGAAGTGATACATCTCAATGAAAAAACAATTTTAGATAATATTTTGAAAAAAACTTAAATCATATGAATCTGTCAGAAGAATGTAAAATGAGAAAATTTCTGCTTGTTTAGATTCAGTGAAAAATTTATTTTAATACAAATAAATTACTCACTCAAGCACCATATGATTTTGGAAATAGCTTTTTTGTAATCACGTACTGTTCACTTTATTTGCTAATTTATATTCTGATAGCTATGAAATTATTGCCAGAGCGCTATATTAAAAAATCTAGGTTTTATAACGCAATGCTTTGACGATAATTATATGACTATCAAAATACGCATACGTATTTTGTAATTGCATCGTTTTTATGATAATGGAATCGAAATGCATAGCAATAAACTGAGTAAACAATAAGTGATTATTAAATATTATAATATATTTACAACGTCGGGTGATGTTGCAGTGAGTAATTAATTTGTATTAAAATGAAATATTTCTCGAAAAATGTTTATGTTTCTGCCAAAAAAAAAACACAGATGTAGAAGAAAACCTAACGAGGCTAGTACAAGAATATAAAATTTATAATAAAAAATCGAGAAATGGAGGAAAAATTATGGAATAATCGACATAAATGTAAATTAACGACGTAGTCATCTAAAAAGACAATATCCGTAAATAATGTGACTAAATTATAATAATTTTCCGATTGAAATATATATTTATTATACTCATTATTTTTGTATTAAAAATTTTTCTAATTTTCAAATTTCGTTTTTTAAATACTTAGTGTATGGGAGAAAAAACAAATTTTATTTTCTTACCGAAACTTCTAGCGTCATTTAAGATCTAAAGAATGATATTTATGCATATCTATATTACCTACAGACTCTCGAAATTTGGTCAAAATATGACAAGCAGTTTTTGAAAAATTTTGTTTAAAGTGTAGTACTGTTTGCTAAATTGTCACTGAAATATAACTAAACAACGTACGAATATAAAGTTTTATTTTAAATTTGATAAAACATAAATAGACGCTTCAAATTCACAATTATAACTATCACGTACAGAAATTTACGTACAATATTGATGTTGTAAAGATGGTAGAGAAAACATCATTGACGATTCAAAATCACAAAAAATCCACAACCACCAATAAACTCAATAAATATGTGTGAAATTATTACCATTGTTTCAAATATCACCAAGAGTTGAACGTATTCAAGAATACAATTTATGAAAAATTAACTGAAAAAAATAATAAAATAAAGGTTAACTTGATTTAACTCACATAAACTAATGTAAGAACAAGAGAAAACAGGTGTTGACCACTAAAAACACATCGTTAAAACGGCCCTAAAAATCGTAAATTCATAGATTCTATCCTTACTTTGTATAATACGTGAAACTTTAAGTACCACATGAAAACCAGTGTACAAATGACGACAAAAATGAGAAAATCGTGTTTCAAGAAATCGTAAGTAAAGATAATATTTATTTGTTTTTACGATCCAAAAAAAAATTTATCACGAATTTATTCCATAAAGTATAACAATCACTGGCGAGTACTATTAACCCATTACCTTCCAAATTTTTTTTTGATACTTTTGGTGTATTAGATAGTTTTGATATTTTTGTGTATTTGTGTGTAAAAAAATAAAATATTCAAATCCCCATTTGGGGATCGCGGAAGCGAATGAGTTAAAGTATTATGGGGTGTTTAAGGCTGAGAATATTAAAAATTAGATTAGAATATCGAAAATCAGAAGCCAGGTACTAATACGATAATACATCATCTCGTAAGATCATTGTTCTATACTGTTTTCCAATTATAATGTCAGAACTTTGACAGCTGGTGGCAGCCATGTTTATATTTTAAGTTCATTTTGACATTTCAACTTAGTATAGTTTAACAAATAATCATGGAACGTTTAACACTTCAACAACGCTTAGAAATTGTGAAAACTTATTATAAAAATCAATGTTCGATTCGTAAAATTTATTGTGCGCTTCGCGAAACTTACGGTAAATACTAAATAAAGAAAATTACAAAATTTGAAATGAAAGTAATCCACACGTCATTGAATAAAGATTACTGCATCCAAAAAAGTAACTGACTGGTGTGTCTTACATGCTGGTAGTGTCATCAGGCAATTTTTTTTTAAAATAAAGTTGGAAATCACGTCACAGTTAATTGAGTGCTTTAGTGAACCATGTTTAATGATTTTTTTACAAAAATTACTTGTACAATATGTGGATTCAACATCCGTACATCTACGGAAACAATAGGTTCATTGAAACAAAAATATAAGGAGTCTATTATTTCACGAAATAGACTCATTAATTGGCCACCAAGATCATGTGATCAACTCCATTGGATAATTTTCTGTGGGGTTATGTCAGATCATTGGTTTGTGTTGATAAATCACAAACAACAAAAACATTCACAAACAAAAATAAACATTGAACGTGTAGTTCATGAAATTGGACCACAATTATATGAACGAGTGATTAAAAATTGGACTAAACGATTGCAATATGTCAAGCGAAGTCGAGGTGGTCATATAAGTGAAATACAAGTGTTATTGTATTCCATTATTAAGGGCATTAAATATGCTTAAAAAAGAAATAAAAACACTAATTAATTAAATAATTTTTGTTTTATTTCTATTTAAATTTTTGAAGCACTGATTGGAAACTTGTATATATGAATTTTCGCCAAAAAGCACGTGTGCATCACTCAACATCCAAATATCGTAAAATCTGTCACTGTATGAATATTTTTTACTTTTTGCAGAAATGAAAATGGTGATGAAAAAAACGTTATATGATCACATTAAACCTATACAAGCCATCGTAACGAGTCATCGAATTCATTCCAAAAACAGATTTATTAAAATCAATCCATACATTTCAGCATGCTCATCATTGTATTGAATATAATAGATATATTTTGAATAAATATTTGAATTTTTCACAAAACGTTTTTTTTTAATAAAAAAAATGTTTCTTTTTCGATACGTGTGTGTATATATTTCTGCCAATTATTCATTTTATAAGAAATTATATTGCGTGTCATTAAACAATGCTATTGTAATCTATATTTAGCACATTACATTTCAATAAATAAACTATATTATACAGTTATAAATAAATATTATTCTTGTTAGTTATGAATATAAACATTGCTTTTATACAGTTTCACCCCTTTCTCTATATCCACGTTTCAGTTTCCATGTGACTTCAGCATATGATTAAATTTAGACACAAACTTAACTAGTTAACTCGCATAATAAATAATTGAATATTTATTTTATATTTCGAATCTGTATACAGAGAAATTCATCTAAGTTATATTAAATTTCCTTCTATATTTTTATAAAAATTAAAGTATACGAATTCACAAACTTATAAAATGAAAGTCAACTGAAGATAATTGAATTTAAAAATCTTTTACGATGTTGATTTTATTAAATCGGTAATTTAAATACTCGAAGGTAGATTGAATGAATGAGAACAAATAAAAACATTCTGAGAATCAAATTTTAATGTAGACATCTTCTTCGGTAAACATTTTCAAAATGAATTTATTATCATATTAAATGATGTTTTGAAAAGCCCTATTTGAAAAAGATGCGAATTTCTAATTTTATGATGGAAATAGAATAACAGCAGAATAAAATTAAAAGTGATATGATCTAATCATACATTTATTTATTCGACTATAAAGTCATATCTAGTTTTATTTAAATATTGAATGTATAGACCATTAACATTTAATAAATGTGAGTAGTGAGATCCGTACAATTCTTCTATTTGCAAGTGACAACTAATCAATATTAACACGTTGCTAGATTTCTTTTATATTCATTATATTGTATAGAGTCATCCAAATGTGACGCCTAGATTTGTGTTTTATTAAAAAAAATATATGTATATAGAGTGGTGTATAAGAAAACATGTGTATAGTTTATTCTGTTTATTTTTAAACATAAATCTAGACTTTACATTTGGATGACCTTTATATTCTCAACTATTATCATTTCGTTGATATATGATTCGTTTATCCAGTATTGATTTCTGTTTCAGAAAAAATACTAATATAATCGACTGAAATAAATTTATATTGAATCACACTGTACACAAAGTCAACTTGAATGGTTTGGATGATGCGACATCGAACCAAAATAAAAAGTGTTTTAGTTTGTTTTCTTTTGATTTAAAAATAAATGCAAACACTTCTCTTGATTTCCTTATGTGACAAATAAAACTAATATAATGTAAATATTTATCGACTGGATCATTTTTCAAATCATTTACCAATATTAAGTATTTTTATATTTGGTAAACAACACAGTTATTGACACATTAATGGATTATTCAAGCAAAAAAAAACATTTTTAATTGAGATTATAACTATGTTGATTAAATTTAAATGTAGATTTAATTCAGTACTAACTTAATCGTATTTACACATTACCGTCCGGAAACATTAATTCTATTGGCTTGACACAAAAGTCATTGCGTTTTTTATTATGATTTTCAAAGCAATTTTATTATTATAAATAGCAAACATTAATCAATTATATATTGGCCGTTTTGTTCGATGACCTTTTGCCATCTTTCAGTCAACTTCATAATTCCGCTTTCGTAGAAAGTTTGGTTTTTAGAGGAAAAAAACTGAACCAACTCATTTTTGACAGCCTCATTGGAATCGAATGTTTTTCCATTCAAATGGTTTTGAAGTGAACGGAATAAATGATAATCCGATGGTGCGAGGTCAGGGCTATACGGTGGATAAAGCATCACTTCCCAGCCTAACGCCAATAATTTTTGGCAAGTGACCAAAGATGTGTGTGGTCTGGCGTTGTCATGATGGAAGATGACGTTTTTACGATTTGCCAGTTCTGGCCGCTTTTCCCTAATTTCTTTGTCCAATTCCATTAGCTGGCGACAGTAGACATCCGAATTGATGGTTTGGGTCCTTGGTAGCAGACCAAAATAAACAATACCTTTGAAATCCCACCAAGCACTCAGCAAAACCTTCTTTTGATGAATATCGACTTTTGATGTCGATTGCGCAGGCTCATCTCGCTTGCTCCATGATCTTTTTCGCACGACGTTATCATAAACAACCCATTTTTCATCGCCCGTTATGATTCGCTTTAAAAATGGATCAGTAACGTTACACGTTTCAGTAATGAATCGCAGATGGAAATTCGTTTGGAGAGATGAATTTCTTTCAACTTGTGGGGAACCCAAATATCGAGCTTATCAACATAACCAAGTTGTTTTAAATGTCTTTCGACGCTTGTATGTGATATGTGAAGCTTCTCTGCGATCTCTCGTGTCGTACTATGCCGGTTATTTTCGATCATTGCCTTTATTTTGTCGTCGTCAACTTCAGTTGGGCGTCCAGACCGTGGTGCATCTTCGAGATTAAAATCTTCAGAACGAAAACGAGCAAACCAATTCTGACATTGTCGTTCTTTTAGTGAGTCTTAACCATAAACCGCACTTATTTTTTCTGAGCTTGCACTGCGTTTTTACCTTTCCGGAAGTAATAAAGTAAAATATGGCGAAAATGACCGTCTGGAATATCCATTTCAAATCAATGTAAAACACTAAATAAACAACAAAACTTAAAACTTTTTTTACTGAATAATCTATGAAATGTCAGCTGTCAAATACCATATACGGTCTGAAGTTTGCAATGGAGAAGAACTACTTAGAATGACTACAACCATCTAGCGGGAAAAAACGTAATGATTTTTTTGCCAACCCAATAAAAATTCTTTATTCTGATTAATTCTAAAAAAATTTAATGGAAAATAAATTAGAATTTAATTCATATATTAATTAAAAAACGATTGCTTATTTAATTTTAGATAAATATTTAAAATGAATTATTTTTATTAACACTTTACCGTCCGGAGACATAAAAATATGTTTTTTGTTGACTGCTCGTGAAATTCCGGAGACGTATAAATAGGGTTATGTGTACTGTACATTAAATGCTTGCGACATATAAATATGTGTTGCAATATATATGCTAAAAGTAGTATTTCTTATCGACTAGACTAATACTGAGTGCTTTGATAATATTAAAAACAAAAGATAACAGTAAATTTCAACCTTTAACCCTACAATTTCCAAAGATTTCATTAAATCGCTTTAAAATATCCCGGCTACACGCATCAATTTTCGCGCAAACAGTCCGGACCGTAATGTGTTAATATATAAAAACTGTAAAAATTAAAGCAAGGGCAAAAATTCGTTGAAAAATTTGTCAATCTATAGGATTTTCCCATAAATGCTCCAGAAGTTTAAATGAAAATAAAACAAAAAGTATTTCATTAAATAGTTATTTTTAAGCATACCGATGATGAAATACAATTTTACTTAAAAGACAACCACGACTTTGTTTGACATAGTGCAGTCGTTTAGTCCAATTTATTAGTAACTCTTTCACATAATTGTGGTCCAAATTCATGAATTACACGTTAAATGTTTATTTTTAATGCTTCTGTTGTTTGTAGTTTATCAGCATACACCAATAATTTTACATAACCCTACATAAAATAATCCAATAGAGATAAATCACATGAACTTAGTGGTCAAATAATGGGTCCATTTCATGAAATAATGGACTCATTAAACTTTTGTTTTAATAAGTCTATTTTTTCCACAAATGTATGGCACTTATCACAGTCTTGTTAATACCACATATCGTGCAAACAATTTTCAATCATTTTTGGAAAAATCATTAATCATGATTCGGTAGTTCTCTATCTACTGTAACGTGATCTCTAGCTTCATTTTAAAATGTCCATTAACAGAAGAAATATTGGCCTTACTTCTTGCATTTTTTAGTCTTACAAGCATTGCTGTATCATGTAGAGTAAAATTGTTTTCGAATTTTTCAACAATTCGATAAATGCCACGTTCACTTAGACGATTGTGTTAAGTTTCACGAACTAAATATTGATTTTTATAATAAGTTTTTATAATTACTAAGCGTTGTTGAAGTGTTAAACGTTCTATGATAATTTACCAAACTATATTGAGTTGAATTGTCAAAATGAGCTTAAAACAAAAAATTCAAACTTGGCTGCCACCAGCTGTCAATGTTCTGGCATTCTTACTAAAAATTCTTTATAAACTAGAATTTGTTTCTATAAATTTTATTTATAACAAAATTGAAATATTTTACATACTACTCTTCAATATAGTCCATTTCGATTACAAATGCATTTATTCCATCGATATAAAAGTTTTTTGATTTCTATGTTAATGAATTTTTTTGAATACTTTCAAACCAATTCTACACAATTTCAATGGACTCATTATTATTGTGGAATTTTTGCCTCTTAAAAATTCCTTTAGTAATCCGAAAAGTTTTAATCGAAAAGAAACAAATTAAAGTTATATGGTGGATGACGCAAAACATCCAGTTTAAATTTTCAGAGAGTTGTCGTGATTTTCTTTGTTGTATTGGCTCTATAAACATCTCTAATAGCTTTAATAATATCAGTTTTTTTCAACTAAATTATTAACGCGAACTTCAGTTTTAATCAAAACCATATTTGCAAATGTGAGGGTAATTTCAAACTAACATAACACCACGCATAAGTATCATACAGCACTGTCTAGAATACCTAATAACACAAGTCTAAACCAGGTTCACGCTCATACCAACTACTGTAATTATAAATATAAATAGTATTCCGTTTACGAATAATAACCACTTTTCTGGAACTTTTTAAAATCCCCTCGAGTATATATATATATACATATATATACTCATACATGTTTTATGTGTTAATTTTTGTACACATTTATTTCTATGGTTATTTTTTTTAAAAAAAACTATAATAATAGAAATAAAATCTATACACACTTTAGTAATTTAAAAATAATTATGTTTTATGATTATTTGAAAGCATTTTTATTAAACAATAGGAAACTAGAAAAAAATATAACGCTCACTTTACTAAAACCATATAAATCAATTTTTATACATATAGATTTTCATATTAAGAGCAACACCGACTACTGAATTTTCATTCCATAAATCGTATTACACAGAAGCGGTTTCAATATGAATGTATCGTTTTTTTGTACATATGTATATATATATATATATATATATATATATATATATATATGAATGTATAAAAGTATACAATTTCCAATATGTACCCATTTAACCATAAAGTAGAATCTATCGGTTCAAGCAAAAGTGTACCGACATTTATTTTCAATAATGTTCATTTGTGTTTTCCCACTTCCTTTCAATATAAAGGTACAGACAATTTTATGCATACACAATATATATGTGTGTGTGTGTGTGTGTATATATATATATATATATATATATATATATATATATATATCTATATATAACATAATCGTATATTATTCCACATCATTACTTAAATTTTCGTTTCATATAAATCAATAAATTTATATTTTCATAAATTTATAGAAAAAATCAAAATATATTTCACTATTCTTATATGATACAAGTGAACATATTTAATGATTATATACAAGTATAGTGTTTTTTAAGCGTGGTTGAACTTTAAATTGAATCCCCATCGAAAGCTCTATCTAACCTAAAAACACACCAGTATGTAAGATTTTCATAACAAAATTAAAATCTACATATAAATATTTATATTTATATATTAAGTTGTATCATATGAAATTGCCGAATTTGTAGGTGAGAATTAAAACGCAATATTTTTAACAAAACAAAATATATTTAATCAAAATAAACTCCATCAGCAACAATGATCTTTTGCCAACGAGGAATTAGATTGTTTATCCCATTTTTATAAAAATCATCATTTTGAGAGCTTATAAAGTGTTCGAATCCTTGAATCACTAATATTTGGTTTCGGAATTTTTTATTACTTAAATAATATTTCAAGTGACGAAAAACATGATTGTCTGTGAAATATCTGGTAATTAAGAGGATGCAGTCAAATTTCATAATTTAATGAATTTAACTCGTTCGCTGCCAGTGCTTTAGGAGAAAAACCGCCACCATAGCCCAGACGTTTCACAATCCATCACAGATCCGATACACATTTGTGACGCTGGGCTGAGGTAAGAAAATCGAGTCGTCACACATGTGTGACGCTGGTAGCGAACGAGTTAATTTGGAAATTGTGATTCGAGATGTGTGTGGTCGCGAGCATTGACTTCCAATAGTATTAGCCCACATCTATTGATTAGAATTAGCTGTTTTGTTTTTAATTTTTCCTTCCTATTGTCGATTTTGCGATACTATGAATCAGCCGTAATTGCTTCCCCTAATTTTAAAAAAGAATAATAGATTATTCCTTTATTTGTTCACCATACAGTAACCATAAGTTTTTTTTTGGTGTAATGACAGCTTGAGTGCGTGTTCTGAAGCTTCATTTGCATTCAACCATTGTCCAGATCTTTTTCTATTATCATACAGAATCCACTTTTTATCACAAGTATTAATTCGATTTAAAAATGGCGTTTTATCATTTCGAATCATTAATGAAGAGCACACATCTAAGCGTCTCAATTTATGACTTTCTTAAATCGTGCACCACCCTCTTATCCATTTCACCTTTCCTATTGCAGTGAGGTGACGATAAACAGTCATAACACTAACACTTAAATCACATGCGAGAGCTCGAACTGTTGTATGTGAATTAGCTTCCATCATGACTCTCAAATGTTCGTTCATAATGGTTTTGGGCCTTCTTCGAAGTTCATTGTCAAGATTCATATAACCAGAACGAAATTTTTGAGCCAAAATCGAATTGTTCTCTTGCTACCTAACCCTTCTCCGAAACCCCCATTGATATTTCTACCTATTAACGTTGCATTGTGTTCCAACTTGAACTCATATTAAAAAAGTAGCCTCAAATCTTTTATTAACACCATCCTGTTAAAGAGTATAAAAAAATAACAACAATAAATCCGTACTTAGAGATAATTGAAGAGTATAGTACCCTAGTCAATTCCAAATAGCTGAACTTATAAAATATTGCACAGAAACTTTCTCAATGACAATCGACATTTGAGTGACTAAAATTCGGTAACTTGATATGATATAACCTTTTATATATATATATATATATATATATATATATATATATATATATATATATATATATATATATAGATAGATAGATAGATAAAGAGAGAGAGAGAAACAAATATCAGCTAGGGATAAAATTTTGTTTGTGAATATTATATTTCAGCAGTTCATAATACTTTTTTATAAAAACGAAATCTTCAAGATATACATTTAATTATTATTTATTTAGAAACTGTTAGTTATTATTTTTTGGCGTCTTCACTTCAACACAAATGAATTTTTATCTTCAACACCACAATGGTTATGAAGTGTTCAATAATCACTTATTGTTCACTTTTTTGTTTATAACAATGTTGGGTGATGCACACTTCGATGGCGATGCCATTATCATCAAAGTAAACTATTGTTATAAACAAAAAGAGTGAACAAATTATTGAACACTTCATAACCATTGTGGTGTTGTGGATAAAAATTTAGTTGTGTTGAAATATAATACATTTACTTCGTTCACTACATTTACTTGAATAGTTGTATACTTTCAATTACAACCTATTTTAACACACAATGGTCTCTATAAATTCGATTTTTGACAATTGTTTTTTTTCTTAGACGCCATTTTTCTGCTCACTTTCAAATCTAAAAAGTCACACATTAGCACATAGTAAAAAAGAATATTCATGAGTTATAGTTTATACTCAAATATTTTCAATAGTCAATATAGTCTATACCAGTAATTGGCAAACTCATTAGTCAAAAAAGCCAAATGTTAGCAGTACAATAATATTTTTTTGAGAGCCCAATTTACTAGATATCTGTTTTAGAAGTCGATTAAAACTAAGAACCAGTATTATGAGATAGGTAGGATTAGACATACTCCATGTACTGGATTACTTTTTTTCTTCACTATAATGTCAAATTTGTAAAATAATAATGTTTAAAAAGATGAGCCATGTGGAAATCCTTGCGCAGTTTCCTCTCTACAGAGTGCCATTACAAAGTGACAGAGGGGTACCAGGGGCCGTTTCATAAAACTTACAGTTCCTGTATTAAAAGTTCTTTATTTAAAATTTATATGAGATATTTGAAGAAAGAACTTGTAATACAGAAACTATAAGTTTTATGAAACAGGCCCCTGGTTTTTTAAATATTGCGTTATTATTATTGACAATCAAAAAGTGTACCCAATGTACCAACTTTGAGTAATCGGTTTTTTGACTTTAAACACTGAATAAATAAAAACTAGATACCTATCATAATTGACAATAATCTTGTTTATTGATAAAAAGTATTTTTTATTATTATAATTTACATAGCACACATTTAATGCACATAGTCATTATTTGTGGAAGAGTCGCGTTTTGCCGACCCCTGGTCTATATTGTAATAATAACAACGTTACACAGTACAAAAGAGCGAAAAACAGTTAATAAACATGTAAAAGTAAAGTTTTATAAATTTTGATAAAACAAAAATTGTTATTGCAGAATTGCCTAATGGAAAATAGTAGCACGGTGACGAATATAACGAATATGGTAGATATTGGATTAAGCATACTTGTTTTTTGCCAGAAATTTTCGTACAGCAACGAACTTGTGATGTGGTGCATTGGCGTGCAACAAATAACAGATTTACATCTCTCGATATTCTGATCTAGTTTAATTACCATTGTTTGATACAAACGCTACAAAACGCCTAAATAGTATTAAAAATAAATTAACATTTCTTCACTCGTGATTTTTAAAAATGTTCTTTTGAACTTTCTGTGAGCCTAGTGAAGCTTCAATTCTTCTGTAAACAAAACAAACTATGTTCTTTAAATGATAAATAATCATTATGCTTTCATTATTTTGACTTATTTTGTTTTTAATATGTAGTAATGGACACAAATTTCATCATTGGTTAAAATTTGATAAATGAATCAATCGTATTTTTCTTAAAACGGTCCAAACACCATTGAGAAATTTACATTCGACTGCATTTTTATTCAAAAGTTAGCAAACGCGTGACCCATCTTGCTTTTAATTTTCTCATTACTAATTCTTCAATTATTGTATGAAATATTCATTTATCTGAGATGCCAACAACATTAATAATTTCAAACGTCTTTAATCTGTAATCTTCTGAATCAATATCATGCCCTTTATTTAAGATTTTTAATATTATAGTACATTTTAGGCATCCACTACAAGGCTCAACTTGTTGAAATTCTCTACCCCATTTTTTATAGTTTGAAATAAAAGTTCATTATTACCGAATACATTTGTCATCCCATTAAAAATTTCAATTAGCGTGAAATATTTTTTAATAAAAAAATTCAATGCAATGTATTTAATTTTAAAATTAGGATGACTTAATTTAAAAAACTGTTTGTAACAAAAATATTTGACAGATTAAGTTAATATTTTATATCTTTTTATAAAACAAGAATTACAGTATAACGTAATATAAATTATCCAAATGTGACGCCTAGATGTCTGTACTGGATAATGTTTACACATCATGTCTTTTCAATGACAAAAAAAGTCCTTTTGATCTAGTGGAAAGTTACAATTTTAACCATGGATTGGCAATTTCAGTAATTTAATTATTGAACAATGAACAACAGATCCATTATTTTCAAGCAAAATTATGTCAAATGATGAAGCTTATTTCACAATGGATGGATTCGTTAATAAGAAAAATTGTTGTATCTAGGATGATACAAATCCTCGTGTTATTCATGAAAAATATCTATACCCACAAAAACTCACTGTTTGGTATCCATTTTGGGCAAGTGGAATCATTAGACCATTTTTCTTCCATGATAATGCTGTTACTGTGATTGCTAAGCAATACCAATCAATGTTAAGTGACTTTTTATGGCTAGAAATGTATAATAATGACGTGTCTGATGTCTTTTTCCAGCAAGACGATGTTACATGTTACACAACTCGAGGAATCATTCAGTTTTTACGATCAAAATTTCATCAATGTGTCATTTCACAAAATGCAGATTTCAATTGGCCTTCATGATCATGCAATTTAACACTATTAGATATTTTATTTTTTTTTAAAAAAAAAGTTAAATCTATGATAACAATCCACAAACAATTAATAACCTAAAGAATAACATTCGAGAGGTAATTCATGAAATAAATCCATTAACATGTCGAAAAATCATTAAAAATTTTGATATTCAAATAGAGTCGTAGTAGATTGTTAAACGATATTCTGTTCTATGTACAATTGTAATGGATCATACTTTCAATTAAAAAAATAGCTTAAAAAATTCCAAATAGCTTGCGTTTTATTAAAAAGAAACATCTAGGCGTTGCAACACTAGTACAAAAAATTTCAGCATAATACTAATATTCACATGTCAGGTACCAAACATTTTAAATAACCTTCGCATAAAAACATTTTTAAAATGTTAAAAAAAAATCAATCTGTTATATAATATAAATAATAAATTGATTTTTTGTATCAAACAATTTGTTTTTACATAAAAGTAACTAAACAATATTTTATATATATATATATATATATATATATATATATATATATATATACAAACAATACGCACATAAAAGCTTTAAATCAAAAGTACGCAAATTTCTGCTTCTGATTGGTGAATACTTCTGCAACCATTTTGTTTTCTATATCAATTGAAAAGTATAGTTTTTACTTGAAATTTATTTATAGTGAGTGCTTTTTAGAAAATACAATGTTTTGAAATAACATTTTTCAAATAACTTTGAAGGAATCAATCAAAGTCATATATTAAAATTGAAAATATATAAAAGAATCGACTCATGTTTACATTACTCATACAAAACTTTATATGAACTAAAGTCACAATATAATCAAGAATAAATAAGTAGTTCGATGAAGTTTAATTACTACTACTTTAATTACTCTATAAAGCTTAATTTATATATATATATATATATATATATATATATATATATATTTATATATGATGTGTGTATATGTATTTAAGAGACTAAATTGGAAATCAGATGGAATAAAAAGAAATAGAAAGAAATTTAATGATTTAACATTTGCTAACAATATTATTTTCTCTACAATCTTAGATAAATTAGAAAAAGTATAATAGAATTGGATAAAGAAATTCAAAAGATAGAACTTATAATAAATCTTGATGAGGCAAAGGAAATGATCAATAAGTGTTTAGATCAAAAAAATCGAACTAATAGGAAGAAAAATGCAATTTGAAAACTATGTATATCTATAGATCGTTTTTAAACGTGATAGAACTTTAAATTGAATCCCTATTAAAAGTTCTATCTAACCTAAAACACACCTTTATTTATTTATTTATTTATTATATATATATATATATATATATATATATATATATATATATACATGTGTATATGTGTTTATATGCATATAAAGGTATGATATTGTTTTTTTAGGTTAGAAAGAACTATCAATAAAGACCAAAAAAATGTCGTACTCTGAAAATGGTTATGTAGGTTAGAATATAAACCACACGTTATTGAACTATATTTTTTAAAAGATTTTTAAAGTGGCGCATTAATAGTAAATTCAATGTAATATTGTGCACTGCTGAAAGGTTTTCTTTACTCATTCGATAAGAGAATTCCAAGATAACATTTCTGATGCCTGGTTTCAACAAAATTACATCACTAGCCACACCGATAATAATTCATTGAATGTAGTGAAGGAAATGTTTCTCGTAAAGGTTATTTCTAGAATAAGTGATATAAATAGGCCTCTTAGGAGCCCGTACTTAACACTACTCGATTTTTTGCTAGATTATCTTAAGAATAAAGTGTGTGAAAATAAACCGATAAATAAAAATAAACTCAAGAACAACAATGTACAGGAAACCAGACATTTCTATCCCCCTTAAAAAACACTATAGAACAACTTATTAGCACTAACAAGTTAACACACCCTTAAAAAACATTTACGGAAAAAATGGGTAAGAAAGTAAAAAGAGATGGTGTTAGTTTGGTAGAAATTCGCAAATTATAAAGTCGAATATTCCTTTTTGTTTAAAAAGGAAAAAAAAATTGATCAATGCATCCTACATATAGCAGTAAAACATGAATCTTGAACGTCAAATACAGAGAAGTATGAAAATATTATGTTAGGAATTATACGAAAAGAATGGATCAGAGAGAAAATAAAAGTTACGGATGTTATGTCGAAAGAGAAAATTTTTAAATGTAACTAGACTAGTCATATATCAAGAAGAGGGACTACTTAAAAGATGGACAAAAAAAATTATTAATTTGGAACGTAGATACAAAAAATCCCAGAGAGAGACACATGAATAGATGAGACAGAGAAATAAAAAAAATAGTCTGAATAAACTAGAAAAGAAAAATATTGAATCGGTCGAAGTAGAAAGTTTTAAAGAATTCCTTCATCTAGCAGTTAATTGAAAGGGACTGATAATATATATATATATATATATATATATATATATATATATATATATATATATATATATATATATATACACAAACAGTGAGTCAAAGTGAAACTCATACAGAGTTATGTTCCAATAATTTTACACATATATTTCAATATAACAATTTTCTTTATTTCTCTTGGTTAAGTTCTTTATTGAGGTTATTTTTATTATTTTTGAAAATTTCAATCGTAAATTAATACTTCTACTCTAGAAAAAGTAACCATTTCTGAAAAATGAACAAAATTTACATCAAAATGAAACTCATACAACTAATTACTCTCGCTTGAAAACTACTGTGTTAAAAAAGTATACTCTTCAAATATGAGTTTGGTCACTTTGGTTACAAAAAAAACCCTGTAGTTAGGTCGTTTGTAGTCATTTTGTAAAAAATATAAGTTGGATTTTCACTTTGAGTAGACAAAGGAAACAATCATTGACGAACGAGCGAATGCTAATGATTTTTCATTACAAAAATGAAAAAACTTTACGGGAAATTGGGAAAATAGTTAATAAAAACCATGCTACAATGCAATCTGTAATAAAAAGATTTAAAAATGGTTAAAGTGTTGACAATAAAGTCAAAAAGAGTCTCCACAAGATTTTTAATGACCATGACGAGCGTTTGGATTCTACGAAAAGTTAAAGAAAATTCGAAAATTAGCGCGCCCAAATTGACTTTAGAAATTAAAAAGTATCTAAATAAAAAAGCAAGCCCCCAAACAATTCGCAATATACCAAATAAAAATGGGTTTCATGCTCATTTTGCCAGGAAGAAAAATTTCATAAATCTAGCTAATCGCAACAAAAGGTTAATCTTCGTTCAGGAACATGTTAATAAGAGTTTTAATTATTGGAAAGATGTTTTATTTACGGACGAAAGCAAATATAATTTATTTGGATCCAATAGGAGAAAATAATGTATGGCAGAAACCAAATACAGAAATGTTTTTAAAACACTTACATTATACAGCCCAACATGGGAGCGGTTATGTTATGGTATGGGGGTGTATGTCTACGAGAGGGGTTGGAAATTTAATTTTATAGATGGCATTATGAATCAAAATGTTTATATTGATCTATTAAGAAAAAATTTGAAATCCAAAGCTCAAAAACTTGGGATTTTACAAACATTTAATTTTTATCAGGACAACGACCCCAAGCACAAAGCTTATAAAACACATAGTTGGTTGTTATATAACTGCCTCAAAGTACTGGAAACACCACCATAATCACCTGATATAAATGTGATTGAAAATCTATGGAATCACTTATAAGTTGCCATTAGAACACACACTATTAGTAATAAAAATGATTTTAAAAAGGGGTGTTAAAAGAATGCAAGATATTGATCTAGCTTATTGTGAAAAATTAGTTGAATCCATCCTGAATCGTTTAAAGGCTATAAAAATTAATAAAGGCTACTCTACTAAGTACTAAAATAATTCAATCCATTGTAAATTTTAATTTAATAAATAATTTGTTAGTTGTACAAGTTTCATTTTGATGTGTTTTTGAATGATTTTTCAGAATTCGTACTTTTTTTAGTCTTTAAGTATTATTTTATGATTTATTTATTTTTATATGATAAAAATATCCTTAATAAACAATTTAAGTGAAATATAAAAAGAATTTTTTTCTTTAGAAATTGATATACAAAAATTTATTGACCATAATACTGTATGAGTTTCACTTTGACTCACTGTATATACTATTATCAGACCCTTTCTATCCAATGCTGGATGAAAGCTTCTTCCAATGTTTTCCACTTCAACCAATTTAATTTCTTTCTATTCCAGTCCATTTCAACATTTTTTTTATATCTTTATCTCATCATTCTATAGGTCTCTTCCTAAATCTTCTCGTATATATAGGTTCCCAATCAATAACTTCCCTTGTACATCAGTGGTCCATTCTTTTTTCTACATGATAATCCTTTTTTTCATTTTCAACTTCCTACTTTCATTATAAAATCCATAACTTTAATTTTCTTTGCGATCCTTTCGTGTTATTCCTAACGTCCATCTTTCCATTCATCTTTGCCTTGTCTGAAACCACTAAATTATTCTGACATTCAAGTCTCATGTTTTACTATTAACCAGTATACAGAATGTTCATAAATGTTTTTCAATTTTCTTTTACCATAACTCTCTAAATAAGTAGGGTAAGAGAAAGATGGCTTATCAATCATTAATCCATTCTCTATAAATTTAGTTACAATTGAGCATTTCACTAACAACAATGCGCTTTTTGCATGTACGAGGTTGTTTGATAAGTCCGTGTAAAAATAAAAACTGCTTCATTTTTTTGAATAAATCGTTTTTTTTCTACATAGCCTCCTTTTAGGCTTATACACTTTATCCAACGCTGCTTTAGTTTGTTGATCCCTTCCGAATAATAGGATTTGTCCAAGTCTGTAAAATAGTCATTCGTTCCTGCAATCACCTCCTCGTTCGAATAAAATCTTTTTCCCGCGAGCCATTTCTTCATATTAGGGAACAAATAATAGTCCGATGGAGCCAAGTCTGGAGAATAGGGGGGATGTGAAACGATTTGAAACCCTATTTCCATTAGTTTTGCGGCCACAACTGCTGAGGTGTGAGCTGGTGCGTTGTGATGTAAGAGGACTTTTTTGTGGGCTAATCAGGGACGTTTTTCTTGCAACTCGGTTTTCAAACGATCCAATAACAATGAATAATATGCACCTATAATGGTTTTACCCTTTTCTAAATAGTCGATAAAGATTATTCCTTGCGAATCCCAAAAGACAGTCGCCATAACCTTCCCGGCCGAAGAAATTGTCTTCGCCTTTTTCGAAGCAGATTCCCCCTTGATAACCCATTGTTTAGACTGCTCTTTGGTCTCAGGAGTGTAGTGATATATCCATGTTTCATCTACAGTGATGAAACGACGCTTAAAGTCCTGCGGATTTCGCTGAAACAGCTGCAAACCGTTCTTACAACACTTCATACGACCTCGTTTTTGGTCGATCTTGAGCACTCGCGGCACCCACCTGGCGGATAGCTTTTTCATGTCCAAATGTTGGTACAAAATATTATGTACCCGTTCACACGAGATGCCTACAGCACAAGTAATCTCACGCACTTTCACTCTTCTGTCATCCATCACCATATCATGGATTTTATCAATGATTTCTGGAGTGGTGACCTCAACAGGGCGTCCAGAACGTTCAGCGTCTCTTGTGCTCATATGGCCACTCCGAAAATTTTGAAACCACTTATAAACCGCACTAATCGAAGGTGCAGAGTCACCATAATGTTTATCAAGCTTCTGTTTAGTCTCCTGAGGCGTTTTGCCTTTAATGAAGTAGTGTTTAATCAATACGCGAAATTCTTTTTCGTCCATTATTTGACAATCACTCGATTTCCTTGATTCCAACGATTGTCAAACACAAAGGAATAGACCGATATGGCTGAAACTTGATGTGTGTTCTTCCAAGAGGTGCTACTAATTAAAAATAACCTCGATATGCACCAGTGGTGCCATCTTTCGGAATTTACACGGACTTATCAAACGACCTCGTACATATTATTAAAACAATTTTTTTTATGATCAATTGTAACCTTAATTGAGTTGATATGATTTGCACGATATAAACAAAACACCTAATATTAATTTAATGACAAATTGGCTGAGGAAGTTTGAAACCACCGGTTCACAATAAATTTATATTAAACAGAACGCCCACGGAGCTATACAAACGCGAAAACAATTAAACGAATACGAAAATCAGTGAAACGTAATCTAATATTATATCTACGTAAACACAGTAACCATTTAAATGTGAAAAAACACTCTACACAACATTTTAAAGATTGCATCTCTATTCATTTAAAATTCAAAATGTTTAATAAGTAAAAGAATTCAATTATATTATAACCAAACTTAATTTTGTCATTTAAATGTTCAAGAAAGCAGACAGTTTTGAAAGTATCTTGTTTATTGATGAGACCAATTTTCATCTAAATGAACACGAAAACAAACAGAATTGTTGGTATTTAAACAAGAATAACTCCCGAATATAATTTCATAACCAAACAAAATTTCATACTCTGAAAATGGTTATGTAGGTTAGAATATAAACCAGACGTTATTGAACTATATTTTTTAAAAGATTTTTAAAGTCGCGCATTAATAGTAAATTCAATGTAATATTGTGCACTGCTGAAAGGTTTTCTTTACTCATTCGATAAGAGAATTCCAAGATAACATTTCTGATGCCTGGTTTCAACAAAATTACATCACTAGCCACACCGATAATAATTCATTGAATGTAGTGAAGGAAATGTTTCTCGTAAAGGTCATTTCTAGAATAAGTGATATAAATAGGCCTCTTAGGAGCCCGTACTTAACACTACTCGATTTTTTGCTAGATTACTTTAAGAATAAAGTGTATGAAGATAAACCGATAAATAAAAATAAACTCAAGAACACCAATGTGCAGGAAACCAGACATTTCTCAAGCAGCATGCCAAACGGCGTAAAGGTCAGCATCTGAATAATGTAATTTTTTCGACATAAATTTCCCAATTGTGTACTTTGATTGTTGTTAATACAAAAACTATTATACAATTAAAAAAATATTACAGTTTTTTTTTGCTAATTTATCAATAACGCAAAACATTATTATGCATGTCATGTAAATCATTTTATATGTAGTTAATTCAACTTTCAAAATTTTATTAAAACATTATGTAAAAAATTTTCGCCATCGATTATTCTTATTTATCTTTACATAATAAAAAATCTGTTATTATATAGAAATATATAGTATTTTTTACACTAACGGATAATAAATTGTTACGAAACTAGTCATATATTTATATTACAAATGTTTATGTTTTGAAAATACATTACTTATTATAATTATTCAATGATTCGGATAACCGATCGAACGTTTCTACATGTATGTACATGTAATTGCTATATATCCGTATGTGTTTAAATCATACGTTTGATTACCTGGTTTTATTAGCGTATTTCACAAATTATACTTGTTTATTATCAGTTGTATAATCTACATATAATTAATTCATAACTAGTACTTAATCAATCCTGTGACACTAATTATTATTTGTTGTTTTGGTAAATTTCTTTTTAACTTTATAAAATTAAAAAACTCTTTGATAAAATAAAATGTTTAAAATAGCCGTGTTGAAATAATTTTGGTTAAAATTTTATATATCATTAGAAGTAAATTAATCGATAGATACTTCAAGTCTTCATAATCTCCTTTTTTGTTAATAAAAATTAGTATGTCTTCATTGCATTGATTTAATATTGTTTCTTATTTCTAAATATTGAGTATTTTCAATTGCTCTCCTATTTATTATAGTTTTTCTGCTGTGACTATCATTTGTAATAGCTATCATATTTTTATAATTTTCAATAACATTTAAAAGTTCTACTAGTACTGATAAAATATTTAATTCTGAGAATTTGTTTTCTTCTGTGCATTCTTCCCTACTTACACATTTGTATAATTTAATTGCACACACACACATACAAACTTATAACAGCCCACTTTTGTGTGAAATCCTCATTGTATGTAACCATTCACTGGTATTTTATTATATTAACCATACTGACTAGGTGAGTTGGTGAGGATTTTTATTCACAATTTACTCCCTTAAGCTATTTGTCTTTACCTCAGTTTACTCTAATCTCTGACTGAGAATCGAACACTTCTTCCATACAATAGGCTGCAATTCTAATTACTCTACTAATAATCAATTATATATAAATAAATATATATATATATATATATATATATATATATATATATATATATATATATATATATATATATATATATATATATATATATATATATATATATACGAGGATGGTCCCAGAAGTACCCGACCTAACAAAGAAAACACAAAAATTTTGAAAAAAATAATATTTATTTTTCAACATAATCTGCTTTCAGCTCTATACACTTTTTCCAGCGATGTTCAATAAGTTCGATACCCTTTTTATAATAAGAACTGTCTTGCTCCTCAAAATACCCATTAACGGCCGACATCACTTCTTCACCGTTGGGAAATCTTTGACCACTGAGCCATTTTTTCAAGTTTGGGAACAGAAAATAATCCGAGGGGGTTAAATCTGGCAAATAGGGTGCATGAGGTAGCAATTCAAACTTTAATTCATTAATTTTGGCCATTCAATAACGGATTTGTGAGCTGGTGCATTGTCTTGATGAAACAACACTTTCTTCTTAGCCAAATGCGGCCGTTTTTGCTTGATTTCTTCGCTCAAACGTTGCAATAAGTTCGCATAATACTCGCCGTTGATAGTTTTTCCTTTTTCAAGATAGTCAATGAAAATTATCCCACGCGTATCCCAAAAAACCGACGCCATGACCTTGCCTGCAGATGAAACGGTCTTCGCCTTCTTTGGAGCCGGTTCTCCCTTTTCAGTCCATTGTTTTGATTGTTCTTTTGTCTCGGGTGTGAAGTGATAGACCCATGTTTCATCCATGGTTATGGAACGGTGCAAAAATTCTGCTTTGTTGCTGTGAAACTTCGCTAAACACTCAATTGAAACATCTTTACAACACTGTTTTTGCTCGAGTGTGAGCAAACGCGGTACCCATCTTGCATACAGCTTTCTCATGTCCAAATTTTCAGATAATATGCGATTTACCACACTTTTTGAAATGCCTACTATGTCTGCTAGCTCGCGCACTTTCAGTCGACGATCATCCAGTACCGCTTTGTGGATTTTCTTCACCATTTCTGGAGTCTTCACCTCATTTGGTCGACCACTGCGATGCTAGTCTTGGCAGCTCGTACGGCCTCATTTAAACTCTGCTACCCAATATTTCACTGTTGTAAACGAAGGAGCAGACTCACCCAGAGTAGAATCCAGTTCAGCTTTTATATTGGTTGTACTGAGGCCTTTCAAATAAAAGTATTATATCACGTAACGATGACCAATTTTTACAAATTTACTGAAAACGTTCACTATTGATGGCTGCCAAACAAATACTAAACAACGTGGCGTCCTCAAACTTGAAACATATACTTATAGATTGTGTACTTTCTAATACAGTGATATTTTTCAAACAACTACCGCCATCTCTAGATCAGGCCGGGTACTTATGGGACTACCTCGTATATATACAGGATCATCCGAATGTGATGCCTTAATGTTATCACTGTAAAATATTTACACATCATGTCTTTTCAAATTACATAATGAACCTTTTTGTTATAATGGAACGTTACAATTTTAAATTTGGATAAGTGTACATTGAGGTAACGCATTTACATTATTCAAACTTATTATGAAAATGTGTGTTCTTTGAAAAGTACTAATCGCAAAACTCGTGATTTTTTGATGTAAATAATCGACCAAATCAATCTTAATTTCAGATTAGTGAATAAATTCGAAGAAACTGGTTGTATTATTGATAAACCAAAAAGTGGAAGACCAAAAACTATACAAACTCTCTTAATAGAGGATTTTGCATAAAGATTTGTATTTACACACGCACAAAATTCAATTGATTCAGGAATTGAAAGAAAGAGATTATTTACAATATCGTAATTTTACTAGTTGATTATTAACCCTTTAACTGTTTATGTCGAGTATACTCGTCAGAGCGAAACGAAAATTTTTCGCATAATGTCGAGTATACTCGTCGTGAAGATAAAAAAAAATCGCATTCGTATTATTATTAAACGAATCAACTGTAATTTTTCCCCTAAAAAAGGGCAAATAAAGATCTTTTAAAAAATGTACATTTTAGAATATTCGTTAGTCTGGCAACCTTATTTATTTTAATACACAATAGCTTGTATATTTTCTAAAAAATATATATTTATAAATAAAAAATATATATTTTCTAAAAAACCAACACGCAACTTTTGATTTTTAATCATAATTGCCTACTTTTATAGGCAGAAACATTTTACTCTGTTTATGTCGAGTATACTCGTCTTCGCTGGAAAATAATTAAGCAGGCAGAAAAAGTTTTTCGAAACAAAATTAAACAGTTAAAGGGTTAAGCAATGAAAAATAGATCCATTGTTTCCAAGCAAAATTTTGTTTAGTGATGAAACTCATTTCACAATGGATGGATTCGTTAATAATCAAAATTGTCATATCTGGAGTGATAAAAATCTCTACATCCACAAAAAGTCACTGTTTGGTGGCATTTTAGGCAAATGAAATCATTGGACCATTTTTCTTCGAAAATAATGCTATAAATGCTAAGCAATACTAATCAATGTTGAGTGACTTTTTATGTCAAGAATTAAATGATATTGATGTGTCTGACATCTATTTCCAGCAAGACGGTGCTACATGTCACACAACTCAAGGAAACATTCAGTTTTTTCGATCAAAATTTCGTGAACGTGTAATTTTACGAAATGCAAATTTCAATTGGCCTCAAAGATCATGCGAATCTATACAATTAGATTATTTTGTGGTGTTTTGTAAAAAGTCGAGTCTATGCTAACAAGTCACAAAAAATTAATGACCTAAAGAACAACATTCGTGAGGCAATTCGTGAAATAAATGCAGTAACATATCGAAAAGTCATTAAAAATTTTGATATTCGAATTAATGCCTGCAGACACAGTCATGGTTGACATTTGAACGATATTTTGTTCCATATAAAATTGTAATAAATCATACTTTCAATAAAAAAAAAAACAGCTTGAAGAAATTTCAAATAGTTTGTGTTTTATTAAAAAGAAATATGAAGGCGCGTTTATATACATATACATACATATATACATACATACGGATGTGTGTGTATGTGTTTATATACATACATTGTTTGTGATATTTTTATCAAAACGACAAGTTGAACAAATTAAGTTATATAGAATATAAATAAAAAAAATTATTAAAATGTAAAATATAAGAGAAGGAAATTTGAAATATACTTCATAGATTTATTTTTTTGTTTACAACCGATATGTTATTTGAATTTATTTGTGATAAATTTAAAAAGAATATAAAGGTATTTTTATATCCGATTAAATATTTTTATCGAAAAATACGTATCAATAAATTGCTATAGATATGATTCTGTTGCTAAGAAACATGAAAATTATCTACGTTATAAAGAATAAAAATATTTAGTTTATTATATGATTATGTTTTATATATATATATATATATATATATATATATATATATATATATATATATATATATTAGGTTGGCAAGTATCTCCCTTCCGCTTTTTTTTTTTTTTTTTTTGTACATAGCCGCGAAATTCAAAAGACCAGAAGGCGGAAGGGAGATATTTGCCAACCTAATAATAGGTTGTCAAATATCTCCCTTCCGCCTTTTTGTCTTTTGAATTTCGCGGCTATGTACAAAGCGTTACAGAGCTCGTATCGGGCAACACTATACATCATTTGAAAGGTCTTTACATAACCTACAAAACGACGCTATGCATGATTAGTTTGGATACTGCGTTCAAAAAGTTATAGACGTGTAAACATGGAGTTCACTAACGCCGAAGTTCGCGCTATTTTGAAGTTTTCCTTCGTTAAAGGCAAATCCGCTAGAGAAACGTTCCGTGAGATTAATAGTGTTTTGGGGGATGGTACTCTATCACTTCGAACCGCGGAGGAATGGTTTCGACGATTCAGAGCCGGTGAAAACGACACCATGGATAAGCCAGCCGGCGGAAGACCTGTGACGACGAATACCGATCAAATCATGGAAATCATCGAGTTAGACCGGCATGTGACATCTCGTGACATCGCCCAGGAGATGGCAGTTAGTCACCAAACCATTTTAAACCATCTGCAGAAGGCTGGATACAAAAAAAGCTTGATGTTTGGGTGCCGCATGATTTGACGCAAAAAAACCTTCTGGACCGAATCAACGTCTGCGATATGCTGCTGAAACGGAACGAACTCGACCCATTTTTGAAGCGGATGGTGACTGGCGACGAAAAATGGATCACATACGACAATATTAAGCGAAAACGGTCGTGGTCGAAGGCCGGTGAATCGTCCCAAACAGTGGCCAAGCCGGAATTGACGGCCAGGAAGGTTTTGCTGTGCGTTTGGTGGGATTGCAAAGGAATCATCCACTATGAGCTGCTCCCATATGGCCAGACGCTTAATTCTACCATCTACTGCGAACAACTGGACCGCTTGAAGCAGGCGATCGACCAGAAGCGTCCAGAATTGGCCAAGAGGAAGGGTGTAGTGTTCCACCAGGACAACGCCAGGCCACACACATCTTTGGTGACTCGTCAGAAGCTACGGGAGCTCGGATAGGAGGTTTTATCGCATCCACCATATAGCTCGGACATAGCGCCAAGTGATTACCACCTGTTCCTGTCCACGGCGAACGCCCTTGGTGGTGTAAAGTTGGCCTCAAAAGAGGCTTGTGAAAAGTGGTTGTCCGAGTTCTTCGCAAATAAGGAGGGAGGGTTCTACAAGAGGGGTATTATGAAGTTGCCGTCTAGATGGAACCAGATTATCGAACAAAACGGCGCATATTTGAACTAAATCCGATCACTGTAACACTTTTTATAAAGCATTGAATAAAGAGCAAAAAAGCGGAAGGGAGATACTTGACAACATATATATATATATATATATATATATATATATATATATATATATATATATATATATATATATAACGGAAAGGACTCTGTATTATGTGAAGGAACAATAACTAAAAATAATAACTGAAAAGTGAATTATTTAATTTCAAAATGAAATACGAGGGTCGTTTGGTAAGTATGACGAATTTATTTATTGTTTAATTTATTTAATTAAATTTTTCAATTTAGTTTTTCTTACTTTTTTACCATACTTTCAATCGACTCTCGTAAAACATTAAATAAAAATATATTCTAAATTTATTTCAAAGAAAACTAAACATTCGAATAAAGAGTTATCAATTTAAATAACAACTTGTAATAATATATATTCACTTAAATACATCTTTAATTTTTACTGGAAATTTAAGTATAATGCGTATGTGTTATATAGAATAAACGTTGTTTTTAATACAACAGACTGTTGAAACACATTACAATCAATGTTCGATTGATTTGCTCGACCGTGCACACACTACACTCTCATTTTTATTTGACCGCAGGTAAATGAAGCATGATTTAACAGAGGAATTCTGTGGAACCGACGCTCGTAAATTCGGAATGTTGTGGTAATTTGAGACTGGCGATAAATGTTAGTAATGAACGTTATGGTGTTAAAAGCATCAAATGTTCGATGAAGCAAGTAACTTGAAATTGTTCAATTTTGGTGAATTTAGTTTTTTTGTATTTTCTTTTAAAGATTGGTTACGTTTTTCAAATCAGTACACTTATTTTTAGACCGTATGATTATTGGCAAGTAAATAAAATCTGCCTGAAATGTATAGTACGAATATAAGTAATTTATTTTCGTTCAATGATATTAAGATTCATTTTATTCTACATCTATTTCAACTTCATGAAGCCTAAATAGTGATAAATTAACTAGATTCGATAAAGACAAAGAAATATAATTAAAAAAAATGATAAATATAATGTGTGCAACTTAAAAGATGAAAAAGTTTATAATAAAAAAATAACTGTTATACACAATAGTAACATTAACCAAAAAAATGTTTCAATAGTAAATTATAAAAAAATAATAAGAAATTTTTTAATTGACAGAATGTACAATTCTTAGAATTAGCATCCACAATTATATGAATATTAAAATATTTAGTTTATAGTAATATCATTAAAACTGACTATTTCTAAACTTAAAAAACACGTTTTTATATCAAAAATAAGCCATTTAAAAATATAGTGGACAATTTTGGACATAGTATAAATGACGTAAAGAAATATTAAAAACCATTCACTACTTGGAAGATTTTTATAATAAAATAAAAATATATCTGCATTCTTAATATACATATATATATATATATATATATATATATATATATATACATAAATATATATACACCCGTCCCTCAATTTACGCGGAGTATCCGTTCCACGTAGATTTGTTTTACGCGAATGAAAAACGCGTAAATTGAATCTGTCAGTACAATAGAAAAAATATTGGAAATAAAAGCTAATAAAGTTGTAGAAACACATATTTATTTTACATAGCTTAACAAAAAAATAATGATGTTTTAGAAAATAAAAGTAGATAAATTTTATTCGGCGTCACTATCGATACTGCAATTCAAAACAATCAACCTTTTATATATTTATATCGTGATTTTAAACGTTCAAGTAAGAATTTGCGTTACTAAAATATAATAAATTCCATGAAAAATTATATAAAATAAAATCTATCTGACAGCGTACAAAAAGTGTTGCGTAAATCAATACCGCGTAAAAAAAGTCCTGCGTAAATCAATACCGCGTAAAAAAAGTCCTGCGTAAATCAATACCGCGTAAAAAAAGGCCTGCGTAAATCAATACCGCGTAAAAAAAGTCCTGCTTAAATCAATACCGCATAAAAAAAGTCCTGCGTAAACAGAGGTACAATTTGCCGCATAAAAAAAGTCCCGCGTAAATTGAGAGACGGGTGTATATTTATTCAATTATATGTATATATATATATATATATATATATATATACTGAGCTCCATCGAGCCAGAACACTGAGCTCACCACAAAGGAGTCAGGCAAACAGAGACCCAAGTCTCTAGCCAACAAGAAACCATCTGGACATCCACGTTAACCACGGGAAATAAATGCCGTAGTCATCCGCAACTCGGTATTTCATTTTCCACAAACGGCGACAACCGAGTCGCCACACATATCCATATATATATATATATATATATATATATATATATATATATACATATACATATATATATATATATATATATATATATATATATATATATATATATATATATACATATATATATATAATATTTTGGATATTTTAATTTAAGAATTAAAATTGTAATTAATCCGAATATTTTTTAAAAACTTGAAGTATACTTCCAATATTCAACTGAAATCTAGACTTTTATATTTCACACGTATTTCACTGCCCACTCTTATTTAGAGGCTAAAGACAGATTAATAATTCTTAGAAAACTATGATGACTTTAATGTTGCCAGTAACCATTTCTTGATGAGACAAAATACTACGAAGACTTATGTTTTGTAGTAGAAGATGAACATTTTCATTACAAAAAACATGATTCAGAAAAAATTATATCGCTCGCACCTATTTTACTGATTTCTTCTGTATATATATATATATATATATATATATATATAAATTTATACACATATAAATGTAAATTTAGAATTCATTACTAAGTAACAGTGAATGAAGCATAGTATCTAATCACTCCTATATTTGCATAATTGAACATATTCATAACTGACTCTCATCTCACCTACACCATACATTAATCTAATAACCTAACAGTTCAGTAATTTAACATACATGCAAATAAACATACTGTTTTCACTATATTTATTATTTTGTTTATCCTATTCGTAAATGAGTATCGGTTCAATTGAAATCCGACAAAAAAAAACAACACACCCGCATTAATGCCATTATTTATGATTATGTAAACAAACATTGCAAATCAACTGCATTTGCTGATATGCAATATTTTTTAGATTTTCAGAAATTATTTGTGATGATATTGATTGAATTCAGTAACGATGTCGTTCGTTAATTTTTCAAAAAGAATCCAATAGTCAAACAAAATCATTAGTATATTAATATATAATATATCTTCATGCAACATCGTTGTTTAAGAAGTGCTTTACTCCTTTGCTTATTAAAGTAGCATCGTTACGTTACGGATGTATGTAAGTTTACTAATTATTTTCAATATATATGCAAGACTCTATATTTAGAAATTCGCTATTAGATATAATGCTGTGACTACGCTAAGAGACGTTTAACAAGTTGCAAGATAATGTTACATATAGTTAGTTAATGAGGCTTAGATAATAATCTCTGATAGTAAATGATATTTAGATGTCGACAGAATTGGGTTTTAATTTATATAAGAGATCTATTAATGATATAATATTTCTACTTCTCTTTCTTTCTCTTTCTCTCTCTCGATATATATATATATATATATATATATATATATATATATATATATATATATATATATATATATTGGTTTTTCCAATAAGAGATTTCGAAGTTTAAAAGGAAATAAAAAAAATCAGTTATTTATTTATTTTATCACATTCTATGAAATTAATAATGGAACACAAATTCATTCATATGACCACCACGACTTTGCTTGACATAGTTCATTCGTTTAGTTCAATTTTTAGTCACTATTTTACATAATTGTTATCCAATTTCATTAATTACACGTTCAATGTTTATTTTTAATACTTCTATTGTTTATGGTTTATCAGCATAAACCAATGATTTTACATAACCCCACAGAAAATTATCCAATGTAATTAGATCACATAATCTTCGTGATCAATTTATGGGTCCATTTCGTGAAATAATGGATTCATTAAACTTTTTTCAATAAATTTATTAAAGTTTTTATAATTTCAAAGCGTTGTTTAAGTGTTAAACATTCCATAATAATTTGCCAAACTATACTGATTTGAAATGTTAAAATTAGCTTAAAAAAAATTAAACATAGCTTTCAAAGTTCTAAAATTCTTATTAGAAAACCCTATATATATATTACATATATATATATATATATATATATATATATATATATATATATATATATATAATAGGTATAATACAGTAAGAAGCAGAATATGTATATATATCAAAACTAGATTTGGAAGAAGAATATTTTTCCAAGCTCCGAGGAAACTTATCAATACATGGTTTTAAAATAAATAAGCTTATATGAGTAATTATATTAAAAAATAAAGAAGAGCATATAGACAATAAAAATACTCTAAATTATTAGATTGCAGCAGAAAAAAAATAATAGTATATAATTTATTGTTTTGACAAACAGCAAATGATGTAATATATATATATATATATATATATATATATATATATATATATATATATATATATATATATATATACATATATATAGAACAACAAAAACAACATATATTAAAGAATATATTTGGAAATGCAATAGCAAACACGCAATGAAAACTCGTGAAGAAAATACAAATTATTGAAAAATGAAATAGAATCTTGTGGTAGGAAAAAACAAATAATTGTTTTAAAATAGAAAAACAGAACAGAAACAAAAAAGAGACCATTATAAATTTAAGTTTTTACATAAAAATAAAAGAAAAAACTGAACAAGCATTGCATGTATGACCAGTGCAACATACATAATATAAGATTTTATAGAAAAATTCATTATATGCAATATTAATGTAACTCAATTATTTACGTTTGAAAATTAATACAAAAAGATAATTATAGAAAAATATATAATATAGCATTTTTGATTCTCAAATAAAAATAAATATCAATATATATATATATATATATATATATATATATATATATATATATATATATATATAAATCATATAAATGATTTTTTTATACAAGTAAAATATTATTTTGATTTAGATGGAAAAAAACAACTCATTCACTCCTAACAGATTTTATTAGAAGTTAATTACCTCCTTTGTTTAAAAACAAATGTGTATTTCGATAATCATGTTGTCGTTGTCAAGACTCTTTGTTATAAAATCTGAGAAAATTTTATGATATTTTAAAATCTTTTCAGATTTTATAATACAACAGTCTAACGATATAATCATTACCATAGAAATGCACATCAGCTTTTCAGCCAATGAAAAGAAATATTTGGTATATTTATTAAATTTTGTGGTATTAAGTGTGAGTAATTTTTAAATGTTAAATTGAATTATCACAGATTTCAACAGAAAGGCTCTGACGATGATGGCGTCGCTGTCGAAATGCATTAGCCGATATAATTATAGACTATATATTTATAAATAATAAGTGAACGATAAGTGATTATTGAACACTTTAAACTATTGCGATGTTGGGGTTAAAATGCATTCATCATACATTTTGTTGTTTATAAAAACAATGTAAATTTCAATGATGACACAATCATCGTCAAAGGCTTTTGTTATAAAAAGGAAGAATGTGAATTAGGAAAAAGGGAATAATTATAAATAGGAAGTTGCTTGACTGAAATTTGTCTTATCTAGCAAAAATAAAATTTTGTATTTAAATGTAATATTTTTTAGAATATGAGAATAATCCTCGTAGACAATAAAAAATTTATTTTTAGCAAAAAAAATGTAGTTAAATAAAACAAAGTAATTTAAAAGTTATTAAAAAGTTAAGATATTTTGAATTTATTAGTTCATGTTGCAATTTATTTATCTAGCATTATATATATATATATATATATATATATATATATATATATAAATATACACAAAATTTAATAAAAATACATTTAATTTCTTATTTAATAACTTAAACGTTAGTATAGTAATCATAAATTCTTACCTTTATGACTTGTATTTAAATATCACGAATTTTCAAACTTTTATAAACACTACTAACGTACACTTACATACTTGTAGACTAGTAATTATGTAATAAGATTATTTAACACTTGGTAAGGAACAACTTCAATTTAACATAATATAAAATCACGCACTAATATATTAATTAATTATAAATTAATAAAATAAATAGATTTGGTTTCACATTTTTCTTAATTAATATCTACACTTTGATTTCCAACTAAATAATATTTTTTTTTGACTAGAACTACACATACATTAAATTTCACACCAAAAGTGAACATCTAGTCAAAACTCAAAACATGCGCAGTAAAAACTGTTACATACTGCACTATTGAATAATTATTTTAAAAATATGACGTACAACTTGCTTTAACCGTTAATCTCGTCTTCTATCTAACAGCTTGATTTAAATTTTACTATTTACCGTGAATTTTAATGTCGGATGAATAAAAATTTCTTTGCACATACAACACTTCAATTATTCTCGTAATATCAGTTAAGATCTATACATTTCTTAGTCGTCTAACTGTCTGTAATAATTCCATAGACTTTATCATTCGACTGTAAAGTCACGACTATCAGAAACACATAGATAAAAATAACGACCAATTAAAATCGTTTAGTATTTTTACAGTAGTCTGTAATTTTCAGTTAATAATTTAGTTATTTTTCCGGTTGTGATCTCAAACTTTTTATAATACTAGAATTTTAACTTAAAATTTTCCCAAATAAAAAATAAATACTAATGATTAAAAATTATTATTAATACTAATGATTAAAAATTATTTGCTTTTTTAATAATATAAGATAATATGTCATTTAAAATTATTATAAATTTGTCATCTATATTCTTTCTATGTTTTTTTTAAAAAATAACTGAAATATAAAATTAGTACTTATTTTCTTAATATTATATTTATTTAATGTTATTAAAAAAAATATTGATATATAACTTTTGATAAATTCTCAACTAATTAATGTTTACTTCTTTATTTCTTTTTGTTTTTGGAACAATTTATATACGAGTATATATATATATATATATATAGATATATATATATATATATATATATGTATGTATGTTTGTATACAGATGATAACTTTGTATATCCACCATTGAAAAATGTATTAAAATTTCATTTTATAATTGAATTATTTATTAGTAAAACATTGGGCTCTATGAGGTATTATTTCTTATGTATTTTTTTATGATAAATCAATTGTTAATGGTTTTAAGTCAATAGGGTCACTAATATGTAATAAAATAGGAAAAAATAAATGCAAGGAATAAAAAACGGTTTAAGATATAAGTAAATTACTTTTTATTAATATAAATTAATAAAGTTCATTAGTGACAAATTCTTCAATTTCATTAATATATTCATCTTATTTATTGAATGAGATATTCAAATAAAATCTCCAACCTTGTGTTGACACAATAACTTATTCTATTATAAAATCCCTATCTCATTATCACAAGTTGATGGCAATTTATATTGCTGCAACATCTTTAAATAGAATTTTGCAAAAAAGAAATATCTTGATATGTTTTTAATAAGTAGTAGATCTTTGTTGTTACATATCCTCACAAAAAAATCTTTTAATGCCAATTTAAATGATTCAAGTGGTCAAGGTGTATCACTATCTCTTACGGTCACATTTTCTAAAAAAACACTTAATGGAGAAAATTCCTTACTTGTATAAAATTTTGAACAGGACAATCAACCACTTGGAACCAAATCACATTGTCCCCAATCACCTCTGATATCAATTCAGCAATATTTTCCTACAGCAGCACTAAAAAATGGTTCTTGTCCAATTTTTCAATATGTGCTGACAGAATAACGGACCAATTTCCCTAATTGCTTAAGAATATGGCTCAAACATCGATACGTTAAGTGTAATGTGGTATTACAAATGCAAGAATTTTGCTGTATCCGTATTCTTGAATTTTAAAAATTCGAACCATGTTAAAGTTTAAAAAAAAATCATCTGTAAAGTATATTCCTTTAAACATATTTCTATCGTTGTGTATTCTCTTTACTATTCTAGAACAAAAAAATATTTTTTCAAAGTCCGTTAGTAATATTAATTGTATAGTGTTTTCTAAAAATAATGTTAGAATTTGTTGTTTTGGAACTGTGGCTGATTCACTTTACACAAATAAATTTTAACCCCAACACCACAATAATTTAAAGTGTTCAATAATCATGATTATTGAACACTTTAAATTATTGTGGTGTTGGGTTTAAAATTCATTTGTGTAAAGAATGTTAGAACTTTGACAGCTGGTGGAAGTCATGTTTGATTTTTTTAAAGCTCATTTTGGCATTTATACTCAATATAGTTTGGCAAATTACCACTTTAACAACTCTTAAAAATTGTAAAAACTTCAATAGACTTATTGAAATAAAAGTTTAATGAGTCCATTATTTCACAAAAGGGACACATCAATTGGCACCAAAATCATGTGATCTAATTCCATTGGATTATTTTCTGTGGGGTTATGTGAAATCATTAGTTTATGCTGATAAACCACAAACAACAGAAACATTAATAATAAATATTGAACGTGTAATTCATGAAACTGGACCACAATTATGTGAAAGAGTGTCTAAAAATTAAACTAAACGAATGCACTATGTCAAGCGAAGTCGTGGTTATCATATGAGTGAAATTTTATTCCATCTTTAATGCCATAGAATATGCATAAAAATAAATAAATAATTAAATACTTTTAGTTTTAATTCCATTTAAACTTCTAAAACGCTTATTGGAAAACCCTATATTTAGTAGAGTGGTAGCATTTATATTTATGTTCTTTCAAAATCTTAAAACTGCAACATGACTATTGTTTAAGCGAATACCAATTCCTCTAATACTTCACTACGGTTCTTCCGCAATCATGGCAAAAACGTTAAATTTATTTTCAGTGTATCTTTAATGATTTCTTGATATACAGCGTTCATCAACCAAAGAGTCAGTCGTTTCAAGCTTTTACTATAACCGTGGAAAGACTGACATATTTAAGACGTGGATACCGTTACAAATAAATATCCCTCACTATTCTTCTACTGCTGCTTGCACAATAAAATTTAAGTAGCTCTACTTTATCTCCTACAAACAACATTGTACACATTGAGATCGACTTGTCTACAACTGAGCTTATTTTAACTAGTAAAATAGAGTAATGGATATCATTTAGACATCCAATTGTTTATTCACAATAATGACGTTTGTTAACAAAATACCGTGCTTAATTCCTTGAAAATCAATAACTCTCTATATATTGAATTATTTTAACAAAAAGGCTCTAACGATGATGGTATCGCCATCAAAATGAGCATCAGCCAACTATTATTATTAACAATAAGTGATTATTGAACACTTCATAATCATTGTGGTGTTGTGGATGAAAATTCGTTTGTGTTAAATTCTCTATCTATCATTTTTTAATAAATAAAATCATTTGGTAAGATTATTGGCATTTTCCTTTATATTTTTCTATATTTTTTTAATATTAATAATCGTATTGACATAAAACCTATACCAATTAATTTTTGGCATAAAATATATAAAAAGCAATACCATACAGGACACAATGCTTTACTGACAACTAGTTTTACAATTAAAACTAATTTCATGTATTTTTCTAAGGTACAAATATAAATTTACCATCATTTATATTATATATATATATATATATATATATATATATATATATATATATATATATATATATATATAGCCCAAATGAGAATGAAGGATAATAATATATATATATATATAATATATATGATATATATATATATGTCTAAACCATTCAGTCCCATTTTAGTCATTATATATATATATACATATATATATATATATATATATATATATATATATATATATATATAACAGAAAAACCGGAAGAATTACAAACATTACTCGAAACCCTCTTAGAAAAAAACCGAAGAATGGGATTAAAAATAAATATGTGAAAAACTAAGATCTTGTTTAATAATTCGCTGAAAGAAGAAAAATACAATTAGAGAATCAGTACCTGGAACAAGTGGACGAAATAAAATACATAGGAAAAACTATAAGATACGATGGTGATTTATGACCAGAAATCAAAACAAGCATCAGAGCTACACGGACAACATTTGGGAGACTAAATAGTATAATGAAAAACAATATACCAATCAGTTTAAAAAGTAAGGCATATAACCAATGTGTACTACCGGCCTGTACGTATGGAGCAGAAACTTGGACTCTAAACATAAGAATGAAACAGAAACTGTTAACTGCCCAGAGAAGTATGAAAAGAATAATGTTAGGAACTACTAAACTGGACCGAAAAACAAGTAAATGGATAAGGGAACAAACAAAAGTAATTGATATGATAGAGCAGGTTAAATCGTTGAAATGGACATGGGCAGGACATATGGCGAGAAGAGAGGACAACAGATGGACAAAGATTGTTACGGAATGGAGACCAAGAGATAAAAAGAGACCTAAAAGAAGGCCACATCAAAGATGAAGAGATGAAATTGTGAAGTATTGTGGAGGCCAAGGTTGGATGAGATTGGCCAGCGACAGGAAAGAATGGAAGAGGCTTGGAAAACTCTTCATATGGCATTTGACGAGGCTTTCGCCCAGCATTGGGCTATATGAACTATTAGTAGTATATATATATATATATATATATATATATATATATATATATATATATCATCATATATCATATATATATATATATATATATATATATATATATATATATATATATAATATAATCAATTTCTTTCTATCTACTTCTGTATGATGACTAATTCTAAAAATGTCTGATTTAAACGGTTCAATGTTTTCTTCTTACACTCCATTCCGATAAATTTTCTTTTCTTTGTTCTATCTGTCTATTGATCTCTTCACAAACAATTTTATATCTTTGGGTTCGCAATCAATGATTTTTCTTATCTATTAGTGTCTCTTTTTTCTTACTATATAACTATTTCATTTATATTTGAACTTTCTAATTTCTTCTATAAGGCCCATAACTTTTTCTGATTCACTCTTTTTTCTTTCTATGATATCTCTAAGTATTATTTCTAACGTAAATCTTTCCATCATTCTTGTGTTGTCTGAAGCTACTGAATTATTCTGGAAATTGTCATGTTTCACTGAAAAAATAAGAACTGGTAAGATGCATTAATCGAAAACTTTTTTAAAGAAAAAGAAATATGTAACTTTATAATATAATAATTTCTTAAAAAATGACGCCATTCTATTTTTATTCTCCCATTTATTTCATCTATAAATGTTCTTTTAGTATTAATAAGATATTCTAAATACATAATTGGAACTTCTATTTCTATTCTATTTAATTTTATTTCGTTTTAGATGAAAATTTATTGTATATGTATTACCTTTGATTTGCTAAAATTTATCACGAGATCATTTTTTTGACTTATTTTATTTAATTCTTCTTTTTACGTTCATCTGGACTGACTGAAAAAATAATGTCATTAAAAAATCTTAAGTAAATTAAAAATCCTAGAAAGAGATTAATGGGTAAATAGAATAAATTCCAGAAGCACTCAAAAAGGTCTCAGGAAATGTAAATAAAAACACAACAAATTGAATTAAGCGCTTTATTTTTCAATATATGTTCCACTTAAGTTAAAAAAAATCCATACGATGTCGCTACCCTTCTAAACTCTTTCGGTAGAAATCAGTACTCTTTGATTTAACCACTGCTCTACAAAACGATTCAATTCATCCATCGACTCCCAGTGAACAATTTTAATGTCTTTTTTTATTTATGAATAATAACAGTCTGATGGGGATAAATCTAGACTATATGGAGGTTACGGTAAAATATCCCATCGGTATTCAAGCAATACTACAGTGGTAGAAATTATAGAGTAATCCGGCGAGTAATTATAGAGTAATTATTATAGTGAAACAAGACACGCTGATTAATTGTTTCGAGCCATTTTTCTTTTAGAGCTGCATGCAGTTTTCTTAAAGTTATTTCATAATAACTTGAGTTATTATTTTTTGGCCTTCAAGAAAATCTATAAGCAACAGTCCATCAGAACTCCAAAAAATGGTGGTTATTACTTTCATAGCTGATCTTTCGCTTTAGCGTTTATGGGAGCACTTGAACCCCTTCATAACCATTGCTTTGATTGTTGCTTGCGTTTTTTGCTTTGATTATTGCTTGAGTTTGGGATCAAACTAACAGATCCAAATTTCATTACCCGTAATAATCCTGTTTATAAAACATCATAATCGATGTTAAACTGATTTCAAAGTTTAAACGAATAATTACCACGCAACAACTTCGCACCCATCGCAATGAGAGCTTGCATAGATTTAGGTTATCTTTCAGAATGCTCTGTAGTGATCCTAAGGATATGCCTACAGTCTGAGCTATCATTTTTACTGTCATTCAGTTATTCTTTTTCATTCAAGTTTCCACAGCATGAATATTTCCTTCAGAAACGAAAGTTGATCGTCTCCTACTACGACAATAATTTTTGATGTTTTTTGGACAGTTGGTAAAACGATTAATCCATTCATAAAAAATGGTTTTCTTTGGTGAATTTACTCCATTAACATCTAATAGTCTTAATAATACCAGTTTTTTAACCTGATTTAACTAGGAATTTAATAATAACGAACACTTTAATTTTTAACCGTATCTATTTTCGAAGATGCAAGAGTAATTTCAAACTGACAAAACACCACGCGTAAGTATCGTGAAGCACTATCGTGAATACCTGATAACACAAGTCTAAACATGTTTACGCAAGTTACTAAACAAGTCTAAACATGTTTACTAATTATAAATATAGTATTCCGTTCACGAATAATAACCATTTTCCGGGAACTTTTTAAACACCCGTATATGAAAAATATGTCAATGTGGGATAAGAAAGATAGAAGTTGAATTACTGAAATTAGAAAGTTTTAAGAAGTTTTTCATACAACACTGAGCAAAGACAGACTGATAATGATATATATATATATATATATAATAAAACAGACAAATTAATTATTCGAGTAACACGTGTTCCCGTCAGACAATAATAATAAGAATAAAAATGAAACTGAATGTTGTGGATGGCATTCGGCGTCGCGGTCTGAAAAGCTGAAAATTTAATAAGGTATCGTGTGTATCACAGCCACTGGCGTACATAAATTCTCTAAAAGTAATTTACTTGGTCGCGAGAGAGAGTTACGGGCGGGCTACGTGACAGTTGCCGAGTGCGATACCAGTGCACGCCTTTCAATTGGAACTCTAAGATAGATAGGGAGACACAACTTCGCACACTGTATTATAATTCGTTTTGTGAGTTAGAGGACGAACGCACAAACGCACAGATACTCACAAACATATTTATACAAAAACAGAACGTCGGTGTCGATGGAACCGATGCTGTCATTGACGGAAGACGCAAACGTAAAACTGTCGAGATTAATTCGTACATACTATTCAATTTGTATGAAAAGAAGGTGAATTCATTAAAAAACGATAGGCACAAACAATGCATTTAATTGGATGATATTTTTCAATATTCGTCTTTTTGTTAACGTAAGATTCGATCGAGCAAAATATGACATTCCATTCAATCAGTCGACATTCGAACTGTCATTCAAAATTTATATACCGTCTCATTTCGATGATTAAGTAATTTATTGGCGTCCATTTACCTTTTCATTCATCTTGAAAAAGTTTTGATTAAGTTTTGAATAATTAATAATTCTTATATTTTCATCGACTCGCAAAATATTTATTTTATGTTCTCAATCAATCCTTTAGTTTGTCTGTGAATTCTATGTCGCAGTATTCTATAGACAAAAATATCAGCCTAAATTCTCCAATCAAAGCGGCTCCTAAAAACAAAGTATCAAATATCATTGCTGTTATTTGTATATATTCTACGAAAAATAAGTTTCATTATTAGAAAAAATTAATATAAACAAATATTAATATTATTGACTTATAAGTAGAGTATTTAGTAGACATTGATATCTTTTCAAAAATTTATTCAGAAACTTATAGAAAATGTTGTAAAGGATATATAAATTGTCTTTTAAATATAAAGTATAACGAATTCATTATTTTTAATTATCATGAAAATAAAAAGTACAATTATTAACAATATCGAACAAATTAAATACTTTTCGTATATTGTTGACTCAATTATCGATGTAAGTTATATTTTTCCATAATATACATAAATAAATAAAATTTAATACAAAAATGTCTTATCTGAAAAAAGATGATTATATGCAATTATTAGAAAAACGTATATCAATTGTAAATAGTGTTAATGTTATTTACCATAATTTATTAGCATTAATTAGCAGATACGTTAAAGTATTCCAAAATATTCTTAATTATGTTTGTATATTTACAAATTTAAATTTAAGTAAAACATCGCCAAGATGATATAACAACTGTGTTAGCAATTTAATTAATTATTACTTAGCTATAATTTATACTAATGTTTTTAAAGAAGAATTAACGTATGTTATATATTTTTCACAAAATAAAAATTTTAATTTACCTTACTCGATGTACGAGGTTGTTTGATAAGTCCGTGTAAAAATAAAAACTGCTTCATTTTTTTGAATAAATCGTTTTTATTTTTCAACATAGTCTCCTTTTAGGCATATACACTTCATCCAACGCTGCTCTAATTTGTTGATCCCTTCCGAATAATAGGATTTGTCCAAGTCTGTAAAATAGTCATTCGTTCCTGCAATCACCTCCTCGTTCGAATAAAATCTTTTTCCCGCGAGCCATTTCTTCATATTAGGGAACAAATAATAGTCCGATGGAGCCAAGTCTGGAGAATAGGGGGGATGTGAAACGATTTGGAACCCTATTGCCATTAGTTTTGCGGCCAAAACTGCTGAGGTGTGAGCTGGTGCGTTGTCGTGATGAAAGAGGACTTTTTTGTGGGCTAATCGGGGACGTTTTTCTTGCAACTCGGTTTTCAAACGATCCAATAACAATGAATAATATGCACCTGTAATGGTTTTACCCTTTTCCAAATAGTCGATAAAGATTATTCCTTGCGAATCTTAAAAGACAGTCGCCATAACCTTCCCGGCCGAAGGAATTGTCTTCGCCTTTTTCGGAGCAGATTCCCCCTTGATAACCCATTGTTTAGACTGCTCTTTGGTCTCAGGAGTGTAGTGATGTATCCATGTTTCATCTACAGTGATGAAACGACGCTTAAAGTCCTGCGGATTTCGCTGAAACAGCTGCAAACCGTTCTTGCAACACTTCACACGACCTCGTTTTTGGTCGATCGTGGCAATCGCGGCACCCACCTGACGGATAGCTTTTTCATGTCCAAATGTTGGTGCAAAATATTATGTACCCGTTCACACGAGATGCCTACAGCACTAGTAATCTCACGCACTTTCACTCTTCTGTCATCCATCACCATATCATGGATTTTATCAATGATTTCTGGAGTGGTGACCTCAACAGGGCGTCCAGAACGTTCAGCGTCTCTTGTGCTCATATGGCCACTCCGAAAATTTTGAAACCACTTATAAACCGCACTAATCGAAGGTGCAGAGTCACCATAATGTTTATCAAGCTTCTGTTTAGTCTCCTGAGGCGTTTTGCCTTTAATGAAGTAGTGTTTAATCAACACGCGAAATTCTTTTTCGTCCATTATTTGACAATCACTCGATTTCCTTGATTCCAACGATTGTCAAACACAAAGGAATAGACCGATATGGCTGAAACTTGATGTGTGTTCTTCCAAGAGGTGCTACTAATTAAAAATAACCTCGATATGCACCAGTGGTGCCATCTTTCGGAATTTACACGGACTTATCAAACGACCCTCGTATAAAGCAATTTAAGGAAGACTACTATGAACATTTCCTAAAATATAAATAATTTTATTTTTTTTGTCGATTGCTGTTACAAATACATCAGTAAAACAATCATTCTCTAAACTTTTTAAAAAAATAAAAAATATATTACAAATTTACTTGGACAAGAAAAGTTAAATAATTTGTATTGAAATGATACAACAAATAAAATTGATTTTATTGTACTAATATACAATTTTTCAGTACAAAAACCACACAAAGTCCAAGTGAAGTAATAAAGATACTTATTAAATTTATGTATATACATGAATTGATTCTGAATTATTTTTCTGGGTTAGATATTTCTCTCATATTATGTAACTTGTTTGTTTTGTTACCTCAATAGAATGAGATTGAATTAGAATTTTTTTTTCTTCTCTTTGGATAGAATCTACAAATTCCATTTTGTCCTAAACTTTACGAACACATATGCATATAACGCATCATTGTATGAATTACAGATTATTTTACAATCATCACATTTATACAACCCTATTAAGTATTTTAGATTAAGGAGGTTGGTCTGTTAAAAAATATGATAAGATTAGTCTAAAATGTGAATATAATGATCATAATAATGATCAAATTCTTCAGGACTTTTTTTGAAATTTTTCTCCATCCCGTTTTAGAAAAATTAAAACATGAAAATTGTGTCTTATAACATGGGCTCTTATGGCGATGTGGTATAAATTGAAACTTAAGTCATTGAAACTCCACTAAAAAATGCCAAGAATTTTTTAAAAGATGTTTTATTGTAAAGTTTATATTTTTAATAGTATTATCACTCGAGTAAAACAAATCTTCACAACGCCGTTTGCAAGTTTTTAGTTGAAAAAGAATTGTAAATGAATGATTTTAAAGTTACAGCCAGTACGAACTTTACAGCCAGAACGAATCACGGCGCAGCACTGTAGGCACTTGACACATACGATGCGCGTGTTAGTCGTGTTCATATACCATGTATACTATACAGAATTATTTATTTGCAGTTGGAATTCATTATTTTAGCCCATACAAAAGTGTAGACCACTACTTCTTACCCCGCATCCCTGTAAGACTATGACCAACCACCTTAATTTTCTAAAATTGGAAGAAGGTATTGGGGGTATTCACACTAGTCAACATTCATACAATATTCACGGCCCATTACCACTCGTCTCACACGCTCTTACCCGAAAACTAATTTTTTTAGGTGGGGGATTTTGGTGATAAGAGGGTGTGAGACGAGCGATAATGGGCGTGAATTCTGTATGAATATTAACTAGTGTGAATACCCCCAATATCTATAGAAGATTTATTTATATATAAAAAGTTCCTGTGGAAAATTCACATGTTCACAACTAGTTTACTCACACAAACACATCATATTTTAGAACAATGTTAAATAATTATTTAATGTTAATTTTATTCACTGATAAATATTTTCATTACCATATCATCATAATCAGAATAACACACTATAAAATCTTATAATACAAATAAAATTTATTATGCGGTGGTGATAATAACATGACCATTATATAACGGATTAGTGAATAAAGTAAGTAACAACACTAATAAACATTTGATTTAATTTTTTTTCTTTTAAATAAAACAAGATAATTTTTTATAGCATTTTTTTAGTGATTACAATTCTGTTAACTATTTTTTTATATAAGATTTTTGCATATTTTTAAATAATTCTTGAAAACATCATCCATTAATAAGATGGTCCAAATGAGACTGAACGATTTATACATATTTGCTTGCTTAGTATCATTTACTATCCTTCAATCTCTTTTGGGCTACTATATATATATATATATATATATATATATATATATATATATATATATATATATATATATATATATATATATATATATATATATATATATATATATATATATATATATATATATATATATACGAGGGTAGTCCCAGAAATACCCGACCCAACAAAGAAAACACAAAAATTTTGGAAAAAAATATATTTATTTTTCAACATAATCTCTTTTCAGCTCTATACACTTTTCCCAGCGATGTTCAATAAGTTCGATACTCTTTTTATAATAAGAACTGTCTTGCTCCTCAAAATACCCATTAACGGCCGACATCACTTCTTCACCGTTGGGAAATCTTTGACAACTGAGCCATTTTTTTAAGTTTAGGAACAGAAAATAATAATCCTAGGGGGCTAAATCTGGCGAATAGGGTGCATGAAGTAGCATTTCAAACTTTAATTCATTAATTTTGGCCATTGCATAACGGATTTGTGAGCTGGTGCATTGTCTTGATGAAACAACACTTTCTTCTTAGCCAAATGCGGCCGTTTTTGCTTGATTTCTTCGCTCAAACGTTGTAATAAGTTCGCATAATACTCGCCGTTGATAGTTTTTCCTTTTTCAAGATAGTCAATGAAAATTATCCCACGCAAAATCAAAAAAAAACCGACGCCATGACCTTGCCTGCAGATGAAACGGTCTTCGCCTTCTTTAGAGCCGGTTCTCCCTTTTCAGTCCATTGTTTTGATTGTTCTTTTGTCTCGGGTGTGAAGTGATGGACCCATGTTTCATCCATGGTTATGAAACGGTGCAAAAATTCTGCTTTGTTGCTGTGAAACTTCGCTAAACACTCAATTGAAACATCTTCACGACACTGTTTTTGCTCGAGTGTGAGCAAACGTGGCACCCATCTTGCACACAGCTTTCTCATGTCCAAATTTTCAGATAATATGCGATGAACCGCACTTTTTCAAATGCCTACTATGTCTGCTAGCTCGCGCACTTTCAGCCGACGATCATCCAGTACCGCTTTGTGGATTTTCTTCACCATTTCTGGAGTCGTCACCTCATTTGGTCGACCACTACGATGCTCGTCTTGGCAGCTCGTACGGCCTCGTTTAAACTCTGTTACCCAATATTTCACTGTTGTAATCGAAGGAGCAGACTCACCCAGAGTAGAATCCAGTTCAGCTTTTATATCGGTTGGGCTGAGGTCTTTCAAATAAAAGTATTGTATCACGTAACGATGACCAATTTTCTCCATTTTCACAAATTCACTGAAAACGTTTACTATTGATGGCTGCCAAACAAATACTAAACAACGTGGCGTCCTCAAACTTGAAACATATGCTTTATAGATTGTGTACTTTTTAATACAGTGATATTTTTCAAACAACTACCGCCATCTCTAGGTCAAGCCGGGTACTTATGGGACTACCCTCGTACATACAGTGAGTCAATAAAGAATTCGGACATTTACTAATTTATTTTTTTAGCAGAGATTAAATAACGCTAAACTGATTTTTTTTTAAAAAGTTACATTTCAAGAAATTACTATTAATCCTTTATAGAAAACAATAACGTTAAAAACAAAATTATTATTTTTTAATACTATTATAATACAAAAACATAAGCAAGATTAAAATTGTGACCAAAAAATAACTCGGACAGTTGGTAAAATTGTCATTTTTTTAGGTTTAGAAAGGGAAATTCCCGTCTTTTGTTTATTTGTTTTATCCAACTGACAAATTTAAACAGTACACTGTCGCAGTAGGTGAAAAATTCCATATTATTAGATGGAAATGGGAAGACAACGTGACAAACTTCTTTAGAAGTGAGAGAACTGATTATAAAGTATCATAATGAGGGAAAATCGTGCCATGATAATGAGAAAATTATAAATAGTCCTCATTCGATAGTTAATAATGTTATTATACATTTTAAAGTGACAAAATCTATGGTAAATAAAGGAAAATCAGATAGAACTAAGGTATTTACCAAGTCAGACGAGCAGTGAATCGTACACCAAATTGAAAAAAAAAACAATGTTGAGTGCTACAAAGCGAGGAAACGAAGTCTCAAAATATCTAAACAAAAGTGTGTATTCTAAAACAATTAGGTTGATCTTGTGAAGAGACAGTTTTCACATAAGAGTTCTTCATAGAAATCTGTTTGTGAGAAAGGTGAACAGACGCAAAAGGTTAGAATTCGCTAACATTAATAAATATAAAGATTTTTCATTCTGGAGTAACGTTTTATTTTCTGACGAAAACAAATTTTATATATTCCGATTAGATGACCAGTATCACGTCTGGTGAAAACCTAACACAGAGTTAAAAGAGAAAAACTTACGCGTCACTGTGAAGTACTGAGATAGGTCGGTTATGGTTTGAAGTTGTATGTCTGCTGGTCTGGCAAATTTTATATTAGGTTGGCAAATATCTCCCTTCCGCCTTCTGGTCTTTTGAATTTCGCGGCTATGTACAAAAAAAAAAAAGCGGAAGGAAGATACTTGCCAACCTAATATAATTGATAGAGATATATATTACAAGCAGTATATTAACATTTTAAAAGAAAATATGATTTTCAGCGTCAAAAAATTGGGAATAAGACAACATTTCCATTTCAATAAAGATAACGATCCCAAACACAAAGCTTACAACGTGCATTTGTGGTTACTTTATAATTGTCCACATGTAATAGAAACACCTCCACAAACGCCAGACATTAATGTGATTGAGCTAATTTGAAATCCAATTAAAAATCAGGTTACAATATCAGGTTTCAAACAAAAAAGACTTAGAATTGATTTTAAGGGATGAATGGGTCAAAATCGATCCTGCTATATGCAAAAAAATACGTAGAATCGATGTCTAAAAGACTGGCAGTAATTAAAAACAACAAAGGATTACCAGCAAAATATGTATTAGCATAAAATAATTAAATATATATATCACTAAATTTTAAGTGTCCGATTTCTTTTTTGACTACAATCATAACATTTTTTTACTTTTCGCGATGTAATAATATTATAGTAATTTTAATTTTTATAAATTTTATTATTTTAATATTAATAATAAATATAGATTTAATAAAACGTATTTTTTCGTGATAAAAAGCATTACAATGTTATTTAATATCTGCTGAAAGAATAAGTAAGTGAGCGTCCGAGTTCTTTATTGACTCACTGTATATATATATATATATATATATATATATATATATATATATATATATATATATATATATATATATATATATATATATATATATATATATATATATATATATATATATATATATATATATATATATATATATATATATATATATATATATATATATATATAAATGTATATATATATATATATATATATATTTATATATACAGTATATTTCATTTACTCTATATTAAACTAAAATGTACATATTTTGAATTTTCTGTCATAGTTTCGTATTGTTTTTAATAAAAATAAAATGTTTTTATTAAAGATATTTTGAAAAGATGGCATTATGCAGCTATCAGAGAGATGAAGGAAGATAATAGAGCAGAATGGATCGCATATAACTCAGTAATATAACATAAAACATAAAATATTGTACATGTATTACTTACTCATAAAACAGTAGAAACTTTTGAGACAACCTAATATATACATATATATATATATATATATATATATATATATATATTTATATATATGTACATACATACGAGGTCGTTTCATAAGTCCGTGTAAATTCCGAAAGATGGCACCACTGGTGCATATCAAGGTTATTTTTAATTAGTAGCATCTCTTGGAAGAACACACATCAAGTTTCAGCCATATCGGTCTATTCCTTTGTGTTTGACAATCGTTGGAATCAAGGAAATCGAGTGATTGTCAAATAATGGACGAAAAAGAATTTCGCGTGTTGATTAAACACTACTTCATTAAAGGCAAAACGCCTCAGGAGACTAAACAGAAGCTTGATAAACATTATGGTGACTCTGCACCTTCGATTAGTGCGGTTTATAAGTGATTTCAAAATTTTCGGAGTGGCCATATGAGCACAAGAGACGCTGAACGTTCTGGACGCCCTGTTGAGGTCACCACTCCAGAAATCATTGATAAATACATAATATGGTGATGGATGACAGAAGAGTGAAAGTGCGTGAGATTACTAGTGCTGTAGGCATCTCGTGTGAACGGGTACATAATATTTTGCACCAACATTTGGACATGAAAAAGCTATCCGCCAGGTGGGTACCGCGATTGCTCACGATCGACCAAAAACGAGGTCGTGTGAAGTGTTGCAAGAATGGTTTGCAGCTGTTTCAGCGAAATCCGCAGGACTTTAAGCGTCGTTTCATCACTGTAGATGAAACATGGATACATCACTACACTCCTGAGACCAAAGAGCAGTCTAATCAATGGGTTATCAAGGGCGAATCTGCTCCGAAAAAGGCGAAGACAATTCCTTCGGCCGGGAAGGTTACGGCGACTGTCTTTTGGGATTCGCAAGGAATAATCTTTATCGACTATTTGGAAAAGGGTAAAACCATTACAAGTGCATATTATTCATTGTTATTGGATCGTTTGAAAACCGAGTTGCAAGAAAAACGTCCCCGATTAGCCCACAAAAAAGTCCTCTTTCATCACGACAACGCACCAGCTCACACCTCAGCAGTTGTGGCCGCAAAACTAATGGAAATAGGATTCCAAATCGTTTCACATCCCCCCTATTCTCCAGACTTGGCTCCATCGGACTATTATTTGTTCCCTAATATGAAGAAATGGCTCGCGGGAAAAAGATTTTATTCGAACGAGGAGGTGATTGCAGAAACGAATGACTATTTTACAGACTTGGACAAATCCTATTATTCGGAAGGGATCAACAAACTAGAGCAGCGTTGGATGAAGTGTATAAGCCTAAAAGGAGACTATGTTGAAAAATAAAAACGATTTATTCAAAAAAATGAAGCAGTTTTTATTTTTACACGGACTTATCAAACAACCTCGTATATATATATATATATATATATATATATATATATATATATATATATATATATATATATGAGTTGTAAATTTGTTATTCATAAATTCTAAAAACATTTTAACTTTTATAAAATTAAGTGAAATATTTTCGTCTTGCGAGAAAAAAATTCGCTATGCATTTTCTTCATGCGAAGAAATTTGCACTGCAATGTGAACAAAGAAATTAAATCGTTGACATATAAAATTATTTCATTAGTTTAGTACTTTAGTACAGTCATTACGAAAATATTTTTATATGAAATAGGATCGTTTGATAAGAAATTATTTTATATTTATGTTAACTTAAAATTGATTTTTTCTAGAGAAATGTATTTTTATGACAAATATATTAGTCAAACGTGGTTTAAATGTTAAATAATACGTCTAAACAAGTTTATACAAGTTATTTTTAAAATATTTACATGCTTATGGGTAAAATAAAAGGTACTTTTTTCCTCTTTTTTTACCGCTTTTTTATTTATTTATAATAACTGAGCATAATAAGTAACTTTTTTTAAATTATAATTAACAAATAACTTTCACAAATCAACCGATATAATAGTTTTACTTGAGTATCTTATTTTACTGCTATTTACACATATGTGTGATTTAATAATTACAACTAACTTGTAGCTAAATTGTAATAAATACAAATTCTAATATCATCTCTAGTTAAACTAAATCGAAATAATTTTTGTAATAAAATATTTAGATAATTGATTCGTGTACATTAAATATACATAAAATACGGAGCTTTTCGTTTTATATTATACAAGTGTGATATCCTATCAGTGGAATTTTAGATAGATAAAATTTAAATTAACGAAATTTAGCAATTTTATACATAAAATGGATTAAAATGACATGATTATTGTTTACTAAGGACAAGGAATTAATATTTTTCTTTAATGAGTATTAAAATAAATATGCAGTTGTATTTAAAGAGCAGTTCCTATTTTTTAATCATTTTGTTACTGGACTCTTTTTAATTTCTGTTTTGCTTGTAACTTAATTTCTAATCAATAAATATATTCTTCTATATTTCGATGTAATTATAGCTTGTCATTTCTATATTGAAAAGTAAACTAGTCCATCAATTTTGATTAAATTAAATACATGCATATCCGTTGCGACGATAATGCATCATTTCAGGAAACGTACGCAGAAGTTAAAAGCACTCTCAGCTAAATGAATACGCCACGTCGACAAAGCTTAATAGTTTGTGAGCTTTCGCGTCGAAGTTCATACGTGTGCGATGCACAAAGTGTTTCTAAACAGCGAATTTACTAACTACCTATTTAGAATTTTGTAACTTGATTAATAATCATTAAAAATTTTATTTTACATTTTCCTGTTTTTTATATTTTTTACAATTTTTACGATCAAAAGAAAACAATGAAGTTTGTTAAAACGTGGATTTGAAATTTACTTATACATGTTTATAATTTTTTAAAGTGTATATTTTTGTGTGAAAATATTAAAAACTCGTAATAAATGTTTGTTTTGTTGTTTATAAAAGGCCATCAAAATGTACAGCCTAGATTTGTGTTTTATTAAAAAGAAACATGCATATAGGGTGGTGTATAAAGAAAAATGTGTAAAGTTTCTTTTGCTTCTTTTTAATAAAACATCAATATAGGCATCATATTTGGATGACTTTATATTTTATATTTTTTTCTCAATCGATTTCAGTCAGTAGAATGGCTTTAGATTTAAAATCAGTTACTAAGAACTAATAAAATGTTATTTAATGGTGAACAATTAAAGAAAATAGTAAAATAACAAAGTTATGAATAAAATTCAATAATCTTAATTTAAAATACAATATAATACTATATATTGTACAAAGTTTAATCAAAAAATACTTATACTACGATTTAATAAGTGAAGGAGTAAAACTAATAATGTGATAAAAACGGTTTTTTATCACATTATTATTGGCATTATGTGATATGATTTGTGAGTTGGCTACCGTTGAGTTCTTTACAATAAGTCACTGTTTCTGACAAATTAATTATCATCTTTAACAACATAAGATGTTAGAAAGTGTTTAATATTCAATTATCGTTCATTTTGTTTTATAATAACACGCTAATGTGCATTTTGATGGCGAATCCATCATCGTCAAAGAATTATGTTATAATATAAAATCTACATTAATTTTTTTTACTATTTCTTTAATATTTTCTTTATTCAATGCATCTTCAACTATTGGTTGAATTTTTCATTTTTATATTATTACGAATACGTAATGTCTATCTATTTCTTTTTTGTCTGTATTTTCGAATTCTACTATTTTTAAATGAAGAGAAGTTATTTATTATTTTTAGAACATGGTTCATGTATTGGATTCGTATCTCTTTGAAAAAGTTAAATTGACATATTGCCATTGCGTATTTATTCTCGATCAGAAGTATTTGAAATTTTAAGTTTGAAAGATTTGTTTGATTTGGATTGAATAACTACATATGTTATTCCTTGTGTTTCTTATTTCTTTAATAGTATGTTTTGATTTTATATATCTTCATATATACAAATATCATGCACATATTTTATAATTTTTTTTAAATAATATTTTCAACAATGAAAAAGGCTAAACAAATTCAAGGTCATTGGATAAGTGTCCAAATTTATTATACGGAATTAATTTTTGAAAATATTCATGTTCTTATAACAGTTTAAATCTTTCTTATCCATTATTTGTTTAATTTTAATTAACTTTAATTGTTTTACATTATGACCGTTTTCAAGTATATGTGTAGCTAATCTAGATTTATCTATTTTACGAATATAAAATTGATATTGCACATCAATTTTATATTCCTTAAATGTGATGGCTATTGCCCTCTTACTTTGTCCCATTAATTTACTTTACCCAAAAGATCCTTTCGGTATTGAAGAAAAATATGTGATTTATAAAGTTAATTTTAATCATTGTGAAAAATATTATATAGGATAAAATACAAGTTACTTTACTAGAGTCAATCCTCTCATCTACAAAATTGATCTATCCTTTGCATTAATAATCAAAAAAGACAAATCTATAATTTTTCTCTGCATGCCAAAATTACTTTTAATATTCTCCATCTTCCACCGTTTGATATCAGCAACCACAAAGTTCTCTATAGCATAGAGGAGAACCATCCACTAATCTTCTGGAGTTACATAACAAGCAGAAAGAAATTATCTGCGAATAAACACATTGTATATTTTAACTAGTGTAGTGTTTATTGTTTACTTAGTTCAGTGTGAATAAATGCATTCAAGTAATTTTTCCAAATTTATAAGAAAACAATGATTTATTATTAAATAAGTTTTATTATTTTATGATATTGGGGATGATAATTTATTTGAGTAAAAGTAATTAAATCTAATTAAATATTTCTATTAAAATATCAAATAAATAATTTAAATTAGAAAAATTGAAATTTTACGAATTTCTTTTAAAAATTATTATTAATATTCAACCGAAATTATATTTTCATTTTTAATAAAAAAATATTGTCTACAAGATTTAATATACGTTAATAGCTGCAGGATAGAACAATAAAGTAGTTTTTTAAACAAAATCTTTTTATTTTAACACTAAATTGAAGCCAGTATCATTTGATTTGCAACTGAAATGCGTATCAAATATATTTTCACGTGCGCTTGAAACTCTGTAGAGATAAATAGGATTTATTAGCGAACTTGAGAAAAGTTTATTTTTAGTGTTATCTGCGTTATGATGGATCCATGTATATATATATATATATATATATATATATATATATATATATATTAAAAAGATGAAAACAAGAATGTGAATGACATACTATGAACGTTTTTTTCCCTTCTTGCTAGTTGTGTATTTGAAATCTGCACGTCAGTTCAATTTTACGAAAAAGTAAAAGAAAAAAAATTCATTCTTTTGAAATTATATTGTTTCGCATAATTCATTTTTCAAATGAACGATTTTTTGTGTTTAAAACAATATGTGTATTTAATTCCTAATGGAATGAAGTTAAGGTAAACAGTGTGTTTTTATTGACAATTCTATGTCCGTGGGTGTTTTTAATTTGCTTTAAATCTTTTTTGAAATAATTATATTTATTTATAATTATATACTTATATATGTATGTTTGCATTTATATATATATATATATATATATATTAGGTTGGCAAATATCTCCCTTCCGCCTTCTGGTCTTTTGAATTTCGCAGCTATGTACAAAAAAAAAAAGAAAAAATAAGCGGAAGGGAGATACTTGCCAACCTAATATAATATAAAAATGAGTCTTTGTTATAGAAAGAAATTAATCAAAGTTGTGAATGCAATTAATCTTTTCCAACTGTGTTGTTATTCAGCTGTTGTCGTGCAATAAATGTCAATTCGAGGTATTATCGTTTTTAAAAAATGAAGATGACTTGCTTTTTCAATTTTTTTGAAGTGCCTATTTAAGTGTGAAAAATAGGAGTGTTATATCAAAAAAACAATTTTTATTTCAAAAACATTGATAAAGAATAAGACATTTATTAATATTTGGTGGCACATCCCTTATTCTGTATGACTGCTGCACAACGTTGAGGCATTGAGTCGACTAAGGCTTAGTATTGGTTAATAGGGGTAGCTTTCCAAGCCTTTTCAACCGCAGTTCATAATTAATTCTCACTTTTAAATATTTTTGTTTGCAATTACCAACTTAAGGGGCACGACTAGTGTGACCACCTAAAAAAAAGGTGATTTTCGGGAATTTTTTTAAAGAAAAGTATTGCATCAAATATTTTAAAATTTTGAGGATATATTTGTGCATAAATAATGTATATATAGTAATTTTTTTGAATGAAGATATTCGATTTTCAGCAAGTTATTCGCCATCTCCCGAGTCTCCAAAAAAAAAAGTTCCCCCACTTCTGCAGTGATTGCGGCCTTCACAGTGCTTGAAATAAAAAAAAAGTTCGTTAAACTAGAAGGTTTTGCCTATAAAATGACCCAGGATTGTTAAAAAAATTAAAAATTTAACAAAATGGTGGAGTTTTGAAAAAAAGTTTAAAATTTTGCTCAAAAATCTGATGGTTTTTGGGATGACAAAATTACATTTTTTTATCCAATCGAAAAATTGGAGGGTCATTGTATGGAGAAATAAATACTAATTATGCTAAAACAAAAATCAAATTGATTAGAACTGCAGCAAATTTTAAAAATGTAATTTTGAGAAAAACGCCTTTAAAGATAAAGGATTGATTGATTTCATTGTTATAAATAGCTACTCTTTAGAAGGCTGTAGCTCAAAAATGTAGCTATTTGAGATCCGCACTTGAAATTTTAGTATGTTATTTTTGAAGGTATAGACTATCGAAAAATGTAAAAAAATAAATCGATTTTTTGAAAGTGTCACACTAGTCGTGCCCCTTAACGTCGCCCCACAAATTCTCAATCGGATTTACGTCAGGTGACTGCGCTGGCCAGTTCTCCTACTGCATTGTTGTGGTCATCAAACCATTTTTTGCCAACTTAGATGCGTGCTTTAGATTGTTGTCTTGTTGTAGCAACCATCTAAGCGGCATTTCGAACTCCGCATAAGGTAACATAATATTACATAGTATATCAACATATTTTTAGACATTCATAATGTCTCTAATCCAAGAAATTGAACCCACGCCACTATAAGAAAAACATGCCCATATCATTAATAAATCGGATCCATGTTTGATTGTTTTTACTGTGGAAATAATTTTTGATTTTGTGGCCTTCTAACGTATTGCTTGTCACAATCAGACCCAAATAAATTAATTTTGTTTTTGTTGGTCCACAGACTATTTTTCCACTTCATCAGAGGACAGTCGCAATGCTCTCGTTCAAATTTTAAACGATTTAATACATGTTTTTAGTTAGCAATGGTACTTTACCGAGACTATGGACTTGAAATTTAAATTTTTCTAATAGCTGATGTTGTTACTTCCAGTTTCCAATCTTTTTTGATACCATTAAAGTAGCAAACTAATTTTTTTTAACAATTTTTACGATTGTTCGCTCCATATCTTCAGTAATTTTCCATTTTCGTCCATGGTACCCAATCCGTGGATTCTATTTTGAAGCATTTGTTATCATATTTTGGGAGCAATTCATTATTTGAGCAATTTATTTATAAGTTTTGCATTTCTTTTTTACGTTTAAAATCATATGACGGTCCTCAGGTTGGCAGTGTTCTCGACGACCCATTTTTTTGAAAAAAAATCTAAAATTTTAAATATCATTTCCCAATTCATAATAGAGGAAAAGATTTATAACTTACCTCACAGAAACAAAAAGTTTAAAAATAAACTATATTTTATTCTTTTATAATATTCAAGATGTTTAAAATCGCACTTATTTTTTCACACTTGAATATTCACTTATCAAGAAAAAAAATGTAAGTCATCTTCATTTTTTAACAAAAATTTAATTCCCCTAAATTGTCATTTATTACACAACAAACAGCTGAGAAGCAAAACAGTTTGAAAATATTAATTGCATTCACAACTTTGATTTATTTCTTATATATATATATATATATATATATATATATATATATTGTATATTAATAAACTATTAAACGTTTTAAATTAGAAATATTTCACACAAATTAATTACTTTTAATAATATGACAACATTTATAAATTTAGAAATAATTGTCAGTTTATTCGCCGACGAACATTTATATAATCATGTCATCATCAGAATGTTGCAATATAGAGTTTTTAGCTATAGGGCAGAAAAGCAATCTCAATTCACAATTTTTATTGTCTGTTCATTTATTTATTTATTTTTTAAAAAAATATGTCATATTCTTTATCCTTTTTATTACTTTTATGATATATATTTATTTTTGTATTTATTTTTATTCTCGTTTTATATTTTTTTACAATTTTTAAAATACTTGTTTCTGTATTTCTCTGAATAGATTGATGTTTGTGAATTAATTGAACATGAAATTGCGTAATGTTTCAGAAAGAAACCAAACATATTTAATAAAAAAAACATTCTTTATATTTTGTTAAAGTTTTAAATATTTAATTAAAATATATTTTTCCTGCATCATGCAATGCTGGATACACTACGAGGCTGGATACACTGGCGTCGGTTTTTTGGGATGCGCGTGGGATAATTTTCATTGACTATCTTGAAAAAGGAAAAACTATCAACGGCGAGTATTATGCGAACTTATTGCAACGTTTGAGCGAAGAAATCAAGCAAAAACGGCCGCATTTGGCTAAGAAGAAAGTGTTGTTTCATCAAGACAATGCACCAGCTCACAAATCCGTTATTGCAATGGCCAAAATTAATGAATTAAAGTTTGAATTGCTACCTCATGCACCCTATTCACCAGATTTAGCCCCCTCGGATTATTTTCTGTTCCCAAACTTGAAAAAATGGCTCAGTGGTCAAAGATTTCTCAACGATGAAGAAGTGATGTCGGCAGTTAATGGGTATTTTGAGGAGCAAGACAGTTCTTATTATAAAAAGGGTATCGAACTTATTGAACATCGCTGGGAAAAGTGTATAGAGCTGAAAGGAGATTATGTTGAAAAATAAATATATTTTTTTCAAAATTTTTGTGTTTTCTTTGTTGGGTCGGGTATTTCTGGGACCACCCTCGTAAAACAATTTATTGATGCATTTTAATAAACCTGCTCTTGGGATGGTTTCGATGACGTGAAGATATAGCTTCAATGTCATCATTCTTTTCAACATCATTTTCATTTTTGTATACGAGAGATATTTGAAAAGTGCCTAACCTGGTAATAAAGATTGTATTTTTCATTTTAAAATCAATTTTATTTTTCAATATAATTTCTCTGAAATTTAAAAAACTTTGTGCAGTAATATTTCAATGCTTTTATCCTATCCCGGAAGATTGATTTCTCGAGACCATCCTTTAAATAGTTGTTTATCATTGATTATAGTTTATCACTTGAAATAAATTTCTTATCACTAAGAATTTTTTTTAGAAGTTTAGGAAAAAATGGAAGTTAGCTCGTACAAAATCAGATGAATAGAGCAACAAATCGTACTTCATTCGGTGATTTTTGACAATGAAATGAAATTAGTGTAAATATAAGTATTATTCTGATGAAAATTTATTTTTTTCTTTCATAAATTTAGTTTTTTTCGAATTTTTTTGGTTAAGTAGAGTCAAGAGTAAAATTAAGCTTAGTAAAATTTCCCTTTTAGTTACAACTAATGGCAAACAACACACTACTAGGAAACATATTTTCTAGTTGTGTAAATATAGATTCCTATTTGTAATAACATGAATATTAGTTTACTTTGATATGTGATTATTTACTGACAGACAACAAGAAATATTCGGTATTTAATGAATATAGAACATTCACAATAACACACACGCATTCACACTGCTAGCTGTTTGGTGAATAACAAATATCAGTTGCACGGATTCGGCGAATAGCGATTTTAATATCAAGGAATTACTATATACATATTGAATTTTTTTATCAAATTTTCTTTATTGACAAAAACTTATTATTTTCGAATAAGTAGTTTAAAAATATTTGTTTGTCTTATTTATTCTACGAGTATTATTAAAAAGATATAAAAAAATATATTTTATTACTTGTCATTTTTAGAATAAGTTAAATTAGATGTCTGTTATTAACGATAATATTTGAAAAATAGATGAATCTTATGCGAATGGAAACAAAAAGTTTAACTGCGGATATCCTCTTTTCAAATCAGTTTTCAGTTTATTACTTCTTCGTTATTGTAGGCCAATTATATTTTCATCTTTTTCATTTTCTCTTCAGTTATGAATAAAGATGTTAAACTGAATGCACTTACAGTAATTGAATATATTAAATTGAGAATAATGAAATATTTCGTCAATTTATACGAGAAATATTATATGAAAATCTATTGTAAGAAATTTTAACATTATGTTCTAATCAACTGAATATTATTATTTGAATATTGTTTTAAAAGAAAAAACTTCTCATTTTAAATTTTTATTATATATACATACGCCCGTGTCTCAATTTACGCGGAACTTTTTTTACGCGGAAAACTATACCTCTATTTACGCGGGACATTTTTTACGCGGTATTGATTTACGCGGCACTTTTTATACGCGGTCAGATAGATTTCATTTTATATAATTTTTCATAGAATTTATTATATATCAGAGTGACGCAAATTCTTACTTGAACGTATAAAAGCTCAATATAAATATATAAAAGGTTGATTGTTTTGAATTACAGTAGCGATAGTGACACCGAATAAAATTTATCTACTTTTGTTTTCTAAAAAGGCTATTATTTTTTTATTAAGCTATGTGAAATAAATATGTGTTTCTACAACTTATCTAGCTTTTATTTCCAATATTTTTTCTATTGTACTGACAGACTCAATTTACGCGATTTTCATTCGTGTAAAACAAATCCACGTGGAACGGATACTCCGCGTAAATTGAGGGACCGGTGTATATATATATATATATATATATATATATATATATATATGATTTTTCAGTAAGAATATCAGAACTTTGACAGCTAGTGGTAGCCATGTTAGAACTTTTTTAAGCTCATTTTGACATTCTAATGTAGCAAATTATCACTTGCTGATTATGAATTGCGAATTGGGTTTTGGAGCAGCTGGAAGTTGAACCAAATTTTTAAAGAAAAATTTTGTTCAGTGATGAATTACATTTTTAGTTAAATGATTTTGTAAATAAAGAAAATTGCAAAATTTGGAGTGAAAGCAGTCTCCAAATCATTGAACAAAGACCACTGTATCCATAAAAAGTAACTGTTTGGTGTACGTTACATGCTGGTGGTGTCACCGTTTTTTTTTTATTTAAAATGTTTCTGGAGATAACGTTACAGTAAATTGAGTGCGTTACTGAATCATGATTAATGATTTTTTTTTCAAAAAATGATTGAAATTGGTTTGCACGATATGTGGTTTCAGGTGCTACGTGCCATACATCTACGAAAATAATAGATTTATTAAAACAAAAGTTTATTGAGTCCATTATTTCACAAAATGGATCCATAAATTGGCTACCAAGATCATTTGATCTAACTCTATTGGATTATCTTCTGAAGGGTTATGTAAAATCTTTGGTTTATGATGATAAACCACAAACAACAGAAGCATTAAAAATAAACAATTCAAATGTAATTCATAAAATTGGTTCAAAATTATGTGAACGAATGACTAAAAATTGGACTAAACTAATGCATTATGTCAAATGAAGTCGTGGTGGTTATATGAGTGAAATTGTATTCCATCATTAATGCTATAGAATAAGCTTAAAAATTAAAAAATAATTAATTCATTAAATACTTTTTGTTTTATTTCTATCGAAATTTCTTAAGCGCTTATTGGAACTCTCTCTCTCTCTCTCTCTCTCTCTCTCTCTCTCTCTCTCTATATATATATATCATTATCATTAGCTTTTCTCTATTTACCGCTGGATGAAGACCTCTTTAAAAACTTTCTACTTCAAGCGGTCTAATGGCTTTCTCTTTTAGTCCATTCTGATGAATTTTCTTATGACTCTGTTCCATCTATCTATGGATCTCTTTCTGAATCGTTATTTATATCTGAGATCACAATTATTAATTTTTTTGTCCATCAATGATTTTTTATTTTTAATATATGACTGCCCAATTGCAGTTTAAAAATGCTCAATTTTGCTATAATGTTTGCAACTTTTTTTCTTTCTAATCTATTTATTCCATTTTTGTCTTTACACGTTTTTCTTAATTTGCATATATTTGTGTTTTTTTGCTTTGTATGAAGCCGCTGCATTATTTTGGCATTTAAAGTCTATATTTGATTTATATAAATGGAAACAAGTAGGATCCATTGATCAAAAACTTTTCTTTTTAAGCAATGAAGAATATTCGATTTCACAATATGAGAATTTACTTTGAATTGACACCATCTTATTTTTATTCTTATGTTTATTTCATCTATAGAGTGTTTTTTAAGCGCGATAGAACTTTAAATTTAATCCTTATCAAAAATTTTATCTAACTTAAAAAACATTCTTTATATATATATACATATGTGTGTATGTATGTATAAAGGTATGCTAGATGTGTCTTTAGGTTAGATAGAACTTTTTGTAGGAATTCAATTTAAAGTTCTATAACGTTTAAAAATACCCTAGATAAGTGTTTTTTAGTATCTTAATTTTTCGTTTTTTTAGTATCAATAATTTTTCTCAGACTTATATATATATATATATATATATATATATATATATATATATATATATATATATATATATATATATATACGAGGTCAGACAATTAAGTAATGCGACCGATTTTTTTTCTCGGCTTGTGGTAACACTGCGAACCTGTAACTCCGCCACCGTAATAGCAGATCCCTACTCTCTCGATTGAGACCTTGACCACCCTCGTACGATCATTTCTTCGCCAGCTGTTTAGTGTTTTGTAACAACGCGCGAGTAGTGCATGTCACGAAAATGGAACAGAGAAATTTATTACTGGTTATTACTGGTGATGAAAGTTATTACTAAAAAAAAAAAAAAGTTATTACTGGTGATGAAAGTTGGTTCTTTCAATATGATCCCGAAACTAAACGACAAAGCCAACAGTGGCTGTACCCTGGAGCACCAAGGCCAAAGAAGGCGAGAATGAGCAAGTCCAAAATGAAAACCATGTTGATTTGCTTCTTCGACAACAAAAGGGTGGTTCACAAAGAGTTCGTACCACCTGGACAAACCGTAAATCAAGTATTCTACCGCAATGTGCTCGAAAAATTACGAAAAAGGGTGCTCAGAGTGCGTCCAGAGATCGCGAAGACTTGGGTTCTGCATCACGACAATGATCCCTGTCACAGTGCGTTCAGTGTCTCTCAGTTTTTGACGTCTAAAGGCATCGCAACGTTACCACAACCGCCCTATTCACCGGACATGTCACCCTGCGACTTTTTTCTATTCCTCCATATGAAAAAAATCGTCAAAGGTCGAGATTTTGACTCCGTTGAAGATATCCAAGAATCTGTGACGAGGGTACTCGGAGAGGTCCCACAAGAAGTGTTCCAGAATTGTTACGAAAACTGAAAAACTCGCTGTAATAAGTGTATAGATGCGGGAGGGGACTACTTTGAAGGGGATCGCAGCGATGTACCTTAATTTTTAAATATACTCGATTTTTGAATTTTGTCGCATTACTTAATTGTCTGACCTCGTATATATTTAAATTTTTGTTTCTATTTTTTAGTATGATTTTTCTTTGACTTGAAAATTTATTGAATATTAGTTTTGTCTTCCTAAGGATTATCATGAAACAAGTTTTTGATTTATTTCCTCTAACTATGCTATCGGATTTTTAAAATTTATCTGAACTTGTTGAGAAATAATAATGTTGTCAGTAAATTTTAAGCAACTAAGCATCTTTTCATTTACTTTTTTTCTTTCAAATTCTTAGTTTAGTCTATTAAATATTTTTTCTGAAGCCACTATAAATAGTTTTGGTGATATCGTATCTTCAGTCTCACTTCTTGTTTTTTTTTTGTACTTGTACGAAGGATATAACATTTTCCTCTTTCTATTTCTCTGATTGTCGATACATACATATATATATATATATATATATATATATATATATATATATATATATATATGAAAAAGTGTCGTTAAACCCTGCTCAATCTTCCATATAAACACTAGAATAAAAATCTACTGTCTGAAAACTTTATTGTGTAATTAGAAAATAGTTCTCTGTTATTTGTTGTCATTATTGTGTGACATAGTCACTGTCTATAAATACTGTCAACAGTTATACAAATTAAATAAGCATTGAATGAAAACAACCATTAGTGTAATTAGTAAATAACACAAGGTTACTATTTTGCATAACAATTCCTGGTTATAAGTTGCTAAAGTGACTATTAATATGTTAGAATGGATTAAAAAGTCTTTCGTTACTTTATGCATTTTTCATACATCATGCTTTCCACTTGCTGTTTCTTCATATTGAAGTAATACGGTTTAATGGATATATATTTTCGAAATTTCGGACTACGAAAATAGATTGTATATAATTTCCTCATGTTAAAAATAGTGTTTTTCTGACGTTAAATCCATCTTTTACGAATAAAATAGTAAAAAGTAATAAAGAACAAAAAAAACTTACATTAATTTTATAATTGAAACTTGTTTGAAATTAATAAAGTTTTTCGTCAAAATATCGTTTAATTTCTATGTATATCTCTAATATTAATCACTATAAAGTAATAGAATATTTATAAAATGTAAATTAATACTTATTTTTGTAATTAGATATAAAGCTAGTTTTCAAATTATACAAAAATGCCATATGGTTTTATTTTAAAGAAAAATTTGAGATTATTCAATATTTTTAATTTAATTATATTTAATAAATAAATTATGCTATTATTATCGTTTCATCAGAATTGAAATCAATATAATATACAAAATTATATTTATTTTTTTCGTAAATTAGAATTATATTTTTTATTTTATGCAAATAATAATAATATGAAACTGACAGAATTTCATTTTGAATCACTATGTATAAAATAAATTGAAAATACCTCACTAAAGCATAAAAAAGTTTTACATTGAATTCAACGTTAATTTCCTTTATTAAAAATATTTCTTATGTATGTTTTTTCCTCGAACCATCATTTATATATATATTTCTATTCACTGTATTATAAAAATTATATTTTCTTAGAATTTTAAGATATTTAATAATATAAAATACTATGTCAGATAACGAATCATGTTTACTAAGCTAACAAATCATATAGTGTGAAAAAGTTGAATTTAAAAAAACGCGTTATATACAATATAATTATTTTTTTAAAAAAATACAGTCATATTATTTATTAAATAAACACTGTTAATATAATGGTTATAAAAAGAGATTAGTAAAACTTTCTAATGTAAATAATAATCACACCGACAAAATTTTATTTGCATATAAGATTAAATTTACTTTGAATAATAATAATTATTTTAAATTAAAAGTATGATATATATTAATTAAAATAAACTTTATTATATTAAAATGTTATTCCTCATTTAATAATTATTCTGTTAATTTTATTAAAATTTCTCTGAAACATGTTTTTTGCGGAATTTATATTTCAGAATTTAACAAATTTTAGTATAAAATTTATTTTGCCCCGAAGAATTTTATTTTGGTATTAAAAATATATATTGCAGTATAATGTGTTATTTTTTTTAAAAAAATATTTTATAATTATGTAAAAATATTAATTTAGGTAATGTATTTATGTACAATAAAATTTTAATTGTAGAAATTTCAACAATAAAGGACGCTTTATTACTTATTCATCGTTTGAGAAACTAAATAAATAAATATTTTATGTTTTCACTAATTAAATAAAAAGCTGATGTATGCAAAAATTAAAAACTATTTTAGAAAAAAACATTGAATATTTATAAACTATTTTTTAAATGCTTTCTTAATTTTTTAATGAATGATAATTGTTTTTATTAACCAGGGGATTTTGTTCCCTATTCTCTTTGGTCGTCTACCCTCGAATTTGCTTTTTATATTTATATATAAATTATGAAAAATAAAATGTTTATAAATCTATGATATTGATTTTATGTAGATAATATTTATAACATACAAGGTGTGATCAAAAAATAAGGTGAATTTTTATTTTTTTCAAAGAATATTTATTTATTCAAAAATTTTTATTTTGTCCCCTTCAAAGTAATCCCCCTCGGATATAATGCACTTGTGCCAACGCTTTTTCCAATCCTCAAAGCATTTCAAAAAATCATTTTTTGTGATCTTGTTCAGTTCCTCTTTCGATGCCGTCTTTATTTCCTCAATCGTTGCAAAACGCCGTCCTTTCATGGGCCTCTTCAGTTTCGGGAACAAGAAGAAGCCACAAGGGGCCAGGTCTGGGGAATACAGTGCCTGCGGCATCATTAGTGTGTTGGTTTTAGCCAAAAATTCGCGCACAAGCAACGATGTGTGAGCAGGGGCGTTATCATGGTGCAAAAGCCAATTTTTGTTCTTCCACAAATTCGGACGTTTCTGGCGGATTGCTTCGCGCGAATTGCGCACAACTTGCAGGTAATATTCCTTATTTACTGTTCTACCCTGTGGCAAGAACTCATGATGCACCACGCCCCTGCAATCAAAGAAAACTGTAAGCAAAACCTTCACATTTGATCGAACTTGGCGTGCTTTTTTTGGTCTTGGTGATCCGGAATGCCTCCACTGGGACGATTGAGTCCAGTGGAGACGTCATAACCGTATATCCATGTTTCGTCACCTGTTATGACCCTGTCGAGTAAATCTGGGTCGTCGTTGACGTCATTCAATAGCTCTTGGGCGATGCTCATACGACGGTTCTTTTGGTCGAAATTGAGCAATTTCGGAACAAACTTCGCTGACACACGTCTCATGTCTAAAACACCCGGTTAAAATTGATTGGCACGAACCAAACGAGATGCCAATATCATCAGCAATTTCTCTAATGGTAATTCGACGATTCCCCAACACTATTTTCTTCACTTCTTCAACGTTCTCATCAGTTGTTGACGTGCTGGGGCGTCCAGAACGAGGTTCGTCGTTGGTGTCTTCTCGGCCTTCTTGGAAGAGTTTATACCACTTGTAAACATTTTTTTGGCTTAAAGTAGACTCATCGTATGCCACTTTCAACATTTCAAGTGTTTTGGAGCACTTGATTCCATTTTTCACACAAAATTTAATGCAAACTCTTTGATCCATGATTTTCGACAGCGGAAAATCGTGGAGCCTGCAAAACACTTCTAACTTTTATGCCTCTCACCAACAAACTAAACATGCTACATAGCTGAAATTTGGAACATATATTCGAGACGAGTGTACCAACATAACCAAATAAAAAATCGAAGATCGAACGGATGTAGCCCGCTAAATTTCAAAATTCACCTTACTTTTTGATCACACCTCGTATACATATTACGAGCAAGTTTTAATGATTCATTTCTTATCCTATTGACCACCACATATGGCAAGTTTTTCTTTCTTTGAATTAAGTGAGTAATGCTCAGTTTTGTTACGACAATGATAGCTTATACATCGTATTCAAATAATAAATTATTGATTGTAAAATGAAAGGATCAAAAATAAACATTCGCTATGTGATGTTATGAGAGTTTAAGTAGAGGAAAAATATTACGGAGACAAGTGACAAAATATGTAATGTGTGTGTTGAAAGAACCATAACTGACTGGTAAGTAGGGAACTGGTTTGCAAAATTTCGTTTTGGAGATGTGTCATTAAAAGATAAACTTAGACCAGGAAACTCTTTAGATTTTAATGAAGAAGCTCTAAAATCATTTGCGGAATGCAATTCACGCCAAAGCACTCAAAAATTAGCAAACAATTTAAACAAGCCACAGTCTACCATATATCGTCACTTGAAAAAGATTGGTAAAGTCAGTAAGTCGGGTGTTTAAATTCCACACGATCTTAGAGAAAAAAACAAAGCAGATCGTTTATCGATTGCAACAAGTCTTCTTCTTCTTGCAAGAAAACTTGTCGTTCCTTTGTCTTCAAAGGAACGATCCATTTCTGGATAAAATCATTACTGGCGATAAAAAGTGGATTACGTACGACAATGTCCTACCTAAAAGACAGTGGGTTGATAAAGATAAGCTTCCAGAAGCGGACCGAAACGCAAGGCTTCTTGTAAGAAAAATAAAGTAGTGTATGTGGTGAAATCGTCGTGGAATTATTTATTAATTATTAATTTTGAGATTTTAAACCGGAATGAAACAATAAATGCAGAACTTTATGTTCAACAGCTGCAACGTGTTAACCAAAGTTTAATCAAAAAATGTCTTATGCTCGTTAATAAGAAAAACGTTGTTCTCTTTCATGCCAACGTAAGACCCCATATAGCAAGAGCAACGCAGAAAATTCTTTTTGAGTTTGGGTGGTCAGTTCTTTCTCACTCACTATACTCACCGGTCCTGGCATCATCAGATTATAATTTTTTTCGATCACTGCAGAATGCTTTGATGAGCATAAATTTCTTGAATGAAAACTTTTTGAAGTTAAAACCAACAGAATTCTATTTAAATGCATAGAAGAACTACTTAACAAATGGAAATAAGTCATTTAAAACAATAGAGAATACATAATTGATTAAAGTACAATTGCAGAATTTTTATTAAAAATTAAAATTGACATGCAAAAATGGAAATTATTTATGACTCAACCTAATATATATATATATATATATATATATATATATATATATATATATATATATATATAACACGTGTGTGTATTGAGTGTCCGCATAATTTAATGCAGAAACGATTCGTGATATTTGAAAATATTTATTTTGAATACTAAAGACGTTAAAAATATGAATCGCTTTTATTACCATGTTTTTTATGATAAAAAATCCACACACAGACACACGTACGACCACTAATGTTTTCTGAACACGAACGATGTTATTGTAAATGAATCAATCTAGTTTTTCTTATCGAAAGAATAACAATGTTTACATACACTTTTATTATTATTATTCGTCGTCGTCGTTTGAAAATAACATTCGATTTGTATGGCTGGAAAAAGAATAATACATACTTGAGAACATTGTCTGCTTAAGAAATGGTACACATTTTACGAACCGTTTTTATTATATTTTACGTGAAAAAGTAGGTAGTTGTCTGTTGATAAGGCTATCTTTTCTTATGTAAATCGACGAGTTTGTTAATGTGTCTTATTTAATGGCTCTAAAAAATTACATCGAAATCGGTATGGTGTTTGCTCATCACAATTTATTTATTTATTTTACAAGCTGGTGTTTATAAAAGTTATCTGATCCATTATAATAATTGACAGCTAGGTGGATGTCTTTATTTTTTTCCAAAAAAATGAATATTTTTATTCTATTATATTTTATTTCTACGTGTATATATATATATATATATATATATATATATATATATATATATATATATATATATATGATTTCACTGAAATTTAATCAAATTAATATGTTTACGAAACGTTTTTATATAAAAATATGTGAAAATTGTGTACTTATATTAATAAAAAATAGAAATAAAATAAGTAGAATTTCTATTTAGATATTGACAACTTATTTGTCGTGATAAAATATTATTTCCATGAAAAAAAAACTAGTAGATTATTAGCAAATAATGTTCTGAATAGATTTCAAAATATGTTGATGTAATATTTTTCTAATATGTTCATTTAATACTTCACAATATTTGTTATACGTGATAGAAAAAAACAGCCAAGTTGCACTCAATTGAAAAACTCAATAAAATGTTTTTATTAAATGTATGTTCATTTTACATATTTTAAAAAAATAATTTTAACTAATTACATTTTCGGTACAATTTCTATTGACTTTGAAATTCGTTTGAATTTCCGAGTTATTAATCGGGGTTTTATAGATAATAATGTTATTTAACTTTCCGAATGCAATGTTTTTTGTAGCGTAAAGTGCTTTATGGATATCAATTAAATAATTAATTTTTGGAATAATTATATATTTTGTGGGGTCATATTGATCGCAAAAATATATTATTGTTCCAAAAATTAATCATTTAATTGATATTATTTTGCATAGCAACAAATATAATTTAAATAGTATGTGTAATAAAATAATTATTTACTGCAGTTAAAATATAGGGCCATCCAAATGTGACGCTAAGATTTGTGTTTTATTAAACAGAAACATATGTATAGGGTGGTGTATAAGGGAAATATATGTATAGTTTCTTTTAATTAATGCATAAATCTAGGCGTCACATTTGGATGATACAGAGTATTTTTGTATTGTATGAGATACTGGTACTTCAGAATCATCAAGATGTGATTAATTTACAACAAATTCAATTCCATACCATTTTATATTTTCTTGTACAGTGGATATCAATTGCAATATGTTATAATAGAATGACGTGCCATATGCATTTTTTGAAGACCTTTTCCCGTTTAATAATAAAAAAGCCATCTTAAATGTGTTCGATATTAAAAATACTCTGAAATAAATAAGCTTATAAGGGTACAAACCCAAATCCTTACCCAAAATTCACCAAGTTGTTGTTTGGGAGAGATTTAATTCTTATAAACGACGTGGAATCGATAAATTTATATTATCTCCAACATTTTTACTATCAGAAGCAATATTGCTCTCACTTCTTGCATTAATTAGTCTTACAGGCATTGCTGTATAATGCAGATTTAAATTGTTTTAAAATTTTTCAATAATTCGATAAATGGCCCATTCACTTAGACCAGTGATCGGCAAACTAATTAGTCAAAAGAGCCAAATGTCAGCAGTACAACAATATTTTTTTTGAGAGCCAAATTTTCAAGACATCTGTTTTAGAAGTCGATTAAAAGTAGGAACTAGTATTATGTGATAGTTAGGATTAGACACGCTCCATGTACTGAATTGCTTTTTTCTCCACTATAATGTCAAATTTGTAAAATAATAATGTTTGAAAAGATGATTCATGTGGAAATCCTTGCGCCGTTTCTTCTCTACAGAGTGACATTACAAAGTGACAGATAAGTACCAGGGACCGTTTCATAAAACTTACAGTTCCTGTATTACAAGTTCTTTATTTAAAATTTATATGCGATATTTGAAGAAAGAACTTGTAATACAGGAACTATCAGTTTTATGAAACAGATCCCTGGTTTTTTTAAATATTGCGTTATTATTATTGACAATCAAAAAATGTGCCCAATGTACTAACTTTGAGTAATCGGTTTTTTGACTTTAAACACTGAATAAAAAACAATAGATACCTATCATAATTAACAATAATCTTGTTTATTGATAAAAAGGATTTTTTATTATTATAGTATTATATGGCACACATTTAATGCATATAGTTATTATTTGTGGTAGAGCCGCATTCAAGTGGCCAAAGAGCCGCATGCGGCTCGCGAGCCGCGTTTTTCCGACCCGTGACTTGTGTTGACTGTAAGTTTCACAAAATGCACGATAAGTTTTAAGAATCGAACATTATTTTTATAATAAGTTTTTACAATCCCTAAGCGTTTTTGAAGTGTTATATGTTCCATGATAATTTGCTAACTATACTAAGTTGAAATGTCAAAATGAACTTTAATTATACTAATTATCTTCAGTTTTAACATAAATGACTAAATTACCCGAAAACAAGATATTATAAAAAAATTGTAACAGAAAGATTTTATAATTCAGTACTTAAATAACGATGATTTGGTTATCGAAATTTTCATTAATGAATAAAAAGACAATTAGTGATTATTGAATTCATAAAGTTTTATGTTGTTTTAGTGATTAGTTTATTTGTATAAAACCAAATTAATCACTTGTAAAGTTAATTTACTAATATAACATTCTGTTCACTTTTAATATCAAAAATTTTCTCAATAAGCTTGAAATAAAAGTTTAATTTTCATTGTTGCCTTTCATATACCGATTTACTAAACAAGTTATATATTTCTATAATATATTTCTTATGTTAAAATATATTTCTTATGTTTCATTTTACACAATTGTGTATAAACTTTTGTTGTGGAAATAAGTGTTAAACAATTTAAAATTGTTTTCAAATTTTTCAACAATTTGATAAATGACCTTAGACGATAAATTCACTTAGACGATTGTGTTGACTGTAAGTTTCGTAAAGTGCACGATAAGTTTTAAGAATCGAACATTGTTTTTATAATAAGTTTTTACAACCTCTAAGCGTTTTTGAAGAGTTATACGTTCCATGATAATTTGCTAACTATACTCAGTTGAAATGTCAAAATGAACTTTAAAAAAAATCAAATATGGCTGCCACCAACTGTGAAAGTTTTGAAATTTTTATTGGAAAATTCTATATTATTAAAATTGAACAACATACAGGAGGTAAATGAATTTCTCAGCTCAATACCACAATAGTTTTAAAGTGTTCAATAATCACTTATTCCAATACAATAAATAACATACAGGAAGGATTATTAAATTGCACTAAAATGCAAATCAATGATCAAAATGAACAATAAAAAATTATAAAACGCTGATACTTACTTGGTGTTAAACAAGTTTGTTTGTTTTTTTTGGTAATTAAATTTGACACGAGTTTAATGTAAGTAATTTCACTCGCATCGTTTTTTCGCTTTTAAATATATATACACTTATCCCTCGATTTACACGGTACTTTTTTACACGATTTCGCTTTTACACGGTTTTCAAAATAACGGATTTAAAAAAAAATGATAAAAATGAACATTTTGGCTGCATACATATTTCTACAGTCATTTTTTAATTCCGTTCGCTTGGTAATACTGGCGCACATATTTCTAATCATTTTTTAGTTCCGTTCTTTTGATAACACTGGTATTAAATCTAAAAAATGTGGATTCCCCATTTTGTATGCACAATAAAACTATTTATTCATGTGAATTAGTGCAGTCATTTTTTAGCAGCAGAAAGGTTAAGATTTACAACACGAAAATGTGCAAGTTGTATTTTTACCCAAGAATACGACTTCTTTATTGCAGCCGTTAGAGCAAGGGATAATTTCGACTTTTAAGGCACAGTACATCAAGCAAACCTTCAGATATATTTTAGAACAAATGGAAAATGATAGATCTCTTGCAGTTATGGATGCTTGGAAAAAATTAACAATCTTAAATTATGTTAAGCATGTTGTAGTATCATATACCGAGATTAAGCAATCAACGCTTAATTCCTGCTGGAAAACAGTATGGCCAGATGCAACTGAAGGTGAGAATTCTAGATTACCATTGGAGCCTGAATATTCTCAGATAACTGAGTTGGCGCTTACAATGGGAAAATAAGGTTTCGAGGACTTAGCTGAGGCAGATATTATAGAACTAATGGCGGACGAAGAACTATATGAGGATGATTTAGTTAACATGGTTAATGAAACAAATGATCGTGACAATGATCCTGATTAAGAGGAATCTGAACCAGTTTCGTTCACAGCAATAGTCATCCGCTTAGGATTTGAATTAGGGCGAAAATTGGGTAATCATTTTCTACAAAATGACCAGAATGTTGAACGAGCTCTCCGATTCCAGCGAGATATTAATAAATGCTAAACTCAATATGAGGAAGTCTATAAAGATTTAACAAAAAATCAAACACAATTGTTAATTACAGATTTTATTACCAAGTCTCGTAGACAATATTAATAGTCTATGAAAGTGATGACAGTAATTAAATTTTTGGTTAATTTTTTTAAGTATCTTATATTTCTTGTTTCCATAAAATAAATTACAAACTTATACCTTTATATATTTGTCATTTTATCAATGGACTGTTATTTTTATGTTTTTCATGGTATCTTACTTTTATTTTACGTTGAAATAAGTGACTGAGTTATATACATATTTTAGTTTTTTTTCGATTTACACGGTTTTGCGTATAACAATCCACGATTTTGATTTACACGGTTTTCTGAGGAACCGATCTTCCGTGTAAATGAGGGATAGGTGTACAGTAATACCTCGAATAACCCGGCTGATTGGTTCTATTGAATAGCCGGACTATTTGAAACCGGACTAATCGAAACACTAACTACATACAAAAAACGTTAATTGATTGGAAATAATTTTTTTCCTGTTTTTCAGTAAATAAAACGAGGGTAATATATTAAAATGCTTGTATGTATCAACAAAATAAAATCAGAGGTTTATTCATTCATTTTAAATATATTTTAAATTCATTTTCAAATGGGTTATTGAAATTTAATTACCAAAAAATCTACTTTATTCAAGAGTTGCGAATCGAAAACTAACAGAAAAAGAAAAAAATACCACAAAACTAGAACTGGGCATGGGATGCGCATAATGTGTATATACGATTTCGATTTTTTTTATTATGTTTTAATAATAATGGGGAAAACTTGGAAATTTCTATGTAAAAATAATTTCATGTATTCATTTTTTGGAATTTTTTCAAGAAAAACTTTTTAGTAGGATTTTTTCAAATAAAAAATTTTTTTTTGGAAATTTCAAATAGGACTATAGTGAAATCGGACTAATCGAAGACGGACTATGTGAGATATTGCTGTATATATATATATATATATATATATATATATATATATATATATATATATAATCACACAAATATAAGTGACTGTATATAATGTAGATAGTAAAGCATAAGGTGTAACCGTACACAAGAGCATTTTAACAAGAAAGCTTTCTTTTATAAGATTAATATCCGATCTCTGTTAAAGCTATCTAAGAATAGGAACAGTTTGAAATACAATTCGCAAGTCGTACGAGTTATAATAAGAGAAATGAACAGACAAGAGTATAACCTTTCGAAAATTAGATTTCAGGAAAGACAAATGGCCATTGATGGTTGCGGAATGTAACCAGTGTATACAGTTGAAGCGAAAGAAATGAAACTGTTGGTGGCTCCAGACAACCGGGAACGTACTACACACAATTGTTCTTGTAATGCATGTGTGTATGCATGTGAGGAAATAAGTGTGTGTTTTTGTGTGAGTGTACGAGTTCGACGACGATTAATGTCCGTTCTCGATGGTGGTATCATCTGTATGGGTCACGATGCACTACATTTATCTTTTCGCATATATACAAATATATATATATATATAAACGTATAGAAATGTGTATTTATATATATATATATATATATATATATATATATATAAGTATATATTGCGGTCTTTGACAAAAAGCTGGTAGTAAAATACTTTTTAAAAATGATTAAGTGGTTCAAGTTCAACTGAAAAGATCGGTTATTTATCGAAAATCTCTCCTGTTTCTCTAGTAAGTCATTTTAGAATTTCCCAAGGCTAAAATGAAATCGATTTACGAGACAATATTATCTTTTAAAAACAGGTTTATTGTTTCGGTTCAAATAAAGTTCACTCTTGTTAATGAAGATTATTAAATGTTGACTAACTTTTAATATTTAAGATTGTTAAGTCATTATAATTAGTTTCTGTTAATAATTTATTCATTATATTTGCATACTATTAAGTGAAATAGATTTTTTTTAAAAGTTTTTTAAGATTACGAGGGTGGTCACAGAAGGACCCGACCCAACAAAGAAAACACAAAAATTTTTGAAAAAAATATATTTATTTTTCAACATAATCTCCTTTTAGCTCTATACACTTTTCCCAGCGATATTCAATAAGTTCGATACCCTTTTTATAATAAGAACTGTCTTGCTCCTCAAAATACCCATTAACTGCCGACATCACTTCTTCATCGTTGGGAAATCTTTGACCACTGAGACATTTTTTCAAGTTTGGGAACAGAAAGCTTTCTCATGTCCAAATTTTCAGATAATATGCGATGTACCGCACTTTTTGAAATGCCTACTATGTCTGCTAGCCCGCGCACTTTTTAGTCGACGATCATCCAGTACCGCTTTGTGGATTTTCTTCACCATTTCTGGAGTCGTCACCTCATTTGGTCGACCACTGCGATGCTCGCCTTGGCAGCTCGTACGCCCTCGTTTAAACTCTGCTACCCAATATTTCACTGTTGTAAACGAAGGAGCAGACTCACTCAGAGTAGAATCCAGTTCAGCTTTTATATTGGTTGGGCTGAAGTCTTTCAAATAAAAGTATTGTATGACGTAACGATGACCAATTTTCTCCATTTTCACAAATTCACTGAAAACGTTCACTATTGATGGCTGCCAAACAAATACTAAACAACGTGGCGTCCTCAAACTTGAAACATATGCTTTATAGATTGTGTACTTTCTAACACAGTGATATTTTTCAAACAACTACCGCTATCTCTAGGTCAGGCCGGGTACTTATGGGACTACCCTCGTATTATAAAATTTTCATGTAATATAAAATTAAGAAAGTAAAATATTAATTTACAATTATATTTAATTCAATTCTAATCCTGTAATTAATTCTGCAATGGAAATATGAAAATGAATATTATTTATGAACTAATTGGTTTCAATAGTATTAATCCATTACTGCATAATGTTTAATAAATTAATTTTCTAGTTAAAAATGAAAGGAAGTGTTGCACTAGTACAAAATTTAATAAAAACAACACACTTAATATATTTTTTCAGTAAAATAAAAGATCAGTGATGATGCCTGTAACGGTCAAATAATTGAAATTATATTAACTTACTTACTATTATCCAAAAATTGGCTGTCCGTTTAAACGGACATTATGCACTAATGGGTTAATTAAATCAATTTATTTTCAAACATACATCAAATTTATGTATAAATATATGTTGGTTGTTATTACAAATTTTAATATCAATATTAAAATTTAATGTTGGCAGTATGTTCAATTTAAACTATTTTATTACTATGTTTGATATTTACATTAAATTTAACGACTTTAAGAGCTACTATTGAATATTAACAGTAAAAAATAACAAATTATATACAACAATTTTATACTCTGAAAAATTCTTATAAAACAGACAAAATAAATAATATATTATTAGTTTTAAACAAAAAATGTAGTTAATAAATTATCAACTATTTTTAATCATAAATAGTAAAGTTTATTTTAAATAATATAAAATATTTTATTAAAAAGTAAATTTTAAAATATTTTGAATTTCTCTCTGATAAAATAACTCATTCTTAGAAGTTAAAAATTCAACCAATATCTTTTTTACATTTCCATCTTTATTAATTTTTTCCGTTTAAAATTTTTTATAAAACTAAAAATTAATGGTAGTTAAAAAGTGTTCTATCTGGGGAATATTTTGAACGACTTAGAATCTCTCAACTAAGTTCTGCTATTTTTTTTTGGGTTGCTAAAGAAATATGTGGTATTACTTGTTATGTTATAAAGTATATCATTTCTTATTAACAAGAATTGGATATTTTTGTAAGTTTATTATTCCAAGTGTAGAGTTATAAACAATATTTTTTAGAATTGATCGTTTTTTAGTTATAAAAATGTATAATAAATTGTTTCTCTCATACCCTACAATATAGATAATATTTTTTTCACATTTAAATTCGGTTTAGATTTTAACGGAGCGAATTATTTAACTTTGCAGTATGGTATTTTCTTCATTACATATTCATATATAATCCACTTATTATTTCCAATTACGAGGCGTTCTAGAAAACTGTTAATTCTTCTTGCGTGAAAGTAGAGGCGAGGACATATTTACACGCTCTTATCTGCTCTTTAAATCAGTTCATGTGGTATCCAATCTTGCATTTTTGTACACAAGTCAAAACTATCTATCGTGATCTAAATTATTTATTGGGCTATATCGAGCTTTTTTGTTATCTCTGATGTGAATATAAACGTGCCTTTTCCAAAAATGTAGCGAAGAATATTATCATTGATCACAGAAGGTTTTCAGAATTTGGTACGTATTTAAGGTTAAAATCTTCATTACGAAATTTCTCGAAACATCTTCTGTGTGTTCTTTCAGATATTGTTTTCTCTAAAAAATTTTAATAAATTTCTGAATGCTCCTGCAGTATCCTTTTCTCGTTTATATCTGTGTCGTTAATGAACTTTATCGATAGATATTTTTCCTTTATTATTCTTTGATAAATATTGATGATAAAATATGTGTTTCTATTTGAAGGAAACTAATGATAAAACACAACGGTAAAAGAAATAACTCGTACATTTCATTGAAATACTTTTCAATGTACTTAAAATAATCATACGCTAAGCGGACATAACTTTTCGGTAAACCTAATATATCATAGGAAGTATCAGACCGTCTCTCTGATGTTCTCTGGGAATATAAAGTCAAATGAGTTAATAAATCATAATTAATGGTGTCACGATAGAGATCAAAGAAAACTTTCTATAAAACCTATGTACCTTCTCACAGAACCCATTCTAGTGATGGAAAACACGTTTGGAGTGGTGTATAAACAGTGAAGAGGATTTATTTTGAAATGGATAAGGCTGAATAACTTTGAAGTATTATAAATAAATGTTATTATGTAAAGTTAAATTTACTTTTAAATAGATCTAGTCAATTATAATGATTTAACGAACGGATATATAGAAATTAAACTGAAAATTTTTCATAAGCTTGCATTAAAAACACATTTTTAATACAATTAATTTTTTAAAACAATCTTATTTAATTATTATTGTATCTTAGTGTTCGTTTATCAGACCAAAAAATTTTACACTATTGAGCTTCATCCCTGTTTTCATTTATTTTGGACTAACGTAAGTTTTTTTCACTAAATAACAATATCGTCTTACTTTAAGACATTTTCATTTAGCTTGTAAAAATTGTCGACGGATCATAAGCTCCTAAAATTTTCTTTATTGACAATTCTAACACTTCTACAAGCTCCGAAGATATTTTTGTTGATTACATAGAGAAGATTGTTTTGATTGTCTGTTCTATTTGGATTCTTTTTTGTTCAATTTTTTATATACAATATTTTTCAATAAATTGAAGATCTTTAACTTCTAAATGCTTTTTTAAATAACATATTTGAAATTTTTACATGGTTGCAAATTTGTTTCATAAAGCTACTTAATTCGATTTGACTCTTTTCAGTTTAATTTAATTTTTAAAATTTTTATATTAACTTTAAATAGAAGATAAAAATATATTTTAATATTTTGATAAATTAACTTTAACAAAATTGAATCATTATCTAAGTATCAGAATATTTCATACAAGATTGCAATAATTATTTATTGTTTACTTTATTTGCTTAGAAACTGATACGCATTTCGGTGGCCATGCTATTAATGTCAGAGCGATATAATATAAACATTTTTGGTCTTAACACATATTCGTCCGCTTGACGAAAATTCGTCATCTTCCAGAGAATCACCCACAGCCAAATGACGAAAATTCGTCATTTGTATATTACAGAGAATAATTGATTTTTGTTCTCTTAATTCTGAGTATATTAAATTATAATTTTAACCAAATAGAGATAATGCCATGAGAGAACTGATTTTAGCTTCAGTTGCATCGCATAACGGTGCAAATGTAATCAAAAACAAAGTAAAACTGTATAAGTCGGTAATGGGTATAAAAGAATTTTATTCAAAGTTTAAGCGCTAGGGTGTTCGAATAACTAAACAAATTTAGTTGTATTATTGTTAATTTTTTTATCCTTTCTTATCAAATAATAAAATATACCTAAAATAGAGGACAAAAATGAAATATATGCAGGCATTTTATCTGATTGTGAGGCAGATTTTTCACAAACTAATTTTGATAATAATGATAGTGACAGTATGTGACTTTTGCAACATTCCCCTTCATACTGGCACATGTTTTGAACAGTACCATTCACTGAAAAATTATTAATTATTTATAAAATTAAAGACTCAAAAATAATGTACTTCATCTAAAAAAAGAGAATAATAACTTTGTGTTTTTAGAAATTCATTTAAACTTTTTTATGAATTTAATTGTTTTTTAACTAAGGAAAGCCAAAAAAAAATAAAAATTTATATATAAAGATAAATTTGTTTTATATAATTTTCCAAGATTTCACTGAAAAATATATGATTTCTAACAAGTTACATTAGTTTTATATAGACCATATCATTTCTACAGATAGTGTCAAAAAATGCCGGGATTTGGCGAATGGCGGTGCAAAAAGTTACCCGACGAATATGTGTTCAGACATTTTTATAAAATCTTGTGACGTAAGAGTAATAATACCTTTGCTTCAAATACGATATCCTTTACTGCCATAAATAAATATTTTTTATTTATGTTTCTATATTTTGGTAGTTCAAAAACAAATGTTTAAGATTCAATAATGAACTATAGAATCTCTTGCAAGTATATTATTATAAAAAATAGCTCATTATCAAAATAATTAAATTATTTTCTTTGTTTCATATGAGAACAAAAAGTTTTGATATTTGGTTTACATTTAATGAAATTAAATTATGAATAAAAGTTGTATCTGCTCAAAAGGTTGGATTGTCTATAGCGTAACATTTTCTAGGAAGGCAATGAATTTTAAATTTTGAGTATCGAGTACGAAGGCTCATGACTCATGAATAACAATAGTTCACACTTGGCTAGAGTAATCTGAATAAAAAATGGCAATGAATAACATTCGAGGCTACCAAATTAATGAGATCAAAAGTGCGACATAGATTCGCAGCCTCTTACTGATCAATGATGAATACACTCACGTCGTTTACGTCTTATTGTCTGTAACCAATAATTTTGGCCATTTAAATAACGATCTTAATTATTTGAAACGCAGATCAGTCTGTTAGTGTTAGATTCTATGCTATCATACAAAACAAGAGTTAGTCATTTACCAAGTTCCTTATTTGTAAGCAAGTAGAAATGTGCAAATAATGTGTTATTTTGAACAAAATAGTATGCGTAATTGATGAGATGCAATACTTTGCCCAAGAAAACCTCCAACTGTCTTATTTGAGTACTGATACAAGTTCAGATTGATCGTACTGAGTTTATATAAAGTATATGATTTGGAAGGTTCTTACGAATTTTGACCAATACTCTATATCAGTGGTTTTTAACCTGAGGTGTGTGCACTCCTGGGGGTCCGAGAAAGCATTTCCAGGGGTGTGAGAGAAGTTTTCTAAATTTTTGATGGAAACTATCGCCTGCGAGAAACTAGCGAACGCATATAAAACCAAAAGCTAGAAATTGTTTAAATGCAATTGATCACTTACGCGTGGCTCAAAAAAGGAGCCTCGCTTCAAAAATATTTTTATGAATAAACAACAATAACGTAGTCATTAAAAATTGAGATATTGTTTTGTATATATGTGTATATGTTCATTTTTCAATAAAAAACGATCTTGTAATAGATGTAATTTCCTAAATAAAGAAATAGAAACACATTTTTCAAGGGATACAAGAACTTATTTTTAGATTCAAAGGGGTTCCGATCACTAAAAAGGTTAATAACCTCTGCTCTATATAAGCTTTATAAGTTTCTTATAAAAAATATATTTCTGGATAATGTGGATTTTTCGAATGCGGAACCTGCGTGCAACAGAGTTGCCGCGACGAAAATGTGTTGCAGTCATATCAAAACTGGGGTGACTGGATACGAGTAAAATATCTTAACTTAACAGACGATATCGACTCATTACCTCCATAAATAAAATTTATGTATATATATGTATATATATATATATATATAAATATAATTTAGATTAAAATTTTATTTGAATTTAAATTTGTATTGAATGCTTACAGTATAGAGAGAAAAATGTGCACTCTTTTAACAAAATGATTAAATAATTTAATTTGATTCAAGCAATACATCAAAGTATTTTTACTATTTAAATGATGTCATTATTCTGAAATTAAATTTTGAATACAATTATTTATTGTTAATTGTGTTTAAATAAAAGTGTTATTTGATTTAGCATAGGAATGCATTTACATAGACGATAGAAAGAGACGTATAAAGCCGCATGCGCATGGTTTATATCAATGTAAGTAACATCAAACAACCAATCTGTCTGTGTTTAAATAAGAGTGTTTTTAATGAATAACATTGATTGGAAGTATATTAAATATGCATATTATAATAATAAGCTTAATAAGATTACAATACATCCACATGTATTTAATGCATCAAAAACGTGAAATTGCCATGTATACCACTTATTTTATAACATTATGTAAAATTTTAATCTATTTATATGAAATACTATTGAAAATATATGGTATTTAAAAATTATCGAAACCTATAACGGTATTTGTAACAAATCTCACAATAATTATGAATTCTTTGTTCTCAGGTGTCATTTTGAAGATTAAAAGAATTTTATGCAATGTTATAAATTATCAATTATATAACTGTATCTAAATAGAGTTGTTCATTGCAGTTATATATTGTGAGTATCAATAAAGTATTGATCTATTTTTATTATATATTACGAACAATATAATACTCTATAGTAATTGGTTTTTCAGGTTTTAAGATGGTAACTCCTGGGGTGCGAAAAAATTTTTTCTTATAGAAAACCAATTGTATCGTTTATACCTACTCAGTCACTACAGGAGAAAGCAATGGAAATCGAAGAAATAAAACGAAAGAATAAATTTTCATAATTCATAATTTTATAAAAGTTTTAATTTGAAAATAATTATTAATCTTACTTAATACATTGTATGCGGACAACATCTCGACGATATACTATTAGTCAGTGCGAAAGATTCAGAGACGCGTTGTCTGCATACGATGTGTTAATCATGAAATAAAAAAAATTTAATTTAATTAAAACATTGATCATTTTCTACTTAAATTTTTATCCCGTGTATTTACCGCTTCTCTTCCTACTACATTTCTTCATTTTGTTACTTGCTTTATTCTGAAGAATTTGTTCATCTACGAGTTTTAGGCATACGATTGTCTGTGTACCTTTTGATTACTTTATTGAAAAGAAGTTTCACTTCTGGCATGTGTATATGAGTATACATATCCTTTTTTTTAAAAAAATCGTACTAATTATCTTTGGTTTTAACATAAATGATTAAATAACATGAATACAATATATTATAAAAAAAATTGTAAAAGGAAGATTTTATAATTCAGTACTTAAATAACGATGATATGGTTATCGAAATTTTCATTAATGAATAAAAAGATAATTAGTGATTATTGAATTCATAAAGTTTTGTGTTATTTTAGAGATTAGTTTATTTGTATAAAAGTAAATTAATCTCTTAAAGTTATATTTTACCAATATAAACATTCTGTTCACTTTTAATATCAAAAATTTTCTCGACTAGCTTGTAATAAAAGTTTAATTTTTATTGTTACCTTTCATATACCGATTTACTAAACAGGTTAAAACTTACGAAAATATATCTCTTATGTTTCATTTTACATTATTGTGTATAAACTTTTGTTGTGGAAATAAGTGCATAGTAATTATAAACTTTGTGGTGTTACTTTATAATTGAACTTTATATAGTAATAGAATTATAAAATGTAAGAAGTAAAATTTGAAGAACGACACAAGTAAAGTTGTATTGATTAGATTTTATGAACAGAAATATATTTTATAAATAATTGTTTGTATTTTTAGAAGTTTAGATTTATAATTGTACATTTATTTCGGAGTTAAATTAATTATTAAAAAATAAAAAATATGAAATAACACACGATATCAAAAATAAAAAATTAATAAATTGGTAACTTTTTTTAAACTCTTAATATAATTGTTTGAATGTTGATTAAAATCCTATGAATTTTAAACAAAATATTTAAATTTTAATTATTAGATTGTTGCATTTGAAAAGGCTGATTATCTAAAGAAAGCTTAAATATCTGTAATTTTTAAAAAATATTTTTTAATAAAAATAAACATCAGAGATAATATACATTTTTTAGTGAGATATAAGTGCATTTATGCCAGTTATGAAAAAACACGAATTTTTAAAATTAAGAAATATCTGAAAGAAGTTTTTGATTGATATTTTTATTGATTTTTTCTCAGACAAAAAATGATCCAAATATTTGAAAAAGTGGTAATCTGATGATGAAAGATCTGATGAATATTATGAATGAGAAAGAGTGTCATTCTGTAATTTCTCGATTGTTCTTCTTAGATATAATATGTAGGTCGAATATTATTATGAAGCAGTAAATTCCATATCTGATAATCAATACAGGAAACATAACATATAATTGCTGACGATTTTTCTTTATCTGGAAACGGTATTTTACAGCATTGATGGTTTCACTAGAGCTTAATCTCTTTTAGAGCTTATTTAATTATTAAATAATAAAAAATATAAAATATAAGGGTACAAGAAATGAAAAAAATATATTTTATTGGTGACTATTTTTTACAAAGTTAGCATAAAATCTACTAATGAAAGATTTTTTAATTATTTGATTATTTTTTAAAGTACTACAAATTAGTAACAAAATTTGTAAATTTTAATTATTTGTAATTATTTTGTAACTTTTTTGTATAATAAATTTTTAATATTAAATATTAAAAATAGATTTTTAATCATTTTCGTAAGTTGAAATTATATTTTATAAATTTCTCGTACAATTATAGTACATTTTCATAAATTAAACACCTACGTATATGTTACATATTATTTTGGTAACTTCATTTGCTCCATATTTCAATCTCGCAAAGTTTCGTAATGTAATAAAAGTGGACGTAGAATATTTTATTGCTTTAATTAAATAATATCTACGTATATATTCTATATACTAATCAAATATAACGTTGTTTACATTTATTACAACTTTTATTAGAACATTTTTAAATATTTTTTATATCTTTTCTTCTGTATATAATAGTCGTAATTAACAATTTAATAATTTTATTTCATTTTTATATTTTTACTGAATAATTTATGTTGAAAAATAAAATATATGCTCATTATTTTTTTGTTCGAACATGTATAATATGTGTATGTTTCAAAACCTCATAATAAATCATTTTAAAAACTGATATTAAAGAATTTTTGTTTGTATTAAATACAGATGATATTATATAGGATGATCCAAATGAGATTAAAGAGGTAGTAAGGAATATTAAGCAAGTAAAGTTGTGTCTAAACCCTTAAATTTTATTTAGGGCATCCTAATCTGGTAGTGTTATGGTGTTATATAGGAAATGTTTGTATATCTAACTACAGAGAAATAAGTCTATCAAATGTGTTATAATTTTTTTACAAAAATTCTTAATAGTAAATTCATTACATTAACAGAAAATCTCATATTAGAAGAGGACTGTGGATTCAGAAAGGAGAGACCATATATTTACAGGGTGTTTATCTTGAAATAAAAGTATTAGAAAAAAGGTAATATTCAAACATAGCATTTGTATTGTCTTTATTGATTACAAAAAGTATTTGATAAAATAAATATGAAAAATTATGATTAATAATAGAAAAACGAAAGCATTTAAAGTTAACACAAATAAATTTTCTTATCCCCAGCACCACAATGGTTTATAATGTATTCAATATTCATTTATTGTTCATTTTTTTGTTTATAACAATAGTCGACTGATGTGTACTTTGATGGCGATGCCATATCGTCAGAGCCTTTTTTTAAAAAAAAGTTAAAAAATGAATAATAAATCATTATTGAACACTTTATAACCATTGTGATGTTGGGGATAAAAAAAATTCATTTGTGTTAAAGTGAATTCGTGACAGTTCTAAATCAATCGATATTGAAATTTATTTATGAAATTAATTAGAGAATATCAGATGAGTTACTTAAGTATGCTCATTTAATCATAAGATTAGTAGTTGTCTTAGATAAAACAAAATTTCTGCTCAATAGAAAAAAATACTTACAAAAAAAATTCAGAAACAAATCTGGAAATTATGATGTTTGAAGTAATAATAATTACTTTGAAAACATATCGTTAAGAAATCGATATTACTTATTGAAATATAACTTTTGGACAGCAAATGTTAATTAATAGAAAAGAAAATGTTATGCTTGACAAAAATTCTAATATTTATTTCATATGAAACATCATAAAAATTAGGTTATTGAATTTATATTACATATATGTACTTGATCTCTCATTAAAATATTACCAATATTCTATTATCTATATTTGATTTGAATAAAATATTTTAAAACCAGGATATAATCGAAATTCTTGATCAGTTTATAAATTAAAAATATGTACTTCCTAGAAAATAACATTTTCTTTATTATTGTACAAGAAAATTGTAATGAAAATAATAAAGAATATTTTGATGAATAAAGTGAGTTTTATTAAAAATAAAATATTTCTATTCTTAACTATAAAATTAGTTATTATATGTGAAGAAAAATAATATTTTATTCTATTATTCAGTTTTCTAATATTTAATAATAAAATATTTTTTAAATGCAAAGTAGAACAGATTCATACTTTCTATATAAACAACAAATAAGTTAAAAGAATGACAATATTATTTATTTTGAACTGTAATAAATTCATTTTTACACAAATTAACTCTCATTCCAACACCACAAGATATTAAAAAAATATTTAATAATTATTTATTATTCACTTTCTTTTTTTATAAGCTGATACGCATTTCGAAAATTCCATCATCATCAGAGCACTGCATTAAAAAATTGATTTTAATTTAGTGCTCTGATAATGAAATTGCCATCAAAATTAGTATCAGTTTATATATAAAGAAAGTGAATAATAAATATTTATTAAGCATTTTTTCAGTATTTTGTGGTGTTGAGGTAATTGTTTATTTTTGTGAAAATGACAATAATATTATCCATCGAATAATAAAAAAATCTTGTATGATTTGAAGAATATGTACGAAATAGATTATTTTTATTCACTGCTCACAGACATTGAGTCGTTCGTAACAGATGGTCCTTCTGAAACTCTCTCGTATATATAGTTCGCAGAAAACTGCACGATTTTTCCATCGAAATGATTTTCTAATGTATGTACATACTTTTGATACAATGACGTAATCAATATCGTCGTTATGTTGACTTTATATACGATTTTCCTTAACGAGTTTAATGTGAATATGCAAATTGCATTAAATTTTCTACGCTACAGTAAATATACGCACAAATACACACACAAATATATACATACATACGTATAATATATATATATATATATATATATATATATATATATATATAACTTAACGATATAAATACTTCCTATCTATATTTTAACACAAATGAATGTTTATCTTCAACGCCACAATGGTTATGAAATGTTCAATAATCACTTATTGTTCACTTTTTGTTTATAAAAAGCATTTTAATAAAAAAGCTCTGACGATGGTTGGTTTGAAATTGAAATGCGCATCAGCCTATATTGTTATAAACAAAAAGTGAATAATAAGTGATTATTGAACAGTTCATAACCATTGTGGTGCTAGGGATAAAAATTAATTTGTGTTAAAGTAAATTCGCCATAGTTTCAAAACAAACGATAACGTTCTATCTAGTTTAAATTTATGCTCTAAATCAGGGGTTCCCAACCTTTTTATACCCTAGAGCCCATTCTAAAATATCGGTAGGGTGGCGGGAACCAGCTATTTTTTAAGGATATTTATAATTTACCAAGGATAAAAAATAATAAACAAAAATAATTTTAAAATAATAAAATTATTGTGCAAATTACATACACACAAAGAAACGTACATACAAAACGTAATACAAAATAAACAAAAAACACACATACAAAGAAATCATTTAAAAAAACATAAAAGAACACATTAAAAAAAATATCAATCTGTCAGTGTGATATTTGGCATTGCATTTCATTGGTCAGTGCCTCGTAATTAGGAGAGTATGACGATAATCCTGTTAGCAAACAATTATAAAGTTGCTCATCGGTGAGTCGAGATCTATATCGTAATTTTATTAAATTCATGTTTGAAAACAACGAGCATAAATATGTTGACCCGAAAACGATTTGATTTTATATTCGCTTTTCAAAAAATGGGAACCTTTCTTTGTCGACTATGTTCCATAAGTGCTCTGATATTAAGGATTTTAGCATAATATGCACATTTTCCATCCAAATGATTTCTAACTCTAGTTCATGCTTTTTGAACAAGATCTGCAATACATGCGGCTAGTTCCATTACACTTATTTGGCAAGTTAAACGATTGATACTTAAAAGAGACAATTGGTTGATATTTGTAAACTGCAGAAATTTTCTTCAAACTGTTTTTGAAGCACTTGAAGGGTCTCAATAAATAATGACACGTTTAATTTATTGTTATCTAGCATTTTCTTCATATGTGGGAAATGCACGAGAGACTTGATCTGTAGATGTGATATCAACAAATCCAATTTCGCTTTAAATGAATTTACAGAGCTTATCATTTCAGCTATATTTTTGTCTTTTCCTGCAACTCCAAATTGAAAGAAATTCAATTTTTCCATGTTCACTTTTTGTTTAGAAAACCCAAATCCACCAGCCAGCAAGAGTCAGTTAGTTCATCATAATTTTCATTTTTATCGTTTATAAATGTTTTTATTTCTTCAATTAATATAAATCTTCAATTTATATTTTTAATTAGTGTTTGTGAAAAAAATTATGTCGAATAGTGGCGGGCGCACATAAATCGGTTCGCGGGCGCCATGGCGCCTGCGGGCACGGGGTTGGGAACCCCTGCTCTAAATGTTATGCTGTTGATAGTCGAGAAAAAAATTATTGAATTTTTTTTGAAGTAAAACTTCTTTAGTAGCGTTGGGGTTAAATTTTTACATGGAACGAAAGTGACGTACGCACAGCGAACGAAAATTCAACTGAAAAAAGTAGGGAGAAATAGAGAAAGTAGCTCTAGTATACATAGAGCATAGGGTAGAGAGGTAGTGAGGCCCATTACGCAAGCGCTCCTTGTTAACATATGATTACTATTATAAAACAATAGACAGCATGTTGTATTTACTATTTGTACAGCACGAAAAGTATTAGCAAAAACATCAACGGATCGCAGTCGAGAATACAGAGTACGAAAAAAGAACCAACAATCTACAAATCCTTTATTAAATCAAAACAGTATTGTAATGAAGCAAGAAGTGTCTCTACCAGACACTGCTGATGTACATTTAAATCCAACAGAACCGTCCACAATAAATAATATAATTACAGATCAAGTTGAGGTGAGCCGAGATTCATTTTCACCTTACAGCAATTATCATCGATTTAAAGTTATTCACGATGAACTTACAAAAAAATGTATAAACAATTTGTTTGGAAATGCGTGCTCAGTATGTGATAGGTTGTGGTTTCAAGATGATTTAAAAAGTCCACCTCCTAGTTATAAAGAAATTTTTACAACATATAGTGACAATAGACATCAAACTTTGCGCCACATGCTTCCAAAGTTTAAATAAAAACAACATTCCAACAATGTCGACATTTAACGGATTCAAATTCCCAGAAATACCTCCTTTTCTACCGCCATTAGATTTGATTTCAGAGAAACTTATTTTATCGAGGATTCCCTTCATGCAAATATAGAAGATTACGATATGTAAATGACCAGTATGGTATTTATGGACAAAATATCAATGTACCTGTCTCAGTTGACACGATGGTTAAATATCTTTCAAAGAACATGATGATGACCATGATATAAATGTTCATATCAAGGGTAAACAAATTACAAATCAAGCTATTTGCACGGTATAGTTAATAAACGTACGATAGAAGCTTGGGTACAATTTTTGGTACCATCTCCACTTTATACAACATATGATATTAAAATTGAACAATTATTTTTTCAACGACGATCAAATTCATTACGGAATCCCTCAAGAAAATATCAGTGAACATATTCTTGTTGAAGATAGTCTCACTGCCCAACAACATACCCTATTGTGGAATGAGGAACAGTATTTACGTATAGCACCTGGTGAACAAAATGTGCCTCAAAGATTGCTATTTGATGAACATTCCCAGGAACTATCTATTCCTTCAGTTTATTATTACTTTACGGTAAAGAAGTTTCACTTCTGACGTGTGTACATAAGTACACAGACCCTTTTTTAAAAGATGAAAGATGCAAAGAATGATTAATAATTTATATTCAGCATTTTATGTTTGACATTAAAAATTCACAGGTAGTTAATTGCATTACATATATTTAAATAAAATAAATCAATTACAAAGTATACTGTTCGAAAAAAGTGAAGAAATTTACTATTTAACTAATAATTAATTTTTAACTGATAAATGTATACCTCTCCATAATTAAAATTATAATCTTCTATTAGGACAAAAAGGCTTATTATGTCATTTGAAAAGATATGATGTGTAAACATTATACAGTTCTGACATCTGGGCATTACATTTGGATGACTCTGTATGTATGTATGTATATATATATATATATATATATATATATATATATATATATATATATATGCACTCATATAATGTACACATTAGTTTCTATAAAAAAATTCTAATGTATTAAAAATGAAAATTTAATATAATATTATATTTTAATTAATAGAAATCTTTTAAGATAGTGATTATACTTAAATCAGTGTATTTACCATTACCTCCGACGTTATGTATTTTTTAAAAAACTGAAGACCATCAATTTCATTAATTAGTATTAAGGATATATAATTAAAAGTTTTTACATTGAGAAACAATTTATTATAATTTCAAGATATTATGAAAGAACTGTCTATTTTCAAATTGAAGGAAATTATTTTCTCTTAAATAATATATTTAATCTTATAATAAAATATTATTTCGGTAATATATTAATAATCAAAGAAGATATAAATGAAATAATGATTATTGAAGTGAAACTTCTTTAGCGGCGTTGGGTAAAAATTATTTCTTGACGCGGAAACAGTTATGAACGGAAATCTGAATGCATCATTTTATCAGCGGTTCATTTGAAAATTTTCCCTTGGTCTCTCATCTCCTCGCCGCTTCTCTTCCTACTACATTTCTTCATTTAGTTATTTGCTTTGTTCTGAAGAATTTGTTCATCTACGAGTTTTAGACATACGCTTATCCGTGTACCTTTTGATTACTTTATTGAAAAGAAGTTTCACTTCTGGCATGTGTATATGAGCACACATATCCTTTTTTTTAAAAGAAACATTAATTATAATACATAAAATATGATATTAGTTATGATTATTGATAATAACTATTTATCGTGTATTATTAATGAAAATTAAATCAATTATATAAAATACGAAGTAATGATTTAATTTATTTTCTATACAAACCTAATATATTGTTAAGGTATTTCAATTGTGTATAATCAACCGAATTTCTTTTATACTGATGTTCATTTTATCTTTTCAAATATTCTACAATACACAAGTTTTTATAACGTTTCTATACAAAATCAAATAAAAATACCTACGTTTTCTATTTATAACTACTATTTTTCTGAATCTATATACATGATCACATCATCCTTTACCTATATAGTTCGCCACACAAAATAGCGTTATCATTATTTCCGATATGTTGAATAGAGAACACGGTAGATTGATACGCTTCACATTTTTTTAATACGTTTTGAGACGATAAAAAACGATTCTGCGACGTTATCTAGGTCTGACAAATCGCTTGGACGATCTTTTAAGAAACTTACCTCGATAATATGTTCAGTGGAGATCGGTATGACGTGTAGATACGAACTTATGGCACCAGGTATCGCGAACAAGATCGCTAACAGCCATATGAAAACGGATACGGCAATAGGGAGCCGCGTCGCGCATTTTCCGCCACCTGGAAAGACGACAGAAAGAGATAACGATGGATAGAGTGATGTATGATTGAAGTTTTATGACGTCATGATGACGTTTGTTTAAGTTAGCTATATAGAAAGTTGAACTTTTATTTCATACTTATGCTTGTTAATGCGCTTCAGAAGATTAAATGGAAATAAAACCAAAAGTATTTAATTAATTAGTTAAATTTTAATTTTTTATTGTTAAGCATATTCTATGGCATAAATGATGAAATATATTTTTATTTATATGATCACCACGACTACGCTTGACAGTGCATTCGTTTAGTCCAATTTTTAGTCATTTTTTACATAATTGTGGTCCAATTTCATAAATTACACGTTCAATGTTTATTTTTAATGCTTCTGTTGTTTGTGGTATAACGACACATACACACACGTACACACACACACATACACACAATATTTTATTAAAACCTTACAACATCTAATTAATTTCAATTTTTTTGATGTTGTTCTTATAACATTATTTCTTTTATTTTTAAGAAGAGGTTTTTATATTTTGTAATGTAGATACAACTTATCAAAAATAACAAAAATGTTTCTATTTAATTTTTCATTTCATGTTAAAGTTAAAAGACATATTTTTTGTCCTCTTATAGTAGGAAAATTTTTTGTTTTACGATTGTCAGAAAAATTTTCTTGTGAAATAATAAATAACATTTTGTAGTTATTTTTTAAAAAAATTCTAAGGTATTTAAAAATTATTAAAACATGTAAAATATTTAGTTTCTGCTAAGCAATTATTAATCAATTGCACTCGAAAGACAAAGATATTATAAAAAATGATGAAGATAATAATACCAATGTATAGCGGTGTACAAGGACTTTCACAGAAAATAAACTGATTTAACAAAAATTAAGGCAAAATTCCACATATTTCTAAAAAGTGAAATATATAAATAAGTAATTTTTGTGAATTTTTTGGAAAATGAAAACCGTAGGGAATACTAACGTTAGTGTATTAAAATGAAATACATTTGTGTATTCCATTTATTGGTAACAGATATTTTCTTTTCTTATATAATTACTATTCATTACTTAAGCTGTACGTAAAGCTACGACGAAGAATAATACAGCTAAAACAATGAGACGACAGAAAAAACATGCTAAAATATCTCACAGCAGTAAAATAAAATAGATTAAAAGTGTTTCACGATCTTTCAATTCCATTTAAATAAACAATGAAGAAAAAAAATTATGCGCAAAAGCAGAATAACTGAAATAAAAATGAAAAGATAGATTAATAATAAGAGTAACAATGAAAAAATTTTAAAATGTAATTTTATTTTAGATTAGAATAATAGCATGAACGGAGTGGACTTTCAGATAATTACATATTCAGTTTCTCTATGATGAGAAAATTTTTTAAAAGTTATAAAAAATATTCTCTTACTAAATAATTATTGCATTTTTCATACGTTTTGAAATATGAATAAATATTGCATAATTATGATAACTATAAATTTTAATATCAATGTTTAAATATTATATCATCATTAAGCTAAATTTAATTATTTTATTGCTGTGTTTGACAGTTATATTAAATTTTAATAGCTTGAAAAAGCCACTATATCATTAATAATATTAAATATGATGTTATGCCATCCTGTTAGTAATGTCTAAAAGTTTAATACAGAAAGTGTGTCATAATTGTTGTTTTTGTAGTATGGTTCAATAATTAAAATATTTACAAGGGCTTATATAGGTATGTTCAGATAAGTAAAATAAATGGAATAAACTTGACTTAATTTAATTAGTATTTAAATAAATCTTTATGAAAACGGACGAGTATGAAGAGCGCATTAAACATAAATTTATTTATCAATTTAAAGAAGTTATTAGTGAATAAGAAGCTATATAAAATATTCATCGCATTGTTAAGTAAAATTAGACTTTAATTAAAAGAAAATATCGATGATTGATTCAGAAATTTAGATCAGGTTACTAATATTAAAGTAATTTACAACTTTAGGTCGTCTTGTTAAAATTAATGGTGATTTGTTATTAAATACCCTTAAATAAGATTAAGTTGTAATCCTTTAAGATCTAATAGAAGTTTAATTCAACTTATTTAGTTGTTCATTAACATTTATTCTTGGAAAGATGTTAAAACTTAATAAATGAGTTTTCAACAATTTATTGGAAACAAATCTTTGAGCAAGAGTAGGTATTTACACATTTGTAAGGGTAGATATCCATTTTAAGGGAAGTTTTTACTGGAGATGAAATATAGATAGTTTATTAGAATATTAAGAACCGAAAATAAATATTTAGTGCATGTGAAGTAGCTACAACACAATTCAAAGTGGACCTCCATCCTAGGAAAATGTTGTTAAATGTTTGATGGGATATTTTTTATATAATCTACTTAAAGTTGTTACCAATTAATGTAATTATTACAGTAAGTCTCTGTTCTCAAATTTAATATTACTTTGTGTTAGAAGAAGTTGTGAATAATGATTCTAACCTTTTTTCACTTAGAGCAGTGAAACATGAATCTTAAATTCCAGAATCATTTAATGACCCCAGATAAAAAAAGATGAAAGAAATATGCATATTAGAAATAGCTTGTAGAGACAGGAGAAAGAAATATGCATATTAGAAATAGTTTACAGAAACAGGAGAAAGAAAAGTTACGAATATTATATCGAAAATGAGAAGCTTATAATGGAAATTGCTGATCATATTATAAGAAGAGAAGATTAACGATGAAAAAGAGAAATTATTGATTGGAAACACAGAAATTTAAAAGCTACAGAAATAAATTCATAGATAAATGAAACAGAGACATAAAAAAAATCGTAGGGGTGGAATATAGGAAAAAGATTTTGAATAGCTTTAAGAGAAACTTTTTTGAAGAGGTTTTTATTTAGCATAAGATAGAAAAAGCTTGTTAATATATATACATACATACAAATATACATATATATATATATATATATATATATATATATATATATACGATCGATATATGGCGGATAGCTTTTTATGTATGGTATATATATGTAGAGATGAGAGAGAGAGAGAGGGAGAGTTTTAAGGGTCAATAGAACTCTAAATTGATATCCCTATCGAAAAGTTCTATCTAACCATAAAAAATCTTTATATGTTGTGTGTTTAATCAACACGCGAAATTCTTTTCGTCCATTATTTATATATATATATATATATATATATATATATATAGTGGTGTGTGTGACTTATGTATGTGTGTGTTTATATATATATATATATATATATATATGTGCATGTGCGTGTCTGTGTGTATAAGATAATTTTAGATGAGAGTAATAATAATTAAAAATGTTTTGTTTTATTTCTCAAATCGAAGTAGGGATAAAAATTAGGTTTTCTTTATAATTTTTTCATTTAGTTCTTTTCCTGTATTATGTTATCATGTATATATATATATATATATATATATATATATATATATATATATATAATTTAAACTATATATTAAAAAATATGTATGGTGTTATTTTTTTACGATTAATTCTTGCATAATGTGATTTTCATTATGCGAAATTTCTATGGAAAGAAAGTTTGATATTATATATACATATTAGATATAAATATATATATATATATATATTTATATATATATATATATATATATATATATATATATATATATATATATATATATATATATATATATATATATATATATATATATATATATATATATATATATATATATATATATATGCATGTATGTGCGTACATATAAATGATTATACAAGAACTTGTATGACAATATAGACATACTGTTTTGTCAAGTCTTGATAAAACAGACAGCTTTGTGCGAGGAGAATAATGTGAACATGATGAAGTTTTAGAACTTGTGAACGGCTTTGTAACTTTAACATATTTATAATAAGAATGTTGTGCAGAAATTTCGTTTGGAATTTTTGTTCAACGAAAGTTACTTTTTGACAAGGTATTTTTATATATGTATATTTAATATATATATATATATATATATATATATATATATATATATATATATTTATATTTAATATATATATATATATATAAATATATATTTATGAATAGTACGAAAATAATTAGAAAATCTACTTAAAGAATGTTGACTAAAATGAATTTTTCAAAAACATAATCAAATATTTCTTTTTTTTTCAGCTGCTAGTGATCGAAAAACTTCGGTTTGGTGACATCCTCCTGATGCTACAAAAAATGTATAGATACATGTAAACAAGTAAGTTGCTAGGTTTTATTTTAATTACATTTATGTTGTGATTTATTTTTTTAGTTATAATTAAAAATGGTATAGATTTTTTTATTATTAAGTTAAATTTAGTTAAAACTATTAGAACTTATAAAATAATTATAAAAATTGATTTTATCTTAAAATATGCATTATTATATATTTTTATGTAACCACTAAAATTTTCCTACAGTTAAAACAAAATTTATAAATTGTATTTTCATCCTTGTTCTTGTATTTTTTTTTTAAATATAGTACTATCCTTTCGTCTTATCGGTAAATATTATTAATATATTGATTGACGGTTAAGAGTTATCCATAGTTCAAGCCATTGATAGAAACATATAAAAGTTTTTTCACCACATATTTTTTTTAAAAAACTAATCATTTGTAATTGATTACTGGATATTATTTACTGATAAAATTGTTCTACTTACTTAAGATTTAACCAATGTTCGAATACAAAATGAAATTTTGTATCTTTTTTCGAATGCTATATATATAACACAGGTAATCCCCGTATAACACAATATTCTTACAACATGGTTTCGTTTTAACACGGTTCGAGAATTGGGGGAAATTCGCGTATAAAACTGCATTCCAGCAACATAGTTTGAAAATTTAGAAAATCACCGTACAACACGAAACGTGATGGGAGTTTATAAATGCAATCACCATTTCATTCGATATTTTCCATTCGAGCATGTGTTGTGTCAGATTTGCGTATAGAATTTTGGAATTTATTAGAATTTTAAATTCATTTTGTTCATGGAGTATTAAACATATTTAAGACTTCACTGTTTTATTTTTTTCTATATACATACGTTATTTAAAATGTTAGTTGTATGTACTATTGAACCTTTTTTAAAGAAATTCTAAGTCAATTAATTTGTAACCATAAACTATATTTGTTTGAAGTAAAAAAGTACCTCTTAAAATAAATTTCATCTTGCTAAAAATAAAAGTACAGATTTTGGATCGTCTTCAAAAGAGGAAAAAGTATTATATGTTGCAAAATCTTAAATTTAAACGAAATAACAATCCAGACCATATAAAAAAATAAACAGAAAATTAGAGCTTCTGTTGCTGGAAGTTGATCTATTTTAGCAAATATGACAGTTCACCCTAGAGAAAATGGAAAAAGTTTTTAGTAGTTGGATTGATGACTGTTCAAAAAAAGGATTTTACTAGACACCAATGATATTAAACATAAAGTTTTAAAAATTTACAACCACTTACGAAAAATGTGGAATTTATTATTAACACCGACTTTGTTGTTAACAAAGGTTGATTTGACTGTTTTAGAAAACGTTTTTTTATTAAAGAACACAAATATATAACGGAATGCGCATTAGCTGATAATGAAATTGCCAAAATTTATTTAAAGAATTTTTAAAAAAATATTAAACAGGATGAGTATACAACACATCAGGTTTTTAATGTCGATGAAAAAGTTGAAAAAAATGATTGAAAAATATGATTGGTGAAAAAAATGCCCAAGAGAATATTTATATCAAAAAATGGAAAAGTTGCACCAGATTTTAAGATATCAAAATACCGTTTAACATTACTTATTTAGAGTAACGCTTCAGGCGATCACATTGTAAAATCCATGCTAGTTTATAAATCCTTCAATCTTCGTGCAATGAAAAATCTAAGAACACTTTACTGATATATTGGACCATAAATAAGAAATCTTTGGTAACTACTGATTTATTTTAAAAATGGTTCCTAAATTATTTTATACCAAGTGCGGAAAATTACTTAAAGCAGATGATATATTGGATAATGCACTAAACCATCCAAAAGATTTAAATCACTCAAATGTTGAAATAATATTCCTGTTAGCGAATACAACTTCATTGTTTCGGCCGTTGGTCAGGAAATTATATAATAGTTACATTTAAACTCATTACATTAAGGAATTGTTGAAATGAGTTTTGAATAAAGTCGATGACTAATGTATCTCTGTCATGAAGGCATGAAAACTCTTTACAATTTTGGACTGTATTAATCTCATAACTTTATCTATCAAATAAATAAAACAGTCAACATTAAATGTCTGTTGGAATAATAAATGGCTAAAGTCGGTACAAAGCAAAAATCTAATCTAACTTTGTTTGTTCCTTCATCTTTGCAAGTTTCTTTCTTTATCTTTTTTTTCCTCTTGATCATCATTTTATAATGATTTTCAAATAATCTATAATTCAAATAATTTATAATGATTTTTTCGTGAACCTATTGTTTTTTTTCTTCTTACTATGCCCTACCCGAACTCATTTCATGTAATTTATTTATTCTATTATATTAGTTACTCTTCCTTGTTCTCGTAAATATTTGCAAATTTTTTTTAACATGTTTATACATTTTTTTATTATTCATTTTATATTTTGGTAAATTTTCAAAAGTTTTTGATTAATTTTTGCAATCAGTGTACCAGTCTCTGTCCTGTTAGTACAAGCAAGTAATCCTTTTTGATTATATGCTCCTCATTTTAGCTTCAATGGAATTTTACTTTTCATCATATTACCATTTTTCAAAAGCTGCTTATGTTGCCTTAATTCTCGATATGATCTTTGGTCATAGGTTATCATTATATCCTAATCTTTCACTAGGTATTTAACTTCATTCACTGGTTTCAAACTTTGGCCCATTAATGTTAATATTATTTCTCTAAAAATCTATTAAACATGATTTCATCTGTGTAGATATTTATTTTTAATTCGAATCTTGTATTTTTTCTGAAGGTATTCAAATTATCGTTTGAGTTCTTCTGGTTTTTCATTTATATTTATATATATATATATATATATATATATATATGTATGTATGTATGTATACGAGGGTCGTTTGAAAAGTATAGTAAATTTATTTATTGTTTAATTTATTTATTTAATTAAATTTTTCAATTTAGTTTTTCTTACTTTTTACCATACTTATCAAACGACCCACGTATATATATGGCTCTAATGAGACTGAAAGATAGGAAGAACAGTAAATGATAGGCAAGTAAATGTATATTTAAAATCTTCAGTCCCATTTGGGCCACTTTATATATATATATATATATATACGAGGGCCGTTTGATAAGTTCGTGTAATTTCCGAAAGATGGCACCACTGGTGCATATCGAGGTTATTTTTAATTAGTAGCACCTCTTGGAAGAACACACATCAAGTTTCAGCCATATCGGTCTATTCCTTTGTGTTTGACAATCGTTGGAATCAAGGAAATCGAGTGATTGTCAAATAATGGACGAAAAAGAATTTCGCGTGTTGATTAAACACTACTTCATTAAAGACAAAACGCCTCAGGAAACTAAACAGAAGCTTGATAAACATTATGGTGACTCTGCACCTTCGATTAGTGTGGTTTATAAGTGTTTTCAAAATTTTCGTAGTGGCCATATGAGCACAAGAGACGCTGAATGTTCTGGACGCCCTGTTGAGGTCACCACTCCAGAAATCATTGATAAAATCCATGATATGGTGATGGATGACAGAAAAGTGAAAGTGCGTGAGATTACTAGTGCTGAATGCATCTCGTGTGAACGGGTACATAATATTTTGCACCAACATTTGGACATGAAAAAGCTATCCGCCAGGTGGGTGCCGCGATTGCTCACGATCGACCAAAAACGAGGTCGTGTGAAGTGTTGCAAGAACGGTATTGCAGCTGTTTCAGCGAAATCCGCAGGACTTTAAGCGTCGTTTCATCGTTGTAGATGAAACATGGATACATCACTACACTCCTGAGACCAAAGAGCAGTCTAAACAATGTGTTATCAAGGGGGAATCTGCTCCGAAAAAGGCGAAGACAATTCCTTCGGCCGGGAAGGTTATGGCGACTGTCTTTTGGGATTCGCAAGGAATAATCTTTATCGACTATTTGGAAAAGGGTAAAACCATTACAGGTGCATATTATTCATTGTTATTGGATCGTTTGAAAACCGAGTTGCAAGAAAAACGTCCCCGATTAGCCCACAAAAAGTCCTCTTTCATCACGACAACGCACCAGCTCACACCTCAGCAGTTGTGGCCGCAAAACTAATGGAAATAGGGTTCCAAATCGTTTCACATCCCCACTATTCTCCAGACTTGGCTCCATCGGATTATTATTTGTTCCCTAATATGAAGAAATGGCTCGCGGGAAAAAGATTTTATTCGAACGAGGAGGTGATTGCAGGAACGAATGACTATTTTACAGACTTGGACAAATCCTATTATTCGGAAGGGATCAACAAACTAGAGCAGCGTTGGATGAAGTGTATAAGTCTAAAAGGAGACTATGTTGAAAAATAAAAACGATTTATTCAAAAAAATTAAGCAGTTTTTATTTTTACACGGACTTATCAAACATCCTCGTATATACAGGATGGCCCAAGGTGAAGTAAATAGTAATGACATATATATATATATATATATATATATATATTATATAAGACTGCAATTTCATTTTTCTTAAATTATGATTTTTCTTTGAAAAAAAATTATCTCAAAAAATAAATAAAAATAATAGTTAAAAAAGTACGCATAGTAACTAATGAATGTCAATTTATCATTCGCTACATTTATTGCTTTAGTTTAAATCATTCAAATTTCTCAATTACAACTTTTTTTCCAGGCCAAACAAATATTTGAATTCAGTTTTTTTATCTCATATAAATTTTGTAATATATATATATATATATATATATATATATATATATATATATATATATATAAATTTCTGTGCATATAAAAATATTTCCAGTATTCTCAAAAGAATTCCGTGTACGAGATTCGCACAAATATAATTTAAAAATACCAAAAGAGAGGAATGATGAAATTGTAAGACAATATGAGAGAAAGACGATAATCAAAATAGTTTTAAAGATAAACGAACTTTCGGAATACAGACTGAAAATAGATATTGCTGCGTCGTCGATCGTTTAACATATTTTTTCAACGTATCGTTTTCGAGTAAAAACCCTCGTCTGATCGTGACACAAATAGGTCCATAACTATTATATATCAATAACTGGACTGTTCACGATCGAACTGACACATGTGCAGTACAACGACGAAAAACTAATTCCCATTTGCTGTTCTGAAAATAACAAAATATTTGCGCTTGGAAATTTTCAAATGCCGTTCTTGTATGTCTATTTTATTCTGTTTACTTTTATATCTTTTCATTTTAAATATATATATATATATATGTGTGTGTGTGTGTGTGTGTGTGTGTGCCTGTATTAAGTTGTAGTTTAAAAACATCTTCTCAAGTATTTTTTAAAAAATATTGAGAGATTTTCATCCTGTTCTGAATACGATTACTTATGTGTTTTCTTGAACGAAAGTGATTACTAAACGAAAACAAGAGATTTAGTGTTATTTTTATGGTTCGATAAAAGTTTAGAACATAAGCTGTTTTGTCATAAACTTTTCTTAACCATAAACTAATGTTGGTGATGTTTTTAATAGTTACTTTGAGTTTCAGTTGGGATAAAAATGTCTCTAAACATTATTTGTTTAGCTCTGTTTTTAATCCAATTTATCGTTTTTTTTTTATTACGTTAGTTTAAAATCTATGATAAATATCAATTTTAGAAAAAGAATATCATTTTTTCGTTAGTAAATACATATATTTTTTAACCATATTTTATTATTCAAATATAATTTTACTGAATATTCTTTTCAATTTTGATTAATTATGATATTTTAAACAATTTTTCATTTAGTTAGCAGAAAACTAGCATTTTATAAAGTGATTTCAGTTAATTATTTGTTTTGTTATGCCATTGCTTTCTAACACGAAAGAAATATTTTGTTAATTATTGTATATTAAGTAAGTAATCAAAAATGCTATAGTCCTTTTTTCATTTCATTTGCAGTTTTGTAGTGAACATTTTTTCTTCTTTATACAGTCAAGGCTATCGAAATCCGGACACGCAAATATAACGTTTTTTTTCGGTATTTTTCTTCCGTGTAAGTAGATAGGTGAAATGCGCCTTTTGGACGATTTTTGTATGCCTATGATCCTTTTAAAATGGAGAGAAGTATCCATTTTATTGGACGAGTTTTACTTAACCCATTGAGCTCTATAAACGCATATATGGGTTCCCACACAGACATTCAATTTGGGCCATGAACGCAGATATGTGTTTTCAGACTCTGGGCTATGAACGTATCTATTGGTTCTCAAAATTTGGGCTATGAACGCATATAATGCGATTGATGCTTGTAAGTCTAGAGATATTAAAATATAGTAACCGTTTGGGTTGCTTTATTGCAATCGTTTATCAGAATTGTTCATTAGACTTATGTGTGCATTTATTGCGCATTGGTTTACAAATTGTCGCTACCAAAGACTGAGATTATAAGAGCAGCTACGTACCTATTTTTTGACATTTGTTCTCGCTTTTTAGTACTTTTTTACCCTAAAAATGTCTAAATATAAGATGGAATTCTTCTTATATATTATATTATAACTGCGTTCGAAAAAGTACAAAATGGTATAAAAAATATTTTTTCCACCTCTTAGACCTCGCTATATATAATGCATACTCGTATATTCTTCACCAAAGAGCTAATAATAAAACTGAAACATTTGCAAAATTTCATCTACTTCTCATAAAAGATATTTTACGAAAATATCCACCATGCAGAGTAGAAGCTAAAGGAGGAAGAGTTCATTCGGACGACCTTCCATTTAGGTTAACGGAGAGACACTTCCTTACATTTTGCATAACTAAAGAAAATAATAAACTTCCTTCACGGTGAAGATGCACTGTCTGCGCTAAACATAATCGCAGGACTGACTCGCGATATGAGTGCAGAAAATGTAATATTGGTCTATGTATTGAACCATGGTTTGAGATTTATCACACAATACAAAAATATTAAATTTTCAATTTAAAAGATATAATTTTTTTTTATATTGTTCATGTTATTATTGCTTAATGAAATAAATGGTTCTGTTAAGGTTTTTGCGGTCACTGCTTAAATTATTTCAGCTACAATCAACATATTTTGCCATGAAATTTTAATCAGCCCAGCATGCGCTTCGTCGTAAAAAGTAGGCAGCCCAGCGAGTGATTCGTCGTAAAAAGTAGGCGGTCCACAGCACACGCTTAACTTCGCACAATTCAGCGCTCAAAGGGTTAAAATGGAGAGAAGTATCCATTTTATTGGACGAGTTTTACTTAAAATGAGCGAAGAAAAGAAAATCTGTTTTATTAAGGTCTCTATTCAATAAGTAAAGCTCTAACAAATCATGTAATGGAGACATGAAACTGTTACAAATTAAATTGTTTTCAACTGTAGACGCATTACCATAAAAACACTTATTATTAATATTTTGTTAGACCTCTCTTTTTTTCAATAACGCATTTATTGTGGTTCAGTATAGAATTGACTAATTTTTTCTTCCTACCACACTTTTTGAATGAAACAATTCAACTCTTTTAATGTTTTTGGTCTTTTTTCAGCAACTTTAACTTTAACAAGTCTCAAAAGGTTTTCTATAGGATTTCAATCGGGGCTCTTCCCGAGTCATGACAACTTTGAAAACTGTAGTTCGTTTAGATATTTTTTCAACTTAAACGAAAAGAGACATTTAACTAAAAAAATAGCTTTCTATCCAGTTATTCAAATAAGGTGGAAGACGTAAGCGTCAAAACCTACCAGTTGAGCACGATGACATGGCCCAGAGTCGTGTTGGAAGATAACGTTTCCTGGCAGTGAAAGGTGTTCTTCTATCGATGGCACAAAATTTTCTTCCAAAATTTTTTTCTATCGATTCCCATTTACAATACCATCTATTAGAGCTAGTGTCAACTGGCTCTAATAGATCTCTTTTCATGGTGACCAACAGCATGAAAAGAAAAGCATCCCCAGACCATTTGGTTGATCCTATGCTTAACAGTTTTTATGACGCAGTGAAATGTTCATCCTTTCTTTTTCGGACATACAGCCTTCCATCGGACCAGCACTTGTTGAATTTGGGCTTGTCTGAAAAGTTTACATTTCTATAGTCTATTTCAATCCAATTTTCATGATCTTTGGCCCACAGAAGTAGTTTTTGAAGCATTTTTTGTGCGTATTGGCATTTTGGTGGATTTTCTAGCGCACAATTGAACTTCCTGAAGCCTTCTTCTAACAGTTCGTGTACTTATTTCCGATCCATCTCCATCCACAAACTCTCTTCTGATATCCTCCGCAGTTTTAAAATGATTTCTCAAAGACAGCTCGATTAGGGTGCTATCTTGGCGGGCCGTTGTTTTCCTTTTGGCTCTGAATCCCTTTTTCTGATTAATAGAGTATGCTTTACGATTTTTTTTTAATTTCAGCTATTATCTGAATCCGAATCGGACGATTATCTGAATCCGAATTTATCATCTATTTTATGAACACTTAAATTCTTTTTTGACAAAGCCAAAATATTAAGTTTATCTTGTTTGGTTAGTTTTTTATATTTGCCATTTTTACATTTTTCATACTCTCTAACTTCACTTAAAATGTTATTTTACCAACCACTTGTTGCAGAGTGAAAGGAAAAGTGTAATTTATGTATGTTTGCATAAAAACAATGCAAAGAACAGGGACTTCTCCGGTTTATTGGCTAAAACTGCTTGAAAAAACAGTGTTTTCAGAGTGTCCGAATTTCACTGGCGACTTTTGTATATATATATATATATATATATTGGAATGAAATTACTAGCAATTAGAAAGAACTGAATAGTAAACTGAAAGTAATAAACTTTCCAATCAGTTTAATTCATTGAATATATATACTATTTATTTTGAAACTGTGGCTAGTTTATTTTCATGGAAATAAATTACCATCGTAAAATATCTTGTGTTGTTGACGGTAATAATTTATTTGTGTAAAAAATTTTTAAATATATTTTTGTAGATGTTAGTATAAATTTTCTACAAATTTGTTTTCTGCATAATACATTTATAATCAAATAAATAAAAAATGAAAAATAGAAGCGTGTATTTTAAAATCAATTTATTGAATTTTAATATTTTTTAAAAAACTTCCTATCAAAATAAATTTCAAACAAAAAAAATAAACTGATAAAAAATAATTGTGTTAGATATATATTTTGCTAAAAATATATAAATATAATTCAACTTAAATATAAATTCAATCAGAAAAACAATTCAGTCGTATCAAATATTTACAAAAAAGTATGTATTTTAGTTAATTTGATTTGATATGAAAATACTTTGGGATTACAGTAAAAAAATGATAAAAAAAAACTTTCGACAGACGTGCGTTTCAATTTACAACAGGATTTCACATACATAGAATTATAATAGATTCTATAACCTTGTGTGGCGTTAATAAATCGTTCTCAGGATCCTCAATACCGAGAACGATGAATTTTTTCTATGAACATAAAAATATCAGGTGTACGTGTCACACGACGGAAAATAGGCGTCTTTTGGGGGTACGTAAAATGCTGGCTGAATAACGTCGACGTACATTTTGCACAGATTATACATTGACAATAAGCTTTTCGTATAAAACTTTAAACGTGTTTGAATATAAATTACGTTACGAATTGCTTTACATGTAACGCGCGCCATTCTGTTCGAATAACGTTATACAGCGTACGAAGTTCTGTGTGTATACATGTATGTATGTGTGTATTTTATCTGAGAACATTATATTTACATGAGACGACACATGTGAACAGATGGTTTGGAGGACAAAGCAAAAAACGCGGTTACGTTCGTTGATCGATGGAAACTCTTTCATTTTTTCCGTTACCTGATGAGGGTTTTTTATTTTCATTGTTACAGATGAATAATGTATTTGTATAGAGTTTATATTGAAATATTTTTTATATAAAATTATAGAGAAATATGTAAGAAAATTATTGAACCAATATTGGATCAATGTATATTGTATCAATATTTGAAAAAGAATGTTTCATGTCAATTTTATTTGTTGAAACAAAACTTTATTTTAATATTGTAGTAAGTAAAAATAGACATTGAAAAATCTGCTTGATTTAATTTTAATTCATAAAATAATAACGAATCTAAAATAATTTCAAAATTAATAATAATTAAAAATGAAAAAAGTTCAACTGAATTATTGTTGTAATAAATAAATTTACGATATTTTTTTTTTAAAAAATGTTTTTTGAATTTCAATAAGTAATAGTTATTAATTTTTATTGATATATGTTAAGAACTCAACACCAACACCTTTTAATTGAGATTCCTTTTGAAAACCATAAGTATGCATTCTTTTGATTTATATAGTAGAATGAATAAACGAATTTTTTTTTTGAGTTTTAATATTTTTATCAATTTTCTCTTATTAATTCTCGTAGTTTTTAATTTTTTTTCGACAATAATTTCTTTATGAGAACATGTTTATAAAAATACATACGAGTGTCGTTTGATAAGTATGGTAAATTCATTTATTGTTTAATTTAATTAATTAAAATATTTTTCAATTTAATTTTTCTTACTTTTTTACCATACTTATCAAACGACCGTCGTATATTGTTGTTACACTTTTTCAAAGTTAGAGAATTATGAATTCAATCAAAGGTATTGTTAAAGACAATTTTTTTTTTTATCAAATGAGGAAACCGATTTACTAAATACTTATTTCTGACGTATAATACCAATCAAAATTTTACTTCCAATTTTTGAAGTTTCTTGAGTAAGTCTGTACATAATCTTAACTATAAATAGTAGTTCATCTACTGTAAAGATTATACTTAGCTAATACAGAGTCATTCAAATATGACGCCTAAATGTCAGTATTGTATAATGTTTACCCATTCACCGAACATTCGACGCAAACAATAGTTTTTCTATAATAATTTGCCAAAATATACTGAATTCGAATGTCACTTATAGCGAGCAAACTGACAACTAACTTGACAGCTATTCTTATCAAAAATTCTATCCAACCTAAAAAAAACACTTTATATTATCGTGAAACAAATGTAGCTTCCTCGAGTCTAATTCTTACTATCTTCCACCAGAAACGCTCTTTAATACCTAAATAATAATCGCCAGTGACAATTAATTTTCCGAAAGAATTATCAATGAATAATGCCTTTTGAATCGTGAAAACTAATAAACATTGTTCTTAATCGGAACTTTTGAAAACAAAATTGCGGAAATTTTGGCAATTTTATTTATTAACGTACCCGTTAACCACTTGCGCTGGCAATTAATTAACATGCACGCATGGCAAACCTGTCCAAAGCAATTAGCAGCGAGTTGGTATTGGAAATCATTTTTTATAAAGTTTTAGATACACACATACACACACACACATTAACATTATAGTAAAACTTTTAAATTGGTTAATAATATTAATAATTTTTGAAAAGGAGTATTTATTGAGTTCTGGTACGTTTGTTATTTTACCGAATAGAATATAAGTATTAAAAAATTCCATATCCATTAGATAAAAAAATATTTTTCTGTAATTTTTTGCAAATTTTCTCATTAAAGGAAACGATAATAAGTAGCTATCTTGCAGGTCTACTCCACCCATACCATCATTGTTATCTAAAACGATATTAGGTTTTGTAATGTTTCTATTTTGGTCGGTATAATTTCTAATTTTTTTCTTTTTTGTTGTAATCATTTCTGCTTTGAAATGTTTTTAAGAAAGCAAATATATATCTTTTTCGTCCTTCCATTTTGCAGCTAAGATACCATTGCAAGATCTTGAAAGAACTTCAAATCTTTTTAATTTTGTCGCTGCAAGATCTTTTGGCATATTCTTTGTATTAGATCTGACTGTTCCGATGATATTAATTTTTTGAAAATGTAATTCCCTTACAGTTCTGGTGACGAATATCAGTTATCTAAAAAGAGAGTGTGTCGAAAATCAACTAAAGGTCTACATAAATCCAGTACAATATTTTCTGATGCGCTATTATCAGAATAAATTAGTTCTTGGATAAAATAGTTCTTCATAATAATAAAAAAAAATATTGTGTTTTGTAGTTACTTGATTATTATTCAATGAAAATATTTAAAATTAATGAAGTTATACAAAAACGCACTTGTATGCCTTCAAAACATGAGTGTGACATTTATTAACTGAACTCCGATGTTATACTAAGCAAAGATTACACGACGTGCTATGCACGTCATATCGGCATTTGGTATAGATAGAAGTCGACGTGCATAGCACGTCATTCCAGCGCAAGTGGTTAAGGGGTTATACGCAGTTAGAAATTTCAAAAAATCGATTTTTTTCTTTTTGCATTTTCGGAATGCACATATATTTGAGTATATTCTCTGAAAATTTGAAGTAAATCCGAGAAATATTTTCGGACATACACCTGAATTTGTAAGTAATTTTTAACTATGTGTAAACTACTTCCGAAACTTCAAACGCGTTTATCTCAAAACGGTGTTTTCATAGTCGGTGATCTCGATATCTCAGAAATGGCTGAACCGATCGGTCTCAAATTTTCACACAATCTTCTCAAATATATTCCTCAGGTATTGAACGAAGGAATAAGGTTTACAAAAATTATTACTATTTTTTTTAAACAATTTGGAGCGAAAATTTTAGTAAAAAACGAAAAATTTTTTTCAAGTAGACGTCATTTTGTCAAAAATGAAAATTTTTATTATTCCTTCGTTCAATACCTGCATTAATCTATCCTTTAAAAGAATTGACCATGTTTTTTGATTTCAAATAATCCAAACCGCCGATATGGAGATCACCGCCAAGCACCTTTTTTTGGAGGTCGTTCGGGACATCGTCTGCAGGAGCGGTGCACTTCAATATTTTTTTATGATCGACATGTTATTTTATTCTTGAAAGTAGGATCTATTCAAATAACCATAATTTGTAATTGCAAAATAAATACTGTTTCTAAAAAAAATTCCTAAAAAAACGTCGTTTTTGCACCTCGCAACTGCGTATAATCCCTTAAGCTAAAAATGAGCCTCATCATTGAATAAAACTTGCGGTAGAACACTAATGAACTGATGACTGATTTTTGAAATAAATTTCTACAATTTAGAAACGTTGCTCAAGTGTAGAACATTCCATAATAATTTTTAAAAGTATATTTAATTGAAATGTCACTTATATCACACAAACTGACAACTGACTTGACAGCTACCCCTATCGAAAGTTCTTTCTAACCTAAAAAATTCTATACTAATACGGTTGAAATTCAATTTTAACTTCGCTGTAGACTTAAAAACAGTAGTTGATAAATCCAATTGGGGAAGATAAATTTCTGATAAATTATTTGGATGACCAAGTTAAATATTTCTTTATATAACTAAGAAATTTCGTAGTTAACAATGATAACCGAATTTGGCTTTAACTAAAAATTACTTGTATCTAGATACTGTTCTCTAATTTTTGAGTCAACTTTCTTGGAACACTCTGTGTAATAATACAGTAAATGTTATTAATCATTTCTTTTTATAAAAAATCGATCTATAATTAAAAAGTAGTTATAATTAAAAGTAGTTAAATAAAAATTACGCTTTACTCGAAAATAAAAAAATTAAAGGATTTTTGAAATGTACTAGTGCTTTTTATGCTAACAATTAAGTAACAAACAAGATTCGTTAAAAGAGCGTGTAAAGAGCACTTAACAGACACTGTTTCCAATTCTTAAACTTGTCAAATGCTTAAACAATTATTCTTTTATAAGACAACAGCCCATTATTGTTTGTTCTTGTATTTGGATAACGTCAGATTCTTATTATTCTCAAAGATGTTTGCAGAACGTCGTAACATACTATTTTACTGAAAATAATGTTTGTCGAACTGTGCACGTACATTGGTATGTGTGAGTGTGTATTCATACATCCGAATGAAGAAACTTTTCACCGAAGTGGATGTTTAGTTCGAACGGGAATGAAAACGGTTTGAGAAAGAAAAAAATTAGACTGAAAAAAAACTCTTTCTTCGTTTCTCGTATAATTTTGTTCCGGTCGTCTAACTTCAAGTTAATTAGTAGAAACGACCGATGAATTTGAAAACTTTTTCCGGTTGCCAACTGTTACGCACGTCGACTTTAAAATTAGCCGCAAGCACGTCAGTTTAGCAGTATACGAAATAGTTGTTACGCACCTGTTTGCCACATCGTTCTCTGTTCGTGAAGAAATATGTACATGTTTGTTCGCTTGATGGCGAGATGAATGCTGCTTTTGACGTGTTTTAATTTAGTCAGGCGGACTTGAGTTGAAATATTCTTAATAGACGGCAATGAACACTTTTATACAATAATTAAAGATGGCAAGAAATGTCTTATTTACGTGTAATGAAAATTGTATATTAGAGTCGAATATTGAACGAAAAGTTTTAAAACCCGTTCTGAAAATGTATCAAAATGTTTAATATACGCCGTTGTACTATAATTTTTTATCGTTTATTTTTTTTGTTTCCTCGAAAATAATTTAATACAGTGTTACTTTATTGTTTTTATGTTTAATTTTTTTGTAAATTTTTTGCATTTTTTATCTTTTTGTATATTTATATGATTATTTAATCACCGAAAAATATATCTGTAGTTTATATATATATATATATATATGTACCCGAATGAATTCAAATTTTTTATAAGTTCTTAAAATCATATATGTTTTGCTTAATGCTTTTTTATTGTATTTTATAAATTTTCATGGTATTAATTCAATAATTTTTTATTATAGCATTATAAATAACTGTAAGATTATAAGTAAAATATATTTTATGCAAATAAATAAGTTATCCTAATACTATAACATTTAAAAGATGTTCAAAAATAATTAATTGTTTACTTTATTCATTGACATTTATTTAGATGTTGATTCCATCATCACAAGTGCGCTACATTAAACAATATAATTTAATTTTCAGTGTTTCAATGAGAATTAAATGCGTACTAAAATATAAATTAGCAAATAAATAGAAATTTTATTTGTTGTTTTGGAACTGTGGTTGATTCACTTTAATACAAATGAATTTTAATCCCAACACCACAATAATTTAAAGTGTTCAATAATCATTTATTGTTTACTTATTATTTATAAATATATCGGCTGATGCATTTCGACGGCGACGCCATTATCATCAGAGAATTTCTGTTAAAATCTAGCCAGATAACAATCTGTCTGTTAAAATCTAGTTAGATTTTAACAGAAAAGCTCTGACGATGATGGCGTCACCATCAAAATGCATCAGCCGATATATTTATAAATAATAAGTGAACAATAAGTGATTATTGAACACTAAACTATTGTGGTGTTGAGGTTAAAATTTATTTGTGTTAAAATAAATAGAAAGTAAGACATTTTTGTACACATTTAAAACATTTATATTGTAGTAAGTGATTTATTTATAGGGAATCATTAAAATGTGACGTCTGGATTTGTGTTTTATTAAAAAGAAAAAACTATATACATGTTTCTTTTTAATAAATCACGAATCTAGGCGTCACATTTGGATGATTCACTATAAATAAATTACTTACTACGAGTACAATATAATTTTTTTAAATGTGTACAAAAATGTCTTATATGAGTATGAATTATCCATTTACATTAAATGAATAAAGAAAGTAATAAAAACATTTTAATTATTTCACATGACCTATATCATATCTATATCTATATATATATATATATATATATATATATATATATATATATATATATATATATATATATATACGCTATATCATATATATTTTTTATGTATGTATAAATATATATATATATATATATATATATATATATATATACATATATTTTAGATTTTGCCTGTTTTTTAAATAAAAACGGTGTGTGTACTTATGTACGCACGCCAGGTGTGAAACTTCTTTGCCGTAAAGTAATCAAAAATTATGAAAATTTATTCATTTTGAATTTCTTCGTTTTCCATTGCTTCCTTCGGTGGTTATTGAGTAGGTATAAATGATACAATTGGTTCATGATAAGTAAAATAAGATATGAATGCCTTTGTCGTCACATTTTCTAAATACTTCGTGAATATGGCATCAATTGTAGTACAATATATTTTTTTCGGAAGTTAACCTACGTGAAGTTGATATGACCCTGAGTAGTATATGAAGGATATGCATATTGGCTAAATGCTACACTGTGCCTGGGAAGAGATCCCTTAATCCGTGTTTCTTGGCTTGGATTTTGAGTAAATTTAGTAGTAGGATTTACTGACTATTGTTATCGGCCGAGAAAAGTCTATATCATATCTTGTCGTTGCAACAGTTACATAATAAATACACCGTGCTGCTTATTTTCTTTGCAATAGTAATCATTGTTAACACGGCGCGTATGCGTCATGGGTCTCACTACCCCTATACCCTATGCTCTATATATACTGTGTTTACTAGATTTCTTCCCACTTTTTTCTACTGAATTTCGTGACTGTAGATTCTGTACGTAACTTCCGTTGCATGTAAAAATTTTACCCTAACGACGCTAAGGAAGTTTCACTTGAAAAAATAATATATTTTTATACTGCTTATTAATATTTAATTAACAGTTTAATTTTCATTAATATTAACAACTTCTTCTTATCTTGATGGAAGATTTTGAAATTCTCTTTGATGAAATGACTCATCATTGGAATCTAAAAATTCATTCAGTGCCTTTTTCACATTTCTATTTTTATTTATAAATTTTTGTCTACTCGAAAATAAATAGACGGAAGATGCTCTATATAGAGAATATCAAATTTTGTTATTTTCCATTAAGTTGTTAAAGAAACACATGGCTTTCCGTTGATATGCTCTTAGATAATTTCTTCCTTAATAACAAGAACCGGTTGGTTTTGGAAGTTAATTTTTCAAAGTGTCCAATTGTCGTCAACATTTTTCAGAATTAATCGTTTCTTTTGGTTTTAGTAGTTTATAATAAATTGGTCTTTTAATATCCCACCATATAGACAATATAAAATAAACATGAGCACAAAAAGGATTGATTAAATTCGGACGAAATTCTTATATTATGATGTGAAATATTCCTTTCTATATAAAGAAAAAAGTTGTTAATTGGATCTTAAATGCAAGAATAATTCATCGGTTCCAGACAGAAACAGACATGAGTAGACTAGAAGGAAAACAAACAAAACGAACTCTTTCGCAAATGAATTATTATCCTCAATACCACAAGATATTAGAAGAGATATTAGATATTAGTTGTGAGTGATAATTCATTTCTGTGAAATTGAATTTACCACAGTTTCAAAAACAAACAGTAAATGGTATGAACCTTAGAGCAAAAGTGAGAAGTTTGAAATTAAAATTGGTCGGATATATGTATAATAAAAAGAGAAAACCGTCGGTAGACAAAATATATTATTGATTGGGAATTCAGAGATATAAAATGCCTAGGAAGGGACTTTTTGATAAATAAAACAGAAATATAATAAAATGTATAGAAATAGCGATTCATAATAATAGACGTTATAAATTTATAAAAATAAAATTTATATTTATGAATATAATCGTTCAATTCAGAAATACACTAAATTGTTTATAAATATTTTATATAATAAGAAGTTATTTTTAAACTAATTTGTTTTATAAGAGAATAATTTCAAAATAACGTTGAAGATAAAAATAAAAAATATTTTATGAAATTTTATTTTGATTATTTTATGAATAAAAAATGTCTGATGAGCTATACTCTTAAATTCCATTTTAATAATTTATTATTTTTTCATCGTTGTACAAAAAAAATCTACATATATTATTCATATGTAAATAGCGGTATTAGTAAGATGAACAATTTGAAATAAGTACCATGTAAAGCATAAATATTTTTAAATATGTAATTATATAATGATAAAAAATTTAAAAAATAATTTTCAGAATGCTGTTTAAACCATTTAATATTTTATTACTTTATTCATCAGGAAAAATATTTTTGGAGAGTATAATATATAATAAATTTATATAGGGTGGCCCAAATATGACTGAAGAGTTTAGATATAAATTTATTGACTTACTATCATTTATTATTTTTTACTAATTTTATTTTTAAAAAGCAAGTGGATAAAATATCTACAACTAAATAAATAAAAATTAAATATTATTTCATTTTTATTCTATTGTGTTGAATAAAGTAATAATTTAAAAAGAATTGATTCGATGAAAATGCGGAAAAATACTTTCATTGTAAAAAATTTCCATTTTACATTGATGATGAAATTAAATGTATGTTCAATTAGATTTAAATATCATATTTATCTTTTTTTAGTATCAATCAATCTACGAAACACAATTTGTTAATATTTATGAAAGCGTCCGGTGAGTAAAACCGAGCAAAAAGTAATTAATTGTGTTTTTATTCGTAAATGTGTACGCATTTGTTATGTTATTACATTTTCAGAATAAAACAAGAGTACATACGTAAAGAGACAATGTATCAATTTTAAAATGAGTCGTACGTTCGATATAAATAACAGCAGTACGGTTTTAATTAATCTTTAGTGGCGCGAGTTCATATTTATTAATTAAAACGGATGTTTATTATTTTGTACACAATGATCTTTTTAGATTAAAATATCACTTTTAGATGTTGGTATTCATTATGGAATTATCTAATATGTTTTTAGTTATTTATACAGATCATTTTCTTAAAAAATACAGAATATTTCAAAAAATTCATAACCTTAAAAATAAAAAGCTAGAACTTACGAGTAAGTAATTTTTGTACCAAGTTATTAGTCAGTTGGTAGTACTGTATTCTAGGTTAAGTAATTTAGATAAATAAAATGATCTATGCACAAGTCAGTTTGTTCAAGTATTTATTCCTTTGTATTTTGTTAACTATGTAGTTTTTTTAAATGAACGTGTATTTATTGTCGAGATTTATGTGTATGTTTCTTATAAACGTAGGCAAGACGAAATTCAATTGAAATTTGAGCTGTTTATTTTGAAACTGGCCTAAGTCCATTTATTTTTAAATCAAGATATTTAACGGTTTGCGTTTTAATAAATTTAAAAATATAGGTAATTAATAACATAGTATAATGTTTTCATGTTTCTAAGAGTGTGTAATTTACTAACCTTTTAGTAAGATAAACATTGTTTTAAAAAAAAATACGTTTTTGATGGCTATAAATATACTTAAGCCACTTTCAAAATTAATGAAATAACTTTTTTAATTTTTAAAAAGCTTAAGTCCCGTGAAAAAATAAAATACCTTTAAAATAAATAAAAAAAATATAATTTTGTGTTATAAAATTAAAAAATATTCAATTTTTATTCACTATTAAAAGAATGTTGCATTCAAATTATATTTCGTAATTTTTAATTCATTCTTCTCCAATTTGCATATGCAGGAAGGATTTAAAATAATTATGGTGTGCAGGTGGTATAAAGTGTAATAAGTCAATTAAATCGTTGTATTTTAGTTTTCCGATTGGTCTTACATTTTTGTACAGTGGAGTCAATTCAATATTATTAAAGTTTCTTGGTCTCCCCCAACGCGGTAGTAAATCCAGAGTTTTGAATTGTGTATCCTCATTCATTGATGTTTTATAAAACTTTTTATACGGTTCAGTTCTCAAAAATCATATCAAACATATTTTTAACTAACTTACCCTTTCTCCATTAGTATTTTTTAACCTTCTAAAAATCACGATCTTTAGAGGTTTAGTTGAAATGAAATCCTCTCCTTTTTTTAATTAGAATAAAGTTATTTTTTCAACACTTTCTTATGACTTCGTAATATTCTTGAGGGAGAATCAATAAATTATTTTTTCTTAATGCCATTTCTACAACTCCAAAATCTCTATCATTCGGTAGAAATTAATGCCCTGATAACAAAAACTTATGGTTAATGACATCTAAATTATATTCAGTAGATTTGGCCATTTTTTTTACAGGTAATTATTATTTACATAGATGTTATAAGAAAGCTCGTAAGTGTCAAACAGAAATAATGCCATAGAGAAGAACATGACATTGCAAATGTATATTGAGTTCAGTTATTTGGTAATTTGTATTTACATAGATGTTATTCAAGCTCATAAGTGATTGAAATTTTGTTGCTACTGCAACAGATTTTCTTCTTTCTGGAATAAAATCTTGTTCAAAAATAACCATAGATAACCATGTCAAAGCTAATTTAATATTTCTATTTCGTCCTGCACATATCGCTGTAAGCTATAATGTGCTTTTCATTTTTAACGAAACTTAAGAAAAGTACATTATGCATTCAGTCGACTTATCATTATCAATTGTTTTCACATAAGTGATATTTCTTATTTTCTCGTCTATTTGTGTTAATATATTAAAATTATATATTTAATGGAATTATTATTATTTAAAAAATTATTATCTTAGCTAATCGACCATTGCTACTTTCACCACGGATTAAATATTTTTAGTTTTAAAATTTCTGTTTCGTTTGATGATCTTTTGAGTTACTTAAGTAATCTATTTTTGGGCAAAAAATTGATTTTTATTTTCAGATTTCAAATTTGAATTACGGACACATATGTCCCATCAGTAGTTTAAATTGGGCATATTTGTCCCAATAGTAACAACAAACATTTTATGGGACACATAGGTTCCGTTAGTGGCGAAAGGGTTAATAATATAGAAGTTATTAAGTATAACTCTTATCTAATGAAATTTTACTACATAATATATTTCATATCTGTTTGAAACTTATAAAATTGGACTTCGGCCATTTTCAGAACAAAATTTTTGTTATTATATTAACCAATTAATTTTCTGTTTACAAAATCTTAGTGATTTTAAATATAATTACTGCAGTTTTTTAAAAATTAAAAGATAACGTAGAATTGTAAATATTATAACAGTTAGCTTGATTTTTTTTGGAAAATGGACTTAGGCTACTTTTAAAATAAACGATTCATTTCTTTAGTCTTTAATCTTTAGAAAGTTGACAATATCGCGTTTGACTGAGAATTTTTGTAAGACTACGAGTGTATAAGAAAAAATTAACTTAAGCCAGCCATCATTATTCACTGTAAAAATACTTGATCATGTAAACAAATGTTTAACTTATCTACTCACCACAAAAAAAAATTAGAAACTTATCTTCTCAAATTGGTTTGTTATCAGCTTCTGTTTTCAGGGTTAAAAAAAGAATTGTTACTGTATTGGTGTTGTTTATGAACTGAAAAAGTGAGATTATAAAAAACATTTATGGCATTGTAGTTCGTTTTATGGAAAATCAAATTGATGTAATGGATGGTATTTATTTCAGTGACGAGGTTTGGATAAATATGTGATCAGTCAAAGCAGATTATTGTAGATCAGTTAAATCTACATGCCTATCAAATATGATTGTTATATAGGACTATCCAAATGCGACGCCTAGATTTGTGTTTTATTAAAAAGAAACTATACATATGTTTCCCTATACACCACTCTATACATATGTTTCTTTTTAATAAAACACAAATCTAGGCATTACATTTGGATTACCCTATACTGATGAGAGATTAATTAATGTAAATGTGAATTAAGTGACAATACCAAGCAAATTGTACAATATTTGTTACTATTCTATATTACATTTATTATAAATTTTAGAATTGTAAAAATCATGTTTTTTCAATATTTTTATTTGAAAAAGTAAATAAAATTCCATATTACAATAAAAACTAGAGACTTTTTAGAATTCAATTATATAATACGTTTATTTTCAATGAGAAAAAGTATGTACAATACGGCAAATAATGTTTAAAGAACAAAACAAAAATGATAAAAACTAGCTATGGTGGCACTTTTTGTATAAGTCTATAAAAGTGTTTATTTTCATTTCACTTTTTGTCATTTGAACTGGTCATGAAGTGTTTGATATAGAAGTATAAAACTTCTCAACTTTCTTTTCGTAAGAACAAAAAAATGAAATACAACAGGTATAGAAATTCGTACGAAATTGAAAATAATAAAAAGTACTGAAATCGTTGTAATGTGAGAGTATTTATATTTCTAGTTCGTGTTCAAATTTAATTTTGATTTATTCATTTTTAATACCTATCATATGTAATATGATATACTTTGATAGGCAAATTATTCTAAGTAGTATCATGATTTTTCAGAAAATTACATCAGATATAATATTAGATAAATAAATTATTTCTTCAATATGTATCTGTATATATAAGATGTTTATTAAACATGATAGAACTTTAAATTGAATCTCTATCAAAAGTTCTATCAAACCTAAAAACACTTTATATATATATATATATATATATATATATATATATATATATATATATATATACACACACATGTGTGTGTATATTTATAAATAAAGGTATGATAAAAATGTTTTTTTAGGTTAGATAGATCTTCGATAGGGATTCAATTTAAAATTCTATCACGCTTAAACTCTTTCTCTCTCTCTCTCCCTCCCTCCCTCTCTCTCTCTATATATATATATATATATATATATATATATATATATATATATATATATATATATATATATATATATATAAAGAGAAAGGGAGAGAGAGGATGATGGAGGGAAAGGGATAGAGTGACTAAAATACAAAATGATAATACAAGATAGTAAATTACTGTAAGCAAGTAAATATATGTCTAAAGTCTTCAGTCATATTTGAGCTACCATATATATATATATATATATATATATATATATATATATATATATATATATATATATATATATATATATATATATATATATATATCATATATGGACGAAAGCCACAATATATATATTTGGTCATATTATATATATATAGTTTTTTTTATGAGGTTATATATATATATATATATACTACCCAGTCGGTGTATATATATATATATATATATATATATATATATATATATATATATATATATATATATATATATATATATATATATATATATATATATATATATTAGGGTACCGGACAAAGATGTCGTTTTTTTAAATGTAAAATATATATATATATTATATATATATATATTAGTTAAGCAAACTTTTGAAAATGTATATATATATATATTACCATATAAATTATTAATTATATATTCTCCTTCGATAGCTAGAACTTTCTTTCATCTTCCTAGTAATTTTAATATGCCATTTGCATAGAAATCTTTTGTTTTGGATGAAAAATAGACTTCGAGACCCGTTTTCATTTCTTCGATATTCTTAAAATTTTTGTCGGATAAAAAGTGCTGCATTGATCTAAATAAATGGTAATCCGATGGAGCAAGATCAGGTGAATATGGTGGATGAATAATTACATTCCTTTCATATTCCATTAATTTATCCCGAGTAATTTAGCTGTATGAGGTCTCGTATTATCGTGTTGAAAAAATATGTTTCCTCTATTGAATATTCTAGGTATTTTTACACGGAATGCTTCTTTTAATCGTTCCAGCTGATCACAATAGAACTGTGCCGTTATAGTCTAGCCATATTTAAGAACTTCATAATGAATAATTCCTTTACAATCCCACCATACAGACAAAAGGACCTTTTTGACTGTTAAGTTCGGTTTCTACGTTGCCAGTGGTCCCTGCCTTTTAGAAAGTTACTGTTTTTTGTGACATTGGTTCGAGTACATAACCCACTTCTCATCCCCTGTCACAAGATGTCGAAGAAATGTTAAATTTTCCTCTAATTTTATTAATTCTTGGCACATTCGAACCCGCACAGATTTGCTTTCATCACTTAAATGATGCAATATCCTCACACTCTGTTTATGAATCTTTCCAATTATTTTTAAATGTTCTTGCACACTAGACCAAGAGTATCCAAGTGTATTGCTATTTGTTAAATAGATTTGGTCGGATTTGCTTCAATTTCAATGCATAACACCTCATTGTCCACTTTCACTACCCTCTCACTTCGAGGTTTATTTTTTAAGTCAAAATTTCCACTTCGAAATTGTTTGAACCACCTCTGACACTGCTGAATAGTCAATATGTCCCCGTAAATGTCCCAAATTTTTTTTGTCGCAGTCGTTGCATTACTTTTTTGATGAAATTCGTATAATATGCAATTTCGTAAAAATTGATTATCCGGCAATTTTTGAAAATTGTGCTTTAGATGTCCACCAATCAATAGCAAAAGAAATATGTGTTAAAATATCGACAGCCGAAACACAACTGACCATTGAAAAGGACGATGACAAAAAACGACATTTTCATCCGGTACCCCTATTATATATATATATATATATATATATATATATATATATATATATATATATACGTATATAGAGTTTTCTAATAAGAATATCAGAACTTTGACGATTAGTGGCAGCCATATATGATTTTTTAATCTCATTTTGACATTTCAACTCAGTATAGTTTGGCAAATTATCATGAAACGTTTAATACATCAGTAACGCTTAGAAATTGTAAAACCTTCAATAGATTCATTGAAATAAAAGTTTAATGAGTCCATTATTTCACGAAATGGACCCATAAATTGGTCATCAAGATCATGTGATCTAACTTAATTAGATTATTTTTTGTAGGGTTATGTGAAATTATTAGATTATGTTGATAAACCGCAAACAATAAAACCATTTAAAATAAACATTAAACGTGCTATTAATGAAATTGGACCCCAATTATGTGATAAAGTGACTAAGAATTGGACTAAACAAATAGACTATGTCAAGTTAAGTCGTGAAGGTCATTTGAGTGAAATTGTATTCTATCATTAATGCCATAGAACAGTGGTGCGCAATCTTTTTACACTTGCGACCCCCATACTCAGATTGAAATTTTACGCGACCCATTATTTGTTGTTACCATTCTATTATAAGCACATAAGAATAATAATAAAAGTCGTTTTACCACATACATATCTTTATAGAATATATCAGTAAATACGATTTGATAATATCTTTGAAAAAACTGCATATTAACAAAAAAAATTAAAATATATTAAAAAACATTTTTTTTAAATTAAACTAACGTGTTAGTTGTGCTTCCATGGAATTCATAATTTCTCCCAAGTTTGGCTTAATATTTGAGACGGCAAGCCGTAAATTCTTTTTGGGATCTAAACGAGATCAATATTTTGTTTTTATTACAACTAATTTTGAAAAATCAGTTCCACACAAATAAGTTGATGTAAACTGTAATAATATTTTTATTGCCTTTTTCTTGAATTCCGAATACTCATCGCCAATTGAGAACCAACATTTTTGATGAAACGACGATTTAATGTGCATTCGTAAAGTTTGGTCTGAAGAAATATCAATAAGTTGTTCCTTTTCTTTTATGGGAATATCCGAATTCAAGATATCAAATGAAAACTGATCACGAATACAGTCTAATTCCTAATTTGGAAATTTTTCGAAACGTACTGAAAAGTTCTCGCGTAGTTTCAATAAGTGAAGGCAAATCATATTTGTAAATGCCCCAAAGTCAAATGTAAAATTGAAAAAGCATGAGAACATTTCTATGTTATTGTTACCCAGTTGAACGTTTCAAAGCATTAATTTATTTTTGAAAGCTTCTGTGGCGGCTATGAATTTTGTAACAGTCAACAATGAGTCTTGTGTTCTTCTTGTCAACAACGATTATTATAAGTGAGAGTGCAGTTAATTTATTTGCTGATTGTTATAAATATTATTTGATTAGAAAATATAAAAGCACAAAGATTGTGCTGTGTACCACGAGACGTATTCCAGCTGCTCGATCAAAAACAACTCGCGTACGTGAACAAATGGAGAATACGATTCTATAAACTTCTATTTTACTGGACAATGTTAAAACATTTGTTCCCTGGCCTTGTAGCTCACATTTAAGTCATTGAGTTTTTCAAATATATCGACCAAGTAAAGTTTTTAGTTCTTTCAATTAAAAATTCATCAAACAACATGAGAATTTCTCGAAATTTTCATGACCCCCAACAATTTTTTTGCTACCCCTTGAGGGGTCGCGACTTACATGTTACGCACCACTGCCATATAATATGCTTAAAATTAAAAAAAAAATAGTAAATTAAATACTTTTTGTTTTATTTCCATTTTAATTTTTAAAGCGCTTATTGGAAAACCTTCTATAATATTATTTGTAGGATTATAATATATATATATATATATATATATATACATATATATATATATATATATGTATATATAAAGTAGGAAACTAAAAATGCTAAAAATAGATAATATAGCTCATATTATATTTAAAAAGTTCTATACATATAATGTTTCTTACCGAGGTAATCATTTTTATAATTAATATCGGGAAAAATCATAAAACCCTGTACGTATTAAATATACAAACTCGCGACCTATGCAAACAAATATTGTATATTGTTAAACACAACATAAATTATTTAAACAAAATCCATATTGTAAAATACACCCTACAACATTCTACAGTCTACCGCCGATTATCGTTACTAATTTTGAAATGACGTCGGACGCTTTCAGACTGAAATAGTATGTCCACACACACACACACACACACACACACACACACACACACACACACACACATATATATATATATATATATATATATATATATATATGTTTAGTTGTGTGTGTGTATGAGCTCGGACAGCATCGTTAAATACGCATAAATAAGAAAAGCGACTTGTTAAATACGTCAGGGAAAATTAAATTAACGTGAAAAAATATGATGTGCGCTGTTTTTCCTCCTTACCTCTCGACATAACGAGGAAGGGAAGGAAGGAAGGAAGGTCTACATTATGTGCATTATCTACAATGTCGAAACTATTTCGAGCGCCGACACTATGCGGTTAATTTTCCAAGAGAGGAGAATAAAAAAAAATTACGTACACAGAATATGTGCACGCGTAGTATGTATATGTAAATACACACATATGAAAATTTATATGTACGTAGTGCAAATGAGTGTACGGTTTCATATAAATTTGAAGTAACGTCCACGTGAATTTTTCCCTTACACATGCCTTTCCATAGCTCTTGTTTATGTTAATAACAAAGCGTTACTTTACACACATCAACGTCCAGGGAATTCATGTATAGAATGTGGTTGCAGAGTTCATGAGAGTCGGTATTACGTTATGAAAACAATTAACATTTGTAATTTAGAAGTAAAAGTTTGCATATCAGTAGCAACATTCTCGGAGGAATAAATAGTGTAACGAAGTAGAAAATTGAACTTCTGTTTGAAATATGAAGGAGATTCGTTTCATTTAATTTCATTTATTTACTTCCTGATGTTATAATAGAGCCAAATATTACACAAATAAAATAAATTTTAAATGTATAAATATTAGTTTTTAGTACACTAATTATATTTCAAAAATAATTTATAAATACTATTATTCCAAGTATTTTACATTAACACATCGTATACAGGAAACGTCTAAACACGTCTTTCGCATATTATCACTAGAACGTGAGAGCCGACAAAACACGGTTTTTACAAATTAGCAGTATGGTGTGGAGAACGTGTAAACACGGGTATTTGATGAAGTAATAACTATGCATCTTCTATTTTTAATTTTATTTTTATAATTTTGCGAGCATATTTGAAAAAATTGCCCGCTTTTTGGCGTAGATTGGCGAAAAACGCCCGCAAACAATGTGTTAAAATCGACAATTCGCGCAGACAAAAACGTAAATAAAAAGTTATTATTACAATTTGTTTACTACTACATTCTATTCACGTTTATATAAATAATAATTCATTTCAACATCATACAATTTTATAAAAATGTTTTATAGTTATCATTTATTGCAACTACTGAAAAATTTTGTGATGTTTTGATTACTGATTTATTTGAAACGTTTCATGATAATTTGCCAAATTACACTGATTTGAAATGTCAAAATGAACTTAAAAAAAAATTCATACATGACTGCCACCAGCTGTTAAAGTTTTGACATTCTTATTGGAAAATCCTATATATGACAAACTAATTTTAAACCTTTTGTTTTTATTATAACGCCCATAACTTGTTTTTTTTCCAATTCACTCATTTCTTTTTCTATTTATATGTATTACGAGGTCGTTTGATAACTCCGTGTAAATTCCGAAAGATGGCACTACTGGTGCATATCGAGGTTATTTTTAATTAGTAGCACCTCTTGAAAGAACACACATCAAGTTTCAGCCATATCGGTCTATTCCTTTGTGTTTGACAATCGTTGGAATCAAGGAAATCGAGTGATTGTCAAATAATGGACGAAAAAGAATTTCGCGTGTTGATTAAACACTACTTCATTAAAGGCAAAACGCCTCAGGAGACTAAACAGAAGCTTGATAAACATTATGGTGACTCTGCACCTTCGATTAGTGCGGTTTATAAGTGGTTTCAAAATTTTCGGAGTGGCCATATGAGCACAAGAGACGCTGAACGTTCTGGACGCCCTGTTGAGGTCACCACTCCAGAAATCATTGATAAAATCCATGATATGGTGATGGATGACAGATGAGTGAAAGTGCGTGAGATTACTAGTGCTGTAGGCATCTCGTGTGAACGGGTACATAATATTTTGCACCAACATTTGGACATGAAAAAGCTATCCGCCAGGTGGGTGCCGCGATTGCTCACGATCGACCAAAAACGAGGTCGTGTGAAGTGTTGCAAGAACGGTTTGCAGCTGTTTCAGCGAAATCCGCAGGACTTTAAGCGTCGTTTCATCACTGTAGATGAAACATGGATACATCACTACATTCCTGAGACCAAAGAGCAGTCTAAACAATGGGTTATCAAGGGGGAATCTGCTCCGAAAAAGGCGAAGACAATTCCTTCGGCCGGGAAGGTTATGGCGACTGTCTTTTAGGATTCGCAAGGAATAATCTTTATCGACTATTTGGAAAAGGGTAAAACCATTACAGGTGCATATTATTCATTGTTATTGAATCGTTTGAAAACCGAGTTGCAAGAAAAACGTCCCCGATTAGCCCACAAAAAAGTCCTCTTTCATCACGACAACGCACCAGCTCACACCTCAGCAGTTGTGGCCGCAAAACTAATGGAAATAGGGTTCCAAATCGTTTCACATCTCCCCTATTCTCCAGACTTGGCTCCATCGGACTATTATTTGTTCCCTAATATGAAGAAATGGCTCGCGGGAAAAAGATTTTATTCGAACGAGGAGGTGATTGCAGGAACGAATGACTATTTTACAGACTTGGACAAATCCTATTATTCGGAAGGGATCAACAAACTAGAGCAGCGTTGGATGAAGTGTATAAGCCTAAAAGGAGACTATGTTGAAAAATAAAAACGATTTATTCAAAAAAATGAAGCAGTTTTTATTTTTACACGGACTTATCAAACAACCTCGTATTTCTAACAAACATATTTTCTTGCTCCTTTTTGTTATCTAAAGCATCGAATTATTCTAGTACTCAAAACTAATGTTTCACTGTTATAAGTAAAATCAGGTAGGATGCTGATATGATATAAAATGATGATGATGATGATATAAAATTTTATTTTTATTTCCTTTTTCATTTTACCTATAAATGTTTGAAAAGCATATGTGCGTCATGTAATATTCACCATATTTACCAGATTTGTCATCATGTGACTATTTTCTTCACAAAAATATAAATGGCGATGGAAGGAACATTATATGATGATATTAAAGCAAATTAAGCTACCATGATGAGGGTCATTGACCCATTTCGAGGCTTATTAAAATCCATCCATGCAATATTTCAACGTGCTTAACGTTGTTTTTAATGCAGGAAAAACATATTTTGAATAAATATAGGGTCATCCAAATATGACGCCTAGATTTGTGTTTTATTAAAAAGAAACAAAAGAAATTTTACATATATTTTCCAACACTTCATCTTGTACACATGTTTTTTTTTTAATAAAACAGAAATCTAGACGTCAGATTTGGATAACTCTATATTCTTGTTTTGAAGAAACATATTATTTTGTTTAATTTAAAAATTTCGGCTTCTTTTTTTGACATTATATGTTCAAAATAATTTAACTAATGAAGAACTCTTAAAACTAATTAATGTAGTAAAACTTTTATTCGTAAATATTTTCTCTTTTTTGTTATGTGCGCTAATATGCAAACTGACAAGACAGTTATTTAGCGACTTTACACTTAGATATTTATTATCAAAGTTGAAAACGACTGGCATTACGTTTCTTAATACCTTCATTAGCACAAAAGCTTCAGTGATTTCAGCAAGCACAGATTTAGAGATATTAATTTAACTCATCGTCAATATATACTTTGTATACAATATATATATATATATATATATATATATATATATATATATATATATATATATTGATATGGATAAAGAAAAGAATATAAAAAGAAAGAGAAAAATATGTCGCATGTACTTTTCTTAATTATACATCACCGTCTCATTCAACTAATCCGAACGAAAATGAATACGTTGAGGTTGAAGTTTTAATTTACGAAACGCGTAACACAGACATGTACAAAGCTTCACGTCGACGTATCCATCAAAGGACGTCGACATCGTTGCCATCGCTGTCGTTTGCTCGACAATTTATTATTTTCCGGGATTGGGGTTTCTGTGTCCTCATAACGACTTCAATTACGTTATTATCTTATTTGATATGTTTTTTGTGCCTCGTTTTATCTGATTATTCCTCAATAAAGCGTCATTTAAATACAGTATCTAAAAAGAAGTATAATTAAGGTGCGGTATTTTTTATTTTAAGTAATCTGATCTCCGCTACTTGTTCTCTCAATTGTGTTTTTGAAATAAATTTTGTTTTTCATTCTTTAAGAAATCTTTCATGTGAGCTTTAATTATTTATCCGCTATTTAAATTATTTCATATTTTGAAAAATAGTTTGATATAACAATATTTTAAATGTCAATAGCGATAGTTTAATATTCTTACCATTTTTATACTTATTTTATCATCGGTTTAAATAAATACATATATTTTTACAATGTTTGAAATTTTCAATGTTTTATTTAAAATTATGTCATTGAAATATATTTTTTTAAAAAAATAAATATATAAATCTTACAATGTGCATTTTTTATTTTAAAAAGAAAGCTATTTATATTAATACAAAATACTAGACTAAATAAGGATTTTTCATTTTTTAATTTATTTTCCTTTAACCAGTTGCGCTGGAAATTTCTTAACATGCACGCGTGGCAAATCCGTCCAAAGCAATTCGCAGCGAGTTGGTATTTGAAATCATTTTTTTATAAAGTTTTAGACACACACACACACATTAACATTATAGTAAAACTCTTAAATTGATTAACAAATTTATTAATAATATTAATAATTTTTGAGAAGGAGTATTTCTTAGGTTTTGATACGTTTGTTATTTTACCGAATAGAATAGAGGTATAAAAAAATTCCATATCTATTAGATAAAAAAATATTTTTCTGTAACTTTTTGCAAATTTTCTCATTAAAGGAAAAGATGATAAATAGCTATTTTGTAGGTCTACTCCACCCATACCATCATTGTAATCTGAAACTATATTAGGTTTTGTAATGTTTCCATTTTGGTCGGTATAATTTCTAATTTTTTCCTTTTTTGTTGTAATCATTTCTGTTTTGGTATGTTTTGAAGAAAGCAAATATATATCTTTTTTGTCCTTCCATTTTATAGCTAAGATACCATTGCAAGATCTTGAAAAAACTTCAAATCTTTTTAATTTTGTCGCTGCGAGATCTTCTGGCATATTCTTTCTATTAGATCTGACTGTTCCGATAGTATTAATTTTTTGAAAATGTAATTTCCGATACAGTTTTGGTGACGAATATCAGTTATCTATAAAGAGGGTGTGTCCAAAATCAACTAAAGGTCTACATAAATCCAGTACAACATTTTCTGATGCGCTATCATCAGAATAAAATAATTATTTGATAAAATAGTTCTTTATAATAATAAAAAAATTATTGTGTATTATTTGTTATTTGATTATTATTCAATGAAATTATTTAAAATTAATGAAGTTCTACAAAAACCCACTTGTATGCCTTCAAAACAAAAGTGTGACATTTGTTAACTGAACTCCGATGTTTTACTTAGCAAAGATCACACGACGTGCTATGCACGTCATATAGGTATTTGGTACAGATAGCAGTCGACGTGCATAGCACGTCATTTCAGCGTAAGTGGTTAAAAACATAATGCTGTTGTATTTTTTACAAACTACATATGTTTTGGCAATACATTTAAGATTTTTACATTTCATTTGAATGGAATTCCAAATTGGAAAATGATTTTCATCACCTAATTGTTTTTCTTGTAGAGGGAGTAAAAACATATTTGATTTTTTCTTTTTAAGTTATTCTACAATACAGGACATCACTTCTGACGCTTGTCTGTCGAAATGTCAATTTACAGTAATAAATTGGTAAACTGTGACAAAAGATAGCATTATATTTTGTTAGATAGATATTTCATATACGAACTCTCACGCATTTAACGTCTTTAAAATGTTTAATACAGAGTTATTAACAAAAAGTATCAACGATTTAGTTATGAATCCGTACTAAAAATTTAATTTAGAGTTTATTCAAAATTTTTCGTTCGATATCTAATATTAGAACATAATTAAATGAATGCATACCTAGTTTTAATAAATCAGTTAATTTAACGGTATTTAAAAACGTTTTATTAGTTATTATTTTTATATTTGGTAATATTTAAATACAGCTGACTATAACAAATTCGGTATTATTAGCATTTTTACAGTATTGGATTAGTTAATTTATCGGATCATCAGTGATTAGATTAGCTTATACAGTTTACTCAACAATTAACCCAAAATGTTTAAAAATAAATTGCGTATAATAAATTTATACAATGGGTTAATGACTGAGTTTGTTTAGCCATAACACTGCCAAAAATATTACAGGAATACCTCGCATAGTACTGCTCCGATTAGAACAGTTTCACTTTAGTACGGTTTGAAATTTCCAAAAAAATAATTATATGCATGCGCACATTATACTAATCGCGAAACGCAGTTCTAGTTTTGTGGTCTTTTTTCTTTTTCTATTAGTTTTCGATTCTTAACTTTAGAGTAAAGACGATTTTTTGATAATTAAATTTTAATTGAAAATGAATTGAAAATGTATTTAAAATGAATATATGAACCCCTGATTTTGTTTTGTTGATACATAAAAATATTTGAATATATTACCCTCGTTTTATTTACTGAAAAATTGTCAAAAAAATTATTTGGAATCAATTACTGTTTTTTGTATTTAGTTAATGTTTCGATTAGTCCGGTTTAAAATAGACCAGCAAATCAATGGAATCGATTAACCGTACTATGCGAGGTATATCTGTAATTTAAAAATGTGTTTATAATACATGTGCATGACGTTAGTATATGAGAAAAAATGTATAAAATTAAAACACATTACTCTAACATAAAAATAAATAAAAATAAAAAAAAATATTCAATCCATTTCAAACAGACTTCACAAAATGTTAACGTTTCAAATAATTTTCAATGAAAATAAATATGCAATGACAATACATCAATTAATTTTTTTTTTAAAAAAGAATTCAAATCCGATATAAAAACCATGTTGTAAAAAAAGAACATTTTTTTCGTTTAAAAGCGGTAAAATGTTTAAATACAAATAAATAAATACATTTAGAAACGCACTAAATCTACGTAATAAAATAAAAAAGAATAAGTCGACCATTAGTTGGGGGTGTAATAAATAAAGATAAAAAACACATTTGCGGAAATTATGTCTGAATTAGGGGTGAAATTGGATTACCAGTAGCTGGATTAGTAATAGTCAACTATAACTAACAAAAATATGTTTCAGTTACAAAAGTATTTAATATTTTACACTTATTTTTTTTATTAAAAATTATTTTTAGAAAAGATTACCTTTCGCATATATATTTTCCACAAACGTATTTTTACATAAAATATAAATATTATCCGCCTTATTTTTGTTCAAGTAATAAATTTGAGAAGATTTTAGTTTATTGGAAGTATTCGATGTGTATTTCAGTCTTTTGTCGATAATCTTCTTTCTTAATAGTAGGTCAAACCATTTTTCTCTCATCTCTATGCTCGATGGATTTTTTTTAGTCAATTTAAACAAATATTCTTCTAGTGATTGTTGCACTTGTCGTTTCTTTATATAACATTAATGCATTGATAGCAGTTAAATAAAAATATTGTAACAGACTGAAGATGCCATTTAGTAATTGAACTTCTTCACTCTGTTTTCAAAATACTTGGTCAAGAAAATCTACTGCGAATTTATTTGCGTTGTAAAATAAGACTGTTTGTGGGAAATGTTTTTTTTTAAATAATTTTACTGATTTCTATTCAGAATTCAGTATTAATACATTTTTGTTGTGCTACCTTTTGTAGATTATAAAAACACAATGTTTCGATTTATATAGTACAATAATTTGGGAAAACAAATAATATTAATATTTTTTTAACCTTTGCTATTTTTGTCAAATTTTTCTTACTACTTCTCATAATTTCAACTGGAATCGTTTCTTTCGCCAATAATTTCTTTGCAAATGACATGCTCATAAAAATTATCTGTTGTTACACTTTCTTTAAATTTGAAAATTATAAATTCACTCAGAGATATTAATAATGATCATTTTTCTTCTTTCACTAATAAGGAAACACATTTACTAGATATTTATTCCTGACATTTAACAACAATCAGAATTTAATCCTAATTTTTTCTGGTCTGTTCAGCATTTATAATGTAAATCTACATATAACTTGATTAAAAACAATGTCTCATTTTCTGTAAAATTTGTATTTGGATTGTTAAAGGCATATTTGAAAAATTAATAGATTGTGATCGTTAGCATGAATAACGATTGTAAGTAAAACACAATTTATTTTAAATACGCAAAGTGGAATTTTTCAAAAAAATATATTTAATAACAATCCTGTAATAAAAGAATTTTATCTTGTCTTGTATATTTTTAATAAATAAATAACGATGAACTATATTACTGAGTCCATCATTTTTATCAATTTTGATGTATTTTGGTATCCTAAATACATAACTTCAAAATTGAAGTAGTTGATGGAAAACAGATTGACATATACATATATTTTTTTTAATTCGACAAAAGTCAAAATAAATTTCGACAAAACCACTTTTATAATTTCTGTAATCTTTCTATTTAAACAAATGTTATTTCAAAGTGATGCAAAAAATTCGTTTCCGAAATTACTCTTTATTTTTTTAATATTATTTAATTCTTTCATTTATCATTTACCATTAATATATATATATAGAGTTCCAATAAGATATATATATATATATATCATTTATATATATATATATATATACACACATATATCTATACATACGAAATATACACACACACACACACACACACATATATATATATATATATATATATAGGGTTTTCCAAAAAGAATGTTCTAACTTTGACAGCTGTTGGTAGCCATGTTTAAATTTTTTTAAGCTCATTATGATATTTCAACTTTGTATAGTTTAGGAAATTATTATGGAACATTTTACACTTCATCAACGCTTAAAAATTGTAAAAAAAATAATAGACTTATTAAAACAAGTTTCATAAGTCCATTGATTCACGAAATGGACCCATCAATTGGCCACCAATATCATGTGATCTAAGTACATTGGATTATTTTCTGTGGGGTTATGTGAAATCATTGGTTTATGCTGATAAACCACAAACAATAGAAGCATTAAAAATAAACACCGAACGTATAATTCATAAAATTGGATAACAATTATGTGAGCAACTAAAAATTGGATTAAACTAATGTACTACGAGGTCAGACAATTAAGTAATGCGACCGATTTTTTTTCTCGGCCTGTGGTAACACTGCGAACCTGCAACTCCGCCATCGTAATAGCAGATCCCTACTCTCTCGATTGAGACCTTGACCACCCTCGTACGATCATTTCTTCGCCAGCTGTTTAGTGTTTTGTAACAACGCGCGAGTAGTGCATGTCACGAAAATGGAACAGAGAAATTTATTACTGGCTATTACTGGTGATGAAAGTTATTACTAAAAAAAAAAAAAAAAAAGTTATTACTGGTGATGAAAGTTGGTTCTTTCAATATGACCCCGAAACTAAACGACAAAGCCAACAGTGGCTGTCCCCTGGAGCACCAAGGCCAAAGAAGGCGAGAATGAGCAAGTCCAAAGTGAAAACCATGTTGATTTGCTTCTTCGACAGCAAAGGGGTGGATCACAAAGAGTTCTTACCACCTGGACAAACCGTAAATCAAGTATTCTACCGCAATGTGCTCGAAAAATTACGAAAAAGGGTGCTCAGAGTGCGTCCAGAGATCGCGAAGACTTGGGTTCTGCATCACGACAATGCTCCCTGTCACAGTGCGTTCAGTGTCTCTCAGTTTTTGGCGTATAAAGGCATCGCAACGTTACCACAACCGCCCTATTCACCGGACATGTCACCCTGCGACTTTTTCCTATTCCCCCATATGAAAAAATTCGTCAAAGGTCAACATTTTGACTCCGTTGAAGATATTCAAGAATCTGTGACGAGGGTACTCGGAGAGGTCCCACAAGAAGTGTTCCAGAATTGTTACGAAAACTGGAAAACTCGCTGGAATAAGTGTATAGATGCGGGAGGGGACTACTTTGAAGGGGATCGCAGCGATGTACCTTAATTTTTAAATATACTCGATTTTTAAATTTTGTCACATTACTTAATTGTCTGACCTCGTATGTCAAGCAAAGACTTCTTGGTCGTATAAGTGAAATTGTATTCCATAATTTATAGAATATGTTTAAAAATAAAAAAATTAAATATTTTTTTGCTTTATTTTTATTAAAACTTTGGAAGCGCTTATTGTAAAACCCAATAAATAAATAAATATATATATATATATATATATATATATATATATATATATATATGTGTGTGTGTGTGTGTGTGTATGTGTATGTGAATTTCTAACTTTCATAATCATTTATCTATGCCTCATATTTGTGTTTCAACATCTGTCGTTCAATTCAATACATTTACATTCTTGCTAATGCGTATAGAACGAAGACGAATATCGTCGTGTTGTGTTTCCTTTGAGAGTAAAGCTTTTTCTTATCATCTCTCTGTTCGAAATGTTTTCATAGTGAACGTGCCTGTTCTTGTTCTCCATTTAGTTCGCACACGTCGTCGGAGCGTTATTTTCGCGCGTGGATATTTATCGTAACAAGATTCTGGTAATCTTGCCGTTATCCCCAGCTCGGATTTAACAAACTGAATTTCATATTCTTGTTACGCTGGAAGAGAGTAGATTGACGGCGCCAAAGACCGAGTCAGTTTTCATTCGAAGTTTGACTGCGACAGTAATGATAGTAATAGGTGTAATTTTTGTGAAAATTCGACGACGGCATATGTTCATACTCTAAGAAAATCCATTTCGGTTGAATAGGATTTGTCCCTTTTAGTTCATTATTGTTGATTCAACGTTTAAAATTTATTGCACGAAACGATTATTTATTCTATAGATTCATACATATATACACACACATATATATATATATATATATATTTATGTGTATGTGTGTGTATATGTGTATGAATATATATATATATATATATATATATATATATATATATATATATATATATATATATATATATATATATATATATATATATATATATAGACTCACATACACTATAATATACATGCATACATAAATACCTTCATACAAATAAACATACACACACACATACATATATCCGTCCATCCATCCATCCATACACACACACACACACACACACACATATATATATATATATATATATATATATGTATGTATATATTTATATACACAGACATGAATAAGAAAATATACGTATAAATTTCTTGAACAGAATGTTGATGTATATAAAAGTTTTGGAGATGTTTCTAAAGCTATTCAAAACTTTTACGATTGTATACTTATTTATTGTTTGCTAAAAAGTTTTTTTATTGATAACTAGAACACTACTTAAGAAAGAAAGTTGAATGTCAGTTGATTTTTCTGAAAAATAATATCGATAAAATAGAATATCTGACGAATGTTGACGACAATATTTATAAAAAATCACTGACAACATAATTTTTTTTGAAAAAAGTGATGGGTTAAAAATAATTATTATTGTAAAACGTAATTTAAATCATTTACACGTATTCAAAATGTAAATTATTTTAAAAATCATAGGCACATATACAAACATACATACAGATATTCATACACACACACACACATACACACACACACACACATATATATATATATATATATATATATATATATATTTATATATTAAGTCTACAAGAAAGTTTTGTCTGATAATGTCATCTCAAGATACACTTATTTTCTTGTGGGAGATTCTTGGATATCTTCAACGGAGTCAAAATGTCGACCCTTGAGTCATTCTACAGAAATGGATCACAATTTACAATCACACTCGGGAAGAGGTTACGGTTTGTCCAGGTGGTAAGAACTCTTTGTAACGAAGATCAAAATTATATGGTTTTCAGTAAATATTAATAAATATATTGAAAATGTAATAACCAGTAATAATTTCTCTGTTTTTTTTGTAACTCACTAAAAACAAACAGAACTTTCCAGTAGAGAGACCTAAGTGTTATATATAAAAATATATATATATATATATATATATATATATATATATATATATATATATATATATATATATATATATATATTAGGTTGTCTGATAATGTCATCTCAAGTTTCAAAGATGAGTCATTCTTTGTCTTTTGAATTGAAAGAGCTATGTACGAAAAAAATTATATTTTTCAGTAAATATTAATAAATATAAAAATATATATATATATATATATATATATATATATATATATATATATATATATATATATATATATACGAGGGTCGTTTGATAAGTATAGTAAAAAGTAAGGAAAAAAACTATAATTTAATAATTAAATTAAATAATAAATAAATTTTAAACAATCAAAACCCTAAATAAATTTACCATACTTATCAAACGATATATATATATATATATATATATATATATATATATATATATATGTGTGTGTGTGTGTATAACTTTTATATTTGTATACATTTTATTTAGTCAACATCTCGCACTTCATAAATTCGAACGTAAATATTAACTTGGATCATAAATCACTTATTTTTATGCAAATAAAAAGTATTCATCTTTTTGCGTATTAGATATTACACTTAGCTTTTATTATAGTAAGTTCTTTACTTCATTTATTATTAATAAATATAATGTAAGTGGTATTTGTTGTTGGTGAATTTTTAAAATGGTTCAATAAATAATACTTAATATGAAGAAACAACATGTAATTTATTGTAAGTTGAAACATATTATAAATCAATTAAAAATAAAAGTTTGTAAAATGTTTGATACTAATGGCACTCTAATAGAGTAATATAAAATTAATTCTTGAGAATTTATTTTAGATTTTTTTCATTATTTCGAATAACAAGAGATAAGTGTATATTTTATATATATATATATATATATATATATATATATATATATATATATATATATATATATATATATATATATATATATATATATATATATATATATATATATATATATATATATATATATGTATATACACGAGGGTCATTTGATAAGTATGGTAAAAGAGTAAGAAAAACTAAATTGAAAAATTTAAACAAATTAATCAAATTAAACAATAAATAAATTTACCATACTTATCAAACGACCCTCGTGTATATATATATATATATATATATAATAGATAGATAGATACATTTAATAATCTTTTTAGACATATGGTTAATTTAGTATTTCTTCTAATATAGTAATTTCTTGTAACAAATTCACTTAAAATCAATTAATTATCTTCTAAACTCCATAGAATATTATAAAAGTGTCCAATAATAATTAATTATTCATTTTATTTGTTTTTAGGTCAGTGTATATTTTGATATCCATGACTACATCGTCAGAGTACTTTATTATAAAATATAGACTATGTATTTGTCATAATATACTAATTTTAGGTTATCGAAAATTCATGACGCATTTTGACTATGTTTTTCAAATGTCATTTAATTATATAAAATACAAAGTTTAATCAATAATGTATTTTCCATTTTGTTCAATGACCTTTTCCCATATTTCGGCGAGCTTCATAATTCCACGTTTGTAAAAAGACTGGTCTTTATCAGTGAAAAACTAGACAAGGTACTGTTTTATAACCTCGTCGAAATTAAACGATTTACTACGCAAAGACTGAAATATGTGGAAGTCTGACAATGCAAGGTCGGGTGAGTACGCTGGGTGCGGCAACAGATTCCATCCAGACTCCAATAAATTTTGACGGGTGACCAAACTTGTGTATGGTCTTGCGTTCTCATCTTGGAACACAACTCATTTACAATTAACGAATTCTGAGTGTTTCTGGATGATTCATTCGTTCAACTTATTTAATTGGCGATAGTGAATATCAGAATTGACTGTTTCATTCTTTGGTAAGAGCTCGAAATACACGACTTTTAATCCAATCAAACTGAGAGCATGATTTTCCTTCGATGAATATCTATTTTCGATGTTGTTTGAGCTGACTCATCGAGCCTGAACTAAGAACGTTTGCATTCCACATTATTATTTAAGATCCATTTTTCGTGGCCAGTTATCATAAGCTCCAAAAATAGATTGATTTCTTCTCGTTTAAAAAGCATGTCGCAGATGTTAATATGCACAGTCAAATGAACTTTTTTAAGTTTATAAAGCACCCAAATGTCAAGCTTGCTTATATACCTCAACTTCTTGAAACGGTCATGAACGCTGAAATGATGAATATTTAATGTTTCTGCAATCTCACGTGTCATGTAACGTGGGTTTGACTCAATCAATGCCTTTATTTTGTTATCAACCTCGATTGACTTTCCAGAGCAAGGAACGTCGTTAACATCAAAATCACCAGCACGGAATTTCGCGAACTATCGTTGGCACTTACGTTCTTGTAGGGCATGGTAACCGTAAACGTTATGTAACTTATTACAAGTTTGCCGTGCGTTCTTCCTTTTACAGGAATAAAAGAGTAAAATATGGCAAAAATGCATTGTTTGATCTTTAACTTATAAAATCTATAAAACTCAACAAAATTGTTTAATTTTTATTATCTTGATGAAGGCAGAAGTGTCAGCTTTCAAACAACATAACAAAATTATATGGATACGAATAACACTACTACTATAAAAAATAGATTAACGGCATCAATTGCAAAAATCCGTTACGATTTTTCTGACAACCCAATATATTGATTTTTTTCATATGTTATTATCTTTATTCAACTTATTTATAGCTAACTAATGGTTGTTTTCTAAATCATTGCTATTAAATTATAATTGAGATATAGCGTTTTAAGTTTGATCCAGAAACTAAGCATTTAAGTGTAATATGGAAGTCACCATGTTTATAAAAAGTGAGAAAATTCGTTTTTAGAAGTCGCGATTAAAAACAATGTTCATTATCTTTTACAATTCAAAAGGCATTAATTATTGAGAATTCTTTTAGAAGATGAATTGTCACTGTCGAATATTAGTTATGTATTACAGAGCGTTTGTGGTGGAGGAAAGTAAGAATTAGGCTCGGGGAAGCTATATTTGTGTCACGACAATATAAAAAGTGTGTTTTTTAGGTTAGATAAAACTTTTGACAGGCATAGCTGTCAAGTTAGTTGTCAGTTTAAGTGACCATTCGAATTCATTATAATTTGGAAAATTATTATAAAAAAATATTATTTGCATCGAATGTTCGGTGAATGAGCTCACAATCAATTGCAAACTGACCTTCTGTTGTACCGAAAAAAAATTCAATGATGAAAATAATTTTTAGCTCTACGGGTGTATTAATAAGTAAAATTTCTGCATTTAGAGTGAGATCAATCCTGAAGTGATTTACAAGAGCCCGTTATGTCCAGAAAAATGCACTGTATGGTACAAATTACATGCTGATGACAAAATTGGGCCTTATTTCTTTTGAAATGAAGTCGGAAAGCGCGTTATCATCAATAGTGTACATTACAGAACGATGATCAATGATTGTTTGTTTCCAAATATGCATGACATCGATCTAAAAGAGAGGTGGTTTCAGCAGGATTACGACACGTGCCATACTTCGACCGAAAAAATCGAGTTATTGAAACAAAAATTCACTGATAACGTTATCTCCAGAAATAGACCTGCGAATTGACTTCTATGATCGTGTGATTTGACGCTTTTGGATTATTTTCTTTGATGATATGTAAAATCTCTGGTTTATCTAATAAACCAGCAACGATTGAGGTATTAGAAATTAACATAACTCGTGTTATTGCGGACATAAGCCCTTAATTGGTTGAATAGTGACCCAAAATTAGATTGATAGATTGCGGTATGTTAAAATTATCAGTGGTGCACATATGCCCGAAATCATTTAAAATAATAATGCCATAAAATTATTTTTCGAATAATATCAAATAAATTGTCATTTTAGTTAGTGTGTATTTTATTTTAATTTAAAGTTCTATCATCCTTAAAAAACATCTCTTACTACCTCACAAGGTCATTGTACGTGAAATTTTGACCAAAAAGCGACCGTGCTATATATAACATTGTCACATTCGCCAAATTTATCTTGTGCAACTATTTTCTCTCTAAAAAAGTGAAAATGGCGATGAAAAGAATCCGCTACGATGATGTTGAAATTATACAAATTACTATGATGAAAATCATGAGGTCATTGTAAAAACAATTTTATTAAAATCCATTTATGCGTAATTTCATCTTGCTCAGAGTTTTAATATTGCAAAAGGATATATTTTTAATAAATACTTGAACTTCTGGCAAAATATAAAAAAAGGTTTCTATTTACAAAGTTCGGTTTTGTTTCTGACACATTGTGTATATTTCATTACAAATTCTTTGATGATATTGTAAACCCAATGAACAAATTTAATATAAAAATAATGTCTTAGATACATACATGTCCATATAATTATTGATATTTTGTTATTTTTTCAAAAACAAATTTTAAAAAAATGCATATCACGTCTTTAATCTAAAGAAGTCCATTTTTCGATGACCGTATATGTCAGTTTATTCGACTGAAATAATCTCCGTCGAAATTTCAACCGAATAAATATATATATATATATATATATATATATATATATATATATATATATAATACAACAGAAATCTTCACAACAATCACCGAAACGAGCATTAAACGAATCCCCGATTCATCCATGTCGACTTTAACTGTATTAAATGTTAAACGAAACCATTGTCATTCGTCTAATTATTCTGTTACAGAAGTTTCATGTATTATTCGACTGAAATGATGCTCTTGTGATTATATTCTATGTATTAAATGTATCTAGATAATTTATAAACTAATAAGCGGATTAAACTTTCACCTATTCAAGAGAGATTAAAACGAAAGTGTACACGTAAGTCGACAAACATTGATAAGAAATATTATGAATAGACCTATTCAAATCAAAAGAGATGCCGACTTGTTGAGTGTTTATTCAATTAGATACTTGTATTAATAAGTGTTTCATTTCAAGTCTTTCATGAGAATCATTTGTAGAAAAATGTTATAAACTTATTTGAGATAGAATCTAGTCATATCCACCAATGGTGTGCAACCTATTTACACTTACAACCCCCATACTCACACCGAAATTTTATACGACCCATTATTTGTTGTTACCATTTTATTATAATTATATAGGGATATTAATAATAAAAGTCATTTTACTTCTTACAAATTCATATCTTTATGTATATTTCAGTACATACGATTTGATATAAGATTTTTGAAAAACTGCATATTACCAAAAAAAAATTTTTTTAACCCTTATCGGTCGTATGTCACTTCTGATGCAACATTACAACTTTGCTCTATCAGTCGTATGTCACGTGCTAGGTGACAAGACTGAACAAGTAACAACGTCCTCATTGTTGAATATACATACTGTATGTTTTTACAGTTTAATTCTTACTCGATAGCAGACAACACGTTCTGTCATATTTCATCAATTATTTTACTTATATTATAATATTTTATTCCTCCAAAAATGAATATAGAAAACTATAGCAATATGGAAAGTAACAGTGATATTTGTAATGAAATATGTAAAAATTATGAATATTCGGCAAGCGATTTTAATTCTTGTGATGAAAGAGACAGTGATACAAGTGTTATATTTCAGTCAAGGAAAAAAAGTTGATCCCTATTCAATATTCAAGTGAAGAGGAAAGCGAAGTAGAAAGAGAAATTGTTCCTGATTGTGATGAAGATTGGATTGAAATCGATAGTGATGATGAAGACAATTTAACTTCAAGTATTTCTTTTACAAATATAGGACCCCAAATCATATATTTTTATGCACAAAACTATTTTTTTATAATAAGTAACTTAGTTACTCTTCTCTTACAATAAGCACTCAAATATATCTCCGACCTAGTGGAAATTTAAGTACAAAATACTAACGTCCGATAAGGGTTACTACATTAACACTAGGTTTATGAACGTTTTATGTATACCTATGTCTACGGACAAGCGTCAATTTGATGCATGAACAAAATCATACATTTTCTTTAAAAAATAACTTAAAATCAACAATTATGCACTATTAACTTATAAATGAAACTATAAGATATATATTTATATAAAATTTATAATATTTAACATTATACAACATTACATTTATTCCGCGTATCTTTTACACATATACTGGTAAAAAAATTATCAGTTGTTATATTCCTGCCCTGATGTAAATATGATTCGGTTAACTTTAAAACTACAAATTCGTCCAAAAGTGTTGAAGTTCGCGTTTCATCTTTACTCAGATTAGGTAAACCATTTTTTAGATATTTTGAATTTACATCTACTGCCAACCAAAACTTTATGACAAATTTATGTGGTTTATTTGGCATATATTACGTGAATCTGCATCGGACTTTCTTAGGGAACAGTTGCTCGTTTATTGAAATATTTTTTGAGGTTTATAACAAGATTTACTATTATATATAAATTTGTTCTATATTTCAGATATCAATACAAATTTATAACGTAAACGTTCGGATCGTTCTGTTCTTTTATCAAATCATATGAATCGAAAAATTTGAGTAAATCGATCTCTAGGCATTGTGGCCGAGAAGAAAGCGGGTCCCCATTTCTTCGAACATGAATAAAAATCTTTTAGTAACTTTGCTTCATATATTTCTCGAGCATACCAAATTGCCTTTTCTGTATCAGGGTTTTGCAACTAGCATGAATGCTTATTTTACGATTGCGTCAAAATGACAGGTATCGCAGAGATAGGTATACCACATACATAATTTTTAAATTAGAAAGCTTTGAAGAAAATTAATTTCGCTGTTTTATTTGTCTCGTTAAATGGATAAAAGTAAGTACAAGTGGTAGAAGAAAAATGTAAAAGGTTTCTGTAAATTCCCTCATAAAATTCGAAATGCGTCAAAATGACGCGTCCCGTAAACCTAGTGTTAAAAAACATTTTTTAAAATTAAATAATGTGATGGCTGTGCTTCCATGGAATTCATAATTTTTTTCATGTTTGGATTAATATTTGAGACGGCAAGCTGTAAATTCTTTACGAAATCTAAATGTGACGAATATTTTGTTTTCATTGCAACTAATTTTGAAAAACTAATTTCACACAAATAAGTTGATGCAAACTGTATTAATTTTTTTATTGCCTTTTTCTTTAATTCCGAATACTCATCGTCAATTGTGAGCCAACATTTTTGATAAGACGACGATTTAATTTGAATTTGTCAAGTTTTGTCTGAAGAAATATCAATAAGTTGTTTCTTTTCTTTTATGATGACATTCGAATTTAAGATATTTAATAAAACCGAATCACGAATCCAGCCTAATTATTCGTTTGGAAACTTTTCGAAACATCTTGAAAAGTTCTCGTGAAGTTTCAATAAGTGAAGGTAAATCATATTTGTAAATGCCCCAAAGTCAAATATGAAATTGAAAAGCATGAGAACATTTTTGTATTATTGTTATCCAGTTGAACTTTCCAAAGCATTAAATTATTTTTGAAAGCTTCTATTTTACTGGACAATGTTAAAATATTTGTTCCCTGGCATTGTAAGTTCATATTTAACTCATTGAGTTTTTCAAAAATATCGACTAAGTAACTTAATTTTCCAATCTATCCTGCGTCTACAAATAAAAGTGCCAGTATGTTTTTTTTCTATTAGAAAAATGTAAACTTCATCCTTTAAATCAAAAACACGGCGCAGTATCCTACCACAAGATAACCATCTAATTTTCGTGTGTAATAATAATATATCATATGCAGAGCTCATTTAATTGCAGAATATTGAAAAAAGTAATATGAGTAGAGCAGTTTTCATGTGATTTTCATGTATTTTTTAAATTATTTGTTTTTAGTTCTTTCAATTAAAAATTTATTATCCAACATGAGAATTCCTCAAAAATTTCATGATCCACGACAATTTTTCTGCGACCCCTTGAAGTGTCGCGATCCACAGGTTACGTACCACTGATATCCACTCTAAATAGAGTATTTCTAATGATTATCAGAAAAATAAATCCGATTAGTGAATGATATTTTTAGTATCTGGAAACAAATTGTAAACAAATTATCTACTGCTATAATATTACATGATTTTAATAAAATTAAAACAAGATTTCCATGTATTGGATCGTTGCAAAGTTCGTGCAACGATTCCGATACATACTGTTAAGAAAGCCGTAGGGGAGTGTTGAATTTTTTTGGAATGGTGGCAATTCTACCTGTCATTTGAACGACACATATATTTGTTTTGTGTGTGTAAAATTTTTTTGAAAATGGGCATCGATAATGTACATTTGCGTTATGTCATGTTGTACTAATATCGGAAAGGAGTGATTATTGGCGCTGCTATGAAAAACATTCGGGAGGTTTATTTGGACCATGTTCTAGCCATTCGGACTATGAAAAAATGGTTTACTAAGTTTCGATTGGGTGATTTTAACCTCAACGACTAATTACCAAGGTCGATGATAGCATTGTACGTACTTTAATTGAGAATAATTCATGAGTTTTGAAGAGATGAACTATTTTTTCCTTTTTATATATTTTATTCCATACCATAATTATTTTGGATCTTCTTGCTCGTTCTTGATTATTTAACAAATCATTTGTTTTGAATTTTTCTAACATCATCTTGCACTGTACTACGCGGAGTATTAATGTCATGTCCAATTTGGTGTTGTGAATATTTTTTCTTATTTAAAAAAATAATAAGTTTTCTCTTCGATATATTTTTTTCATGTTTTTCGGTATTATTTTAATAATGAAAGCCTATAAGATGACAAAGGAAAATCACTAAGATGGTAGAAGAATCTAATGACAATGGTGAGGTTTTACATTCGCATAACAATGAAAAATATTCGAGGATTTATCAATTTATATGCACAGTAAATTTTACTTATTGTGAACGGAGAAATACTTTTGTGTTTCTAAATATTACATGTTGAATAAAAAATATTCTGGAATTTATTATTTATTTCAAATTTGAAAATAAATATAATATTCTGAAATGAACTAATAAACGATAATAGAAATATTTTTAAATATTTTCTTTTTTACTGTAAAGTTAATTTATTACATAAAATATACTGAATATGAGGGATGGCCAGATTCTTTTGTGACATTATATATATATATATATATATATATATATATATATATATATATTTATACGAGGGTCGTTTGATAAGTATGGTAAAAAAATAAGAAAAATTAGATTGAAAAATTAAATTAAATTAATTAATAAATTAAATTAAACAATAAATAAATTTACCATACTTATCAAACGACCTCGTGTTTGTATATATATATATATATATATATATATATATACATATACATACATTGCCAAACGAAACTATTGGCACAGTTAAGTAGTTAGAACATTATAACGTCTATCTACACAAAGAAAATTATTAATGTTTTTTTATAAAGAACAAGACATACATTATTTGTTTACACTAAAATACTGCAAAAAAATATTATCTCTAAAAGTAATAATAGTGGCTGTACAAATATTTTTTTTTTGTCTTACAAGTAATTAAACGAACAAATGTATTGGCACACGTGTATAGTTGTTCATAAACTACCCGTTAATAAGCTTATCTCTAATATACATTCATATTAGGTGGTTTCTCGAAATTTCTTTTATATGTATAATTGTATTTCAATAAATAAGGTATTTAAAATATTGTTATTCTTACTTGAAATTTAATCAAAATGTCTAAAGGAAAATAAACTTCAGTTAAAGAGCGACAAATAATATTAAAATGAGTTAAACAAAAAAAATTCCTCTCAAAAATATAAAAAAATAATAATAACAGTCGTTTTACTGTCAGAAGTGTTATTAAAGAATTTTATGGACAAGAAAACATATAAAGTGAGAGAAGAAGCGGTTGCACATTGTAAAATCAAATCCCCAAATTACATCCTCCAAGATAGCAGCATAATTATTAAATCATTATAAAAAAGAAGTACATCCAAAAACAATATGCAGTGTTCTCAGAAATGATGATTATAGTTGTAAAACTATAAGAACACCGTATAATGTTAAGAAAAACAGAAAAAAAACGAATATTATTTGCAAAAGAATACATCAATAAGGATAATGAGTTTTGGGACAAAGTATTATTCTTTGATAAAAGAAAATTTAATATCTTACACTTTGATGGTATAATTAAAGTATGGCGCAAACCCAATACTGAATCTTAGGAAAAAAAATACATGCAACAGTTAAATATGGGGATGGTGGAGTCATGGTATGGTGATGTACGTCAGCTTCTGGTGTTGTAAATTTGGTGCATATAAATAGTATTTTAGATAAATACGTTTACTTAAACATTTTAAAGAAAACTCTCTATAAAAGCGCCCAAAAATTAGACTTAGGTAAAAAAAATATTTTCAACAGGACAATGATCCTAAACATATGGCTTATATAGTTTGCCAATGGATTATTTTTAATACTCCTCATATCTTGCCAATACCACTATAATCTCCTGATTTAAATACTATCGAGAATCTTTGGTGATATCAGAAAAACAAATAAGAAGATATCATATATCCAGTAAAATACGTTTAATATTAAAAGAATGAGAAAAATAGACTCTACCTTAACTTAAAATTTAGTGTATTTGATACCTAAAAGATTATTAGCCGTGACTAAGTGCAAAGGACGATCAACAAAATACTAATATATTTTTTAAATTTATTTTTTTTTATACTAATACTTTTGTTCAAAAAAGAATTAAATATACTTATTTTCAGTTCTTTTTTTCAAGTAGTTTTAATTTTTTTGGAATTTTATTTATATACTATATTAATTAACACTACTAATATATGTTACTTGAAAAGCATTTACATCTTTTTTTTAATACACTGGAACATTTAAAAAAAATGTGAGCGTAATAGCGCTGTGCCAATAGTTTTGTTCAGACTGTATATATTATATTAGGTGTACCCATAAGTAATATCGTTTTTTAATGCTATAATTTTTTTTATTTTATTTAAGAGTTAATACAGTTTTAATCTACAATGTAATCTCTATCGTTATTGACAATCTTCTTCCATCTTTCTGACACACTTTTCATTCCCTTTCTGTAAAATGACAGTGATTTTGAAGGAAAATATTCTTCGAGTGCAGTTTTGATAGCTGTCGCAGTAGAATTTTTTTTCCACGAAGAAAATGTTCCATAGATCTAAAAAGATGGTAATCTGATGGTGCAGCATCAGAAGAATACGGTGGATGAGGAAGTATTTTCCAACCTAACTCTTTAATATTTTCTTGGGTGATTCTGGCACTATGAAGTCTTGCATTGTCATGATACAGAATAACACCATTTCGATTAATCAGTCTTGGACTTTTTTGAATCAAAGTCATGTTTAGTTTATCAAGCTGAGCACAATGATATTCAGTATTTATGGTTTCATTAGTATTTAGAACTTTATAGTGAATAATTCCTGTAAAATTCCACTATACTGACAGTAACATTTTTTTAGGGTGAAGATCTGGTTTTGGAGTGGACAAATATGGCTGTCCTGATGTTAACCATTGTTTTTTCTTACATGGATTACTGTATAGAATCCACTTTCATCTCCAGTAACAATTTGTTAAAGAAAAGGATTTCTGCCTAACCTGGACTAAAGTGCACTGTAGAATGTTACACATTGAATTTTGTTTTCAACTGAAAGTTGATAAAGCACCCACATTCCTCCTCTTTGCACTTTGTTCAGTTGTTTTAAATACCGTTGTATTGTAGATCATGACGTTTTAAGTTTTGTGGCTAATCATTGGATGGTTTGTTTAGGATCAGCTTCAATTTCAGCCAACAACAGATCCTTATCAAATTCAAGAGGTTTTCCAGATTTTATACCGTCGAAAAAATTGAAATCACTGTTCTTAAATTTTTTAAACCAACGATGACATGTTCTGCTATCCAAGGCACCAGGATAAACAGCATTAATGGCATTTGTGATATTAGTGGTATTGTTATACTTTCGAAACTCATAAAGCATCAAATGTCTAATATGAAACTTATCCACACTTCGCTCTTCCATTATTATAGGGTTTACCTAATTTGTTTCAAAATGTAACAATAAGCACATTAAGTATCAATATATTTAACTAGAATATAGGTTATGTTATATTAAGTTCCATTATTGTCAGTAGATAGCAATGTTTCCAAAATTTGAAAAACACATTACTTATGGGCATCTCTAATATATGGTTATTCAAATGTGATGCCTAGATTTGTGTATTATTAAAAAGAAACATGTGTATAGTTTCTTTTTTTTAATAAAATACAAATTTAGGAGTCGTATTTAGATGACCCCATATTACATGGAAACGAACAATTTTCTGCATAATGTACATTTCTGAAAGAAAATTGATAGCGTGCATATTTATTTATGTGCAAACATTCAAAATGAAATATATTGTAGACGACAAGCGGTGATCAATCGAATTGATCCATCAGCTGTCTTAGACGCGAACATTGAGTTAATGAATGACGTCATCGCAATCGAAACGAGCGTTTCATGGATGTAGGAGAAATATGCTGTCGACGAAATATAAATCAACGTTCGTGTCTTCTCGAAGGGTGTATATTTCATAGACATGTAATATTGCACATGTGTAGACAAAAACATAAACTTGTATGCATGTTTTGTAATGAATATATGTAGGTACCGTACGTGTCTCGCTTGTCACATTTGCACGCAGTTGATGTCACCGCGCGGTGTAAATTATAGCCGCGTTTCACTTTACAACAATCAAGTGTGGTGTAGTGAATTTCTGTATATAATATATTTCATCACATTAACTTCCTATTTGTTTTAGATTAGTTTAAAATATTGTTGTTGAAAGGATGAGCAAACTATATTTCACATCATTGTTTACATTAGCCTTAGAGGTAGTAAATATATTTATAACCTTCATTCGCCAAAATACAATTTGTTAAACACAAGTATTATAAATAGAAGTATTATATCAAAACATATATTTGACATTGCAAATTTATTTAAACTATCATATGATATTAAAATATATATCATTAACATATTGTAATTATTTGTCTTCGAATTGCGACGAATTCTCTTTCACACAAATGAACTTTTATCTCAACATTACAAGAAATTGCAAAAATGTCCAATAATTATTTACTGTTGGTTTTTCTTTTTTTTGTTAATGAGCTCTGATTTGTATTCCTATGGTAATGTTACCATCATCAGAGCGCTTCCTTAGAAGAAATGTACACATTTTCAAAAATTGTATAAGTGGCCCAAATGAAACTGAAGGATAGTAAAAGATAAAAATGAAGTAAATCTATGTGTAAACTCTTCATTCTCATTTGGGCTACGTACACCGACGCACATAAGTCATGACACACATGGGTAACAAGCAATTTATTGATATAATTCAATGATGTCGTTAAATTAAAAACTTTTTTTTTATTTAATTGATAGTAAATATAACATTTATTAGAAAATAGCTCAAAAAACAATAATTAATTCTATTATATAGTAGATATTGCTAAAATAAACACAGTAGGTTACACTTTTGCTTGCAAGCGGTCACCCATCTAAGTACTAACCGTGCCCAATGTTGCTTAACTTCGGTGATCGGACGAGATATAACATCAGAAGCAACAAAAAATTAATTTATTCAATACCAAATCGTCTAAACGAAGTTGTAAAAAGAAAAGGGAAACAAACGAGATATTAAACTCTTTTTTTAAAAAAAACTGTTGATATTTTTTGCTCCGGATAAATGTAACATACTGTTTTTATTTTAACAATTTGTACTATATAATAGAATTAATTACTTTTTTTGTATTTTTTTCTAATGAATATTATATTTATTATGAATTAAATAAAAAGAAAATATTTAATTTAACGACTTTATTGAATTATATCAATAAATTGCTATGTTACCCATGTGTGCCATAACTTATGTGCGTTAGTGTATATATATATATATATATATATATATATATATATATATATATATATATATATGATCATCCAAATGTGACGCCTAGATTTGTGTTTTATTAAAAAGAAACAAGAGAAACTATACAAATGTTTCCTTATATACCACTTTATATACATGTTTCTTTTTAATAAAACACAAATCTGGGAATTACATTTAGATGACCCTATAGAATTAGTCAAAAAAGTCTGCGTATATACAATGTATAATTTACTTATGCACATTGTCTAATTTAGTTATTATATAATTAATTATTTAATTTTTTTTTTCAATATGTAAAAAGATAATATTCCACGGATTGCGTAGGAGACAAAAACAATTAAACACAAGTGTGCAAATCTTGATATGAGTGTTAATACAATAGTGCAATAAAATCGAACTAAAAAGTCTGTATACATGTAAAAATAAATTGTGTTTCAGTTATAATTTTTAATATTTGTGGGCAAAGACAATTGTCAAGTAAATTTTAACTCATTAAACTTTTGTTTCAATAAGTCTATTGAAGTTTTTACAATTTTTTAAGCATTATTCAAGTGTTTAACGTTCCGTGATAATTTGTCAAGCTCTACTGAGTTGAAATGTTAAAATTATCTTAAAAAAAATTCAAACATGGCTGCCATCAGTTGTCAAAGTTCTAACATTCTTATTGGAAAAACATATATAATGCCTTTTGAAATTGGCACCATGAAGTCTTGTTTACGTAACGCAGTTTGATAACTCTAGTTATCGAAATCACGCATACGTGATAGCGGTTGTCAAAATGTTACCATATTCCATACTATATACTCTATATTTTATATTCGATACATAAAAAATACGAATTAAGAATTTTAAATGCAAACAATAATATATCTTCTTCGGTATGTCTTAAATATTTTTTTTTTATTTTTATCTTCTTTATTTATATTAACTTTTAAATTTTTTGGAAATTAACGGTTGTAAAGTAACTGACTTACACTAATTTCACACAAGAATGAAGTGAATATCCATGGCGACGACGACAAAATACGTGAACAAAAACGATTCAGTTAATGTACGTATATACTTATTGATCGGTAATAGAATAATGAGAATGAAGCAATTTTCATGAGTGTTTGGTAATTAAAATCTTGTTTTACTAATCATCGTCTAAACATTAACTAAACTTCATCTCTTATTCAGTTACTAAGAGGTACTGCAACGTATAAATTACATAGAATCAATGAAAATTCGTTCATTAGTGCTAATTATTCATTATTATTGTTCGATAATATATACACATTTAATTTTTAAGCAATACTTTATATATGCCATTTTTATTTCAAAAACAATAACATTGTTATCAATATTTATATTATAATATCAGAAAATGAAATAGTTTAATTAATATAATAAAATTTACTTCTGATAACAGAGAGCATTAAATGTATATAATAATAATTTATGAAGAAAATTATTAAAACTTATTTTTTAATTTTATCTACAATATATTAATTTTTTTAATATATAGGGTCATCCAAATAAGAATCTTAAATTTGTGTATTATTAAAAAGAAATCTAAGAAACTATACACATATTTTCTTATACACATGTTTCTTTTTAATAAAACACAAATCTAGGTGTCACATTTGGATACACTTATATATAATTAATAAATAATAAATGTTTTTTTTTATCTGAAAATTTATATTCGATGCATAAGTATTAGGAAGTAATAAATTATAATTAACAATTTGAAGATTTTAAAAACAATAAACAATTTGAAAATGTCTTTATTTTACAAAAAGATATGCATTTTAACTGATGTTAAAAAAACGCAAAGACTTTGGTGTTGTCACCAAAGTCTTTACCTAATATATGATAGTGACAATGCATATAGTCATTGTTTTTTAATATTGTAATTTTTAAGAAAAGTAACTATATAATAATATTTATTGAAAATAATATTAGAAGTAAAAAGAATATTGAGAATTATTTTAAAAAATAAATAATATATAAACTAATAAAAAATATAGTCTTGTAAAGAAAAATTCATATAAATTCAGAATAAATACGAATTTATAATAATACATAAGTTAAGAATTTTTTGCTATTAATATTTTCTTATTTTACCTTAATATATCATAATTAAAAATATTAAGTTTTCACTAGTTCACTAAAAATGTTTGTCTTGAGCATAATCAAAAACTACTCTTCACTAATGTTTTTTTAAACGTTTTAACACTATAAAAATGCATTTAGTTAGCGTGAACTTCTCGAGAAAAAATCCTCTAAAAAATTTCAAAGTGATATAGGTTTCAGTTTCGTGCTGGTCAGATAAAAAATCTTTTTACATTAAAGTACCTGTTCACTTTTTACCGAATCAATGGTCTCATTAACCTGTTGAAATATACATTTAATGCTACACAATTCTTCGTTTTGATTACCTATTATTTTATTTAGTATTTTTGTATACTTTTTCAAAGCATTTTTTGGAAGAATCCATTTATTATTTGTCGTTGTGATGATTCCAAATCTACTCATACAATAATAAACATATCTTAGGATGTTCAAGTTAGTATAATTTAATTTCTTATAGTGTATATTTAGAAATCATCCGAAACATTAAGGTTTCTGCTAAAAATTACTTCAGATTGTTTTGATTTATAATACATGTAATTCCTTGTAAGAATTCATTGTGCAATTTTATAACGTTTATCTAATAGTTACTTACTTTTTCACTATTTTCCTAAATACTATATTTTTTCAGATAATATTTGGCATACAGGTTGGCTGGACATTAGAGAGTCTAATTTTATCAAAATATAACGGAATGCCATGTATTATTCGGAGTTTGAAGAACAATCTGCTCTTTTTTTCTTTATTAGTGAGTTTTTCTTATTTTTGTTATATCTCGTATTTTTCTATAAAAATCGTTCAGTTTTAATAAATGTATTATTAGTGGTTTACTCATAAATTTGGCAATTGAACAAATCAATGTTATTTAAAGTTTGAATTTTCAGTATTTGCTATTTCAAAAATATTTTTTTTACAACAATTTGTGCTCAATACAAAAAACAAAATTATATATCATGTTAAATATAATTAATATACATTAGCTCTTTTTTAAGTCTCAATCAGCATTAATTATTTTGAAATATTGAAATAAAATAAATTCTGTTTTGAATATATTAGAATTCATATTTGATCTCTCAACGATAAAATATTAAATATTTAAAACTCTCTCTCTCTCTCTCTCTCTCTCTCTCTCTCTATATATATATATATATATATATATATATATATATACACATACATACATACATACATAGAGTATGCATAAAGTGTTTATACGCCAATAAACAAAACCATACGTATCTAAGGACACAACTATTTATTTTTAGTATTGTGAAAATTTCTTTTTTACATAAATGAATCACTCATTTCTAAAGATTTAAACTACTAAAAATATTAAACTACTCTTCTATTCACTTAAAAGTTGGTACGAATTTCAATTGTCATGTTATCATAGTTAAAGGGCAGTTTTAAAAAATCTGATTCTAATATTTAATTTTGGATTACAAAATCAAATTTTATGTTATAGTGATTTTATGATGACGGCATGAACATCGAAATACTTATCAGTTTTTAGGTAAATAAAGTGAACAATAAGTGATTATTGGATAAATATATACATATATATATATATATATATATATATATATATATATAAACGAGGGTCGTTTGATAAGTATGGTAAATTTATTTATTGTTTATTCTAATTAATTAATTCATATAATTACATTTTTCCAGTTAGTTTTGCTTATTTTTTGACCACACTTATCAAACGATTCTTGTATATATATATATATATATATATATATAATATATAAATGGTCATCTAAATGCGGCGACTAGATTTGTGTTTTATTAAAAAGAAACTATACACATGTTTCTTTTTAATAAAACATAAATCTAAGCGTCATATTTAGAGAACCCTATATAATTCATTACAATTATATGTGGAACAGAATATTGTTCAAATGTCCATCACGACTGCCACTGTAGGCATCAATTCGAATATCGAAATGTTCAATGATTTTTCGACATGCTGTTGTATTTATTTCACGAATTGCAACTCGAATGTTGTTCTTTAGGTCATTAATTGTTTGTGGATTGTTAGCGTAGCCTCGAATTTTAAAAAAAACTCTATAGAAAGTCTAATGGTGTTAAATTGTATGATCTTGGAGGTCAATTGAAATCTTCATTTCATGAAATATATACGTTGACGAAATTTCGATTGCAAAAACTGAACGATTCCTCGAGTTATGTGACATATAGTACCATCTTACTGAAAATAGACATCAGATACATCAATATCATTCAATTCTGTCCATAAAAAGTTACCCAACATTGATTGGTATCAATGTTGGGTAACTTTTTTCGCTCAACATTTACAGTAACGGAATTTCTAGTATTATCTTCGAAGGAAATTGGTCTAATGATTCCATTAGCCCAAAATGTACACCAAACAATGACTTTTGTAGGTGTAGAGATTTTTCATGAATAACACGAGGATTTTCATTACCTCAGATATGAAAATTTTACTTATTAACTAATCCATTCATTGTGAAATGTGCTTCACCACTAAACAAAATTTTTCTTTGAAAACAATGGAACTGTTGTTCGTTGTTCAATAATCCAACTAGCGAAATTACGACATTGTAAATGATCTCTGTGTTCCATTTTCTGGCTTAATTGAATTTTGTACGCGTGTAAATGTAAATCTTCATGCAAAATCCTCTATAAAGAGCCATAAGATATGCCCAATTCATGCGAACAACGTGAAATTGATATCGATTCATTTTTAACATTTTAATTTACAGCAGCAATATTTTCATTTGTACGTATAAATTTGGTCTTCCACTTTCTAGTTTATCAATAACACAATCAGTTTCTTCTAATTTTTGTACTAATCTTATAATTGCAGACTGATTTGGCCTATTATTTACACCAAAAAATCACGAATTTTACAATTGGTATTTTTTAAAGAATGTCCATTTAAATAATGTAAATGCGTTGTTGAAATGTATATCTATCAATGGTGAAAATTGTAACCTTCTAATAAACAAAAAGGCTTATTAATGTCATTTGAAAAGATATGACGTATAAACATTATACAATGCTGATATTTAGACGTTATATTTGGATGACTATGTATATATATATATATATATATATATATATAATATAACTAATTAAGAAACTTGTGAAAATTAATTATAATTACAATAGAAATCACAACCCCTATTCATGGAGTTCAGTTACTTCGAGACCGAAAAGCGTATGATTTCTTTAAATGCGCACTTAATAACTGACGCGCGTAACCACTTAACCGACTGGACACGGCAGCTTTTTTTTAATCCATTATAAAACACCATTCTGTTCCATTGCAGCGTTATATTAAAGAAGATTACTTCTCCGCAAGGGCATTAAGTGTACAAACAGGCCGATCTGCGTCGCTTGTCACCCCGCACTTCGTCTTACTACCCACGCGCTGTCATTGCTCGGACATATTTTCGAATTTTTTCTTGTTTAATACTTTTCTACATCAATGGTTAAGACCAAAGGACCGAGACGAAAATTCGAGTGAACGGTTTTATGCAAATTCGCTGTTTTCATTAGTGCGGTCGGCGAAAGACGACGCTTCTAGACATCGAATTATTATTTAGTTCAGTCGACTCGGTCGATAATATTTTCAGGGTGGGTAGTTTTCGTAAATAATTAGAGTAATTATTTTAATTAACTCTATGAGTGCTTTTAAATAACTAGTATTTGTTCAAATCGTAGTAGGGTAGGAAAAAATTAAATAATATTTTCATGGTGGGTTTGGCATTTGGTTAGTAAACGAGAACCGTATATAATGAAAAACATTTTTGTAATTAATTTCTACAAAAGAGACCATTTGTTTTAATAACATCATTTTCTTAATTTACATAATGACTTATTAATAGCTTTTTACATTTTAATTGACCTTTTTATGTCGTTCTTTGACAAAAGATGTTTCTTGAACTTTGATAAAAATGTTATTAATAAAAATTAAAGAAAAAAATTAATATTTTTAACTTAACAAATAAATCAATTATAATTAATACTTGTGTATTAATTTTTAATACGTTGTGTAAATGAGCTATTTTTAACTTTTTACGTAGGCCGTTTGATAATTTCTATATAAGAAGAAACATTTTATGAAATATTTCATAATATCATTTAATTAGAATATAATTGTCATGTATAATACATTTATAATAATGCGAATCATTTGTGAGTCGTTTGTTCAATGTGTGTGTGTGTGTGTGTGTGTGAGAAAGAGAGAGAGAGAGAGACGATGTGTAGTCTTATACATATTATAAGATATATTTTGCAAACATACGAGGTGTGATCAAAAAGTAAGGTGAATTTTGAAATTTAGCGGGCTACATCCGTTCGATCTTCGATTTTGTTATTTGGTTATGTTGGTACACTCGTCTCAAATATATGTTCCAAATTTCAGCTTTGTAGCATGTTTAGTTTGTTGGTGAGAGGCATAAAAGTTAGAAGTGTTTTGCAGGCTCCACGATTTTCCGCTGTCGAAAATCATGGATCAAAGAGTTTGCGTTAAATTTTGTGTGAAAAATGGAATCAAGTGCTCCAAAACACTTGAAATGTTGAAAGTGGCATACGATGAGTCTACTTTAAGCCAAAAAAATGTTTACAAGTGGTATAAACTCTTCCAAGAAGGCCGAGAAGACACCAACGACGAACCTCGTTCTGGACGCCCCAGCACGTCAACAACTGATGAGAACGTTGAAGAAGTGAAGAAAATAATGTTGGGGAATCGTCGAATTACCATTAGAGAAATTGCTGATGATATTGGCATCTCGTTTGGTTCGTGCCAATCAATTTTAACGGGTGTTTTAGACATGAGACGTGTGTCAGCGAAGTTTGTTCCGAAATTGCTCAATTTCGACCAAAAGAACCGTCGCATGAGCATCGCCCAAGAGCTATTGAATGACGTCAACGACGACCCAGATTTACTCGACAGGGTCATAACAGGTGACGAAACATGGGTATACGGTTATGACGTCGAAACTAAGACTCAATCGTCCCAGTGGAGGCATTCCGGATCACCAAGACCGAAAAAAGCACACCAAGTTCGATCAAATGTGAAGGTTTTGCTTACAGTTTTCTTTGATTGCAGGGGCGTGGTGCATCATGAGTTCTTGCCACAGGGTAGAACAGTAAATAAGGAATATTACCTGCAAGTTATGCGCAATTTGCGCGAAGCAATCCGCCAGAAACGTCCGAATTTGTGGAAGAACAAAAATTGGCTTTTGCACCATGATAACGCCCCTGCTCACACATCGTTGCTTGTGCGCGAATTTTTGGCTAAAACCAACACACTAATGATGCCGCAGGCACCGTATTCCCCAGACCTGGCCCCCTGTGACTTCTTCTTGTTCCCGAAACTGAAGAGGCCCATGAAAGGACGGCGTTTTGCAACGATTGAGGAAATAAAGACGGCATCGAAAGAGGAGCTGAACAAGATCACAAAAAATGATTTTTTGAAATGCTTTGAGGATTGGAAAAAGCGTTGGCACAAGTGCATTATATCCGAGGGGGATTACTTTGAAGGGGACAAAATAAAAATTGATGAATAAATAAATATTCTTTGAAAAAAATAAAAATTCACCTTATTTTTTGATCACCACCTCGTATATAATAAATATTGTAACGTGGACCATGAATGGAAATCACTTTAAATGGGCGTGGTACTCAATGTGTTAAGAGTTACTGACATTGAATATTTAATATAGAGAGTCATCCAAATGTGACGCCTAAATTTGTGTTTTATTAAAAAGAAACAAAACAAACTCTACATATGTTTTCTTATATACCACCCTATATACATGTTTCTTTTTAACAAACACAAATCTCAGTATTACATTTAGATGACCCTATACAATATTTTAAAGTGTAGATAGTGATTTTTCCTGCACATTTATAAAACATATGAGTATATTGGAATGTTAGTTATTAAATTTATAAATAACACTACTCGTATAAGCATTTGTAAACTATAATTTAAATATCAAAGAAAATCATATATGAGAGGTGTTCAAAAAGTTCCCGGAAAGTGGTTATTATTCGTAAATAAAATACTGTATTTACATTTAGTTTTTGCGAGAATAAAATTGTTTAGATTTGTATTATCAGGTACTCATGACAGTACTGCATGATACTTACGCATGGTGTTATGCCAGTTTGAAATTACCCTTGCATCTGCGAACATGGATTCGGTTAAAATTGAAGTGTGCATTAATATTCAATTCCTAATTAAATTAGGTTGGAAAAAACGTGATATTATTAAAGCAACCACATATATTTACAGAGTCAATGCACTAAGAAAACACTCTTCATGAATGAATTAATTGTTTTAATAACAGTCGAGAGAACAACAAAGTCGACAGTCGTAGTGAGAGACCGTGAACTTCCGTTTCTGAAAAAAATATTCATGCTGTGGAAATTTTAGTGAAAAATAATAACTGAATAATAGTGCAAATGATAGTTCAGACTGTAGGCATATCCTTAGGATCAGTAAAGAGTATTCTAAAAAATAAATTGAATCTAAGCAAACTTTCATCGCGATGGATGCCGAAGTTATAGCGCCCTGACTATTCGCTTCAATTTTTTTTTAAAAATTGATGTCGATTTTGAAGCTTTTTTAAACAGAATTGTTACGGGCGACAAAACTTGGATCTACTAGTTTGATCCTGAAAGCAAGCAACAATCAAAGCAATGGTGACAAAGGGATTTAAGCATTCCCATAAAAGTTATAGCAAAAAGGTCGGCTAAGAAAGTAATGGCCACCATTTTGTGGGATTCTGATGGATTGTTTTCCATCAATTTTGTTAAGGCCAAAGAATGATAACTGCAAGTTATTATAAAACAGTTTTAAGAAAACTGCTTGTAGCTCTAAAAGAAAAACGGCTCGTGATAATTCATTAGCGCGTCTTGTTTCATCATGATAACGCGCTGGTTAACTCCCAAAGTTCTACCAGAGCAGTAATGAGTAAATACCGATGGAAGATTTTACCATATCCTTCATATAGTTTAGTTTAGCTTCATCAGATTTTTTTTATTCCCAAATTTTAAAAAAAATTATTATATTATCTGGCGGCGGGATTTGTGATGGTATCCTCTCACAAATTTATACTGACAGTATCATGTAGAAAAAACAATTTGAGCAGTTGTAAAACAGTTGTTAGCTCCGTTATCAAGTCGAAATATTACCATGGATAATTTTTTAAAACTCTCCCGTTGACATTTACTATCATGGAAGTTGACAGTTATTTGGGACATTGAAGCGTAATAAAAAAATATATTCCTGCAGAAATGACACAGTCGAAGAATAAATTTTTATTACAAACGACAACGTGATAATATGTTCATATGTGCCAAAAATAAATAACTGTCATACTGTCATCGATGCATTACTGACTCTTCGACTTCCTCTGATGTAGATCTAGGACGTTATAATATGAGAAGGCGTACACAGTCCAACGTCATCAACATAACTTTAGAAAAAAACTGCAGGGCAGTGAATCGTCCAACAAGTCTATTACAAAAACTTTTCAAAATTAGCGATAGAGAGCTGAAGCAAATTGCATCTACTTCTGAGTCGATTACTTCTACATCTACTACTATTCTAGCTCAACATGATATACGTGGCCATAAAATCGTCGTTGGTTCTTGCTGCAATAAACGGAGAAGAAAGACTCGCAAATCATGTGTACAATGCAGAAACCTATTTGTGATGAACATTCTTTGACTTATTCAGTTTTGTAAAAGATCGAAAAATGACATTTTTCGACTTATTCAGACTGTGTTAGATGCACAAAATAATGTGTACACGGAGCAGTAATTAAAGGAGTACATCAGTTTAATGCCATTTGAATTAATATTTTGTTAATAAAAAAAATTATAAATATATAAATCTTCTCGAACTTTTCCAAATAATGGGGATCTGATTAGGCAAAACGATCCTTCCCACAGAAATTTGTTAGCTTAAAGGCGTTCACTTTATAAAGTAGTGGATAGAATCAAAGAACTTTGATTTCTACCAGAAGTGCTTAGGAGGATGTTGATACAATATGGAAAAATGTTTTAATTTAAATAAAATATATGTTGAAAAATAAAGCTCTTGATTCAATTTGCTGTGTTTTTATTTACATTTTCCAAGAAATGTTTGAACATATTAAAACAATTTCTGAGTAATTAATAACGATAATTGAAATTCCGTTAATCAATATAAACTAATAGTATATCAATATATACAACTGTCGGAAAAGAAACCAAACTTTTATTTTCTTAACGAAATTTACAACGCTATTGAACTTTAAAAAATGATATTCATGTATACGTATCTTCTACCAAATGTCTTAATTTGGTCAAAATATAACAAGTAGTTTCTAAATGCTGGTTGAAGTTGTAATACTGTTTGTTACATTGTCACGGAAACATAATGGAATATCGTACAAATATTAAGTTTTGTTTCAAACTTGGTAAAACATTTGCAGGAACATTTAAATTTATGAGTTAAGTTTATAGTGATAATTGTTTGCCACGACTCAAATGTACATTTGTAGAGTAGGTTTAAAGATGACAGAGAAGACGCCAATTACGTCTCGAAATCAGGCTGTCGTAAAACCGAGACTATCGTCAATTTCATTGAGAAATTATTTCTGTTGATTTGAATATGACATGTAGAAAATTTGTCGAAGATTTTCTATATCTAAGGATACAATTTATGAAATATTAACAAAAAAATTTAACAAAATAAAGATGTACGTAAACATACGTAAACTATTCATAAACAGATCATGAAAAATGCGGGTTAAACACTGCAAGAACATCAATAAAACAGTTAAAAAAAATTCAAATTCTTGGATTATATCATTACTTGGAATGAGAAATAGAGTATCAAGTACGATTAAGAAACCAAGCGTCAAAGTTCATCATGGAAGTCACCAGGCTCATTAAAAAAAAGAAAATTTCTTTTTCAGAAGTCGTGAGCAAAGACAATGTTCATTTATTTTCACAATTCAAAAAAAAGTCATTTATTAGAAATTTAATTTAGAAGATAAAACTGTCATCGACGAGTACTATTTAGGTATTATGGAGGTTTTATGGCGAAAGATAGTAAGAATTACACAAGAATATCAAGAACTAGGAAACTGATACTTATTTCACAACAATGCATTACCTAACAATAAGCTGTACATAATTTTTGGCCAAAAGCGAGTTTGCATTATCCTATATCCATCGCATTCGACAGATTTGTCATCGTGTTACTATTTTTTTTTCAAATGGCGATAAAATAAACGTTGTACAGTGAGTTTTAAGTCATACAACCAGCCACAATGAGAGTCATCGAGGCTATCTCAAAAACAGACTTATTAAAATCCATCCATGTGTTGTTTATGCGTTACCAGCGTTAAGAAAATACATATTTTTAATAAATATTCAAATTTTTTATATATAAAAATTTCCATTTTTCCTGGGGACTAAATAATATTGATTTTTAAATTTCATTATTAAACAGAATATTCGTGTAATAAATAAAACTAATGCTAATTTTTAAATAGGTATTCTGAAATTTATTTTTTTAAAAAAAATTAGTAATTAGGAAGATTAAGGTAAATAAAAAATGAAGATAAATATTATAATTGTGTATCAGTAATAAACAGTTCTACTTATAAATAAAAAAAAAATGAAGATTTATGAAGTTTTAGCACCGTAAAATTTTTTAAAGAATTCAGTAATATTTGTTTGTCAATATATTTGCTAATAATTATTTTGATAATCATGTACTTACCACAATAATGATATGGTATCCATATATGCATTTGCGAATGAAGTGAACAATAAGTGAGTATTAAACGCATAAAATCTTATAATATTGGAGCGGAAGTTTCATTTGTGTAAATGTAACTTAGACACATCAGTATTAGGTCATCCGAAAAGTTTGTCACGTTTTATTGTTTGGTAAAATTTGTTGTGTATTGTTTATATATATATATATATATATATATATATATATATATATATATATACAAAATATAAAGATAAAGTCTGATGTTAAGATGGTCTAATAATTCGCATGAAAATAACAAAAAAACTCATAGCAAACAATCATTAAACTTATAAGTGTATTGAGAATACAAAATCAATAGTGGATGAATATTTGCAGATGGTGCGTTTAATGAATTGATAAAATGGTAGATATTTCATCTTCTTTCTAAAAAAACTGATGCTTGATTGAAAAAAATAATCCATTTCTAGATAGTTCAGTTACATAAGCATATGGAGAGAAAAAGGAATTTATCTAAATCTAGAAAATTTATCTATACTAATTCAAAAGTGAAAATTAGTAATAATTAAGTGCATTGACGAAATATATATGAATTTGCGAAAAGAAATAATACTGCAACTACTTTTAAAAACATATATGAATTCTAAGATGAAAGTACTTAAATCAAAATAGCCTGTAAAAAGTAGTTTCAGTAGATTTCATTTTGGAAATTCGACTTTAAAGATAACTCACGATCTAGAAAAATGTTAGATGTTGGTGACGATATAATTCGCATAAAAATTAAAAAAGTAAAAGAAAACACGACAACTAGTTATAGAATTTGCATATGTACTAGAAATATCGAAATCAATAACAAGTGAGTATTTCCAAAAAATGGTTGTGATAAATCGGTATGATGTATGAAAAGTCATATTTCTGAAAAAAAGTTATATACGGAATATCAGGATATCTTTCGTTGTTCAGCAAAAAATGAGATTTTTTTGATCGTTTAATTACAGGCGATGAGCAAAATCTATTATAAAATAATATGGAAAAAATTGCTTCAACCTTGAGAAGCTGTTCATATTTTTTCAAAAATTAGATTATATCTAAAAAAAGTGATGTTTTGTATTTGATGGAATTTTAGGAATATCTTCTTGGAATTAACACGACTTTAAATGCTATAAAATATCGTGGCCAATTGAACAAACTGAATGCAAAAATTCAAGAAAAATGTTCTTTTTCAATACATGAAGAGTTGTATTTATCAAGATGATGCACGACTACATATTGTAATTAAAACGAAGTGAAAACTAAAGAACTCTAATTAGGATATTATCAGTCATTCACATCACGCAATTGGTATTGCTCCATCGAACCACTATTTGTTCTATTTCCTCAAAAATCCCTTAAAATAAAAAAATAACAATATCAATGATATCTAGGAGTATCTAAATCAGATCTTTGGATCGAAACATTAAAAATAATTCAAAGATAGCATTGAGAAGTTATTATAGAAAGAGAAAACAATGGAAGAAAAAAATTAAAAATAATGAAAATTACCTACTTAACTAAGAATAAAGAATTTAAAAATGGTACGAATTTCTCAGATCTCCTAATATATCAATATTTGTAAATATGGTAATAAAGAATATATTGAAGAGGTGAAGGTGGGTAAAGAAGTAATCCTAGAGAAAGGTAAAGGTAAAATAGACGCCGTAAGGTTCTTAGTTTCACCAATTTAAGACTATAATTTGTGGTGAACAGATTTATCTTACTCAAGATACTTCTGTTATGCTAAATATGATAGATTTAGGTTACGAATGTTGATAAAAATCCTTTTAATCAGATCAGCAATCTACTAAAGGAAAAACACCAAACTTCTTATAAAACAGATAATAAATTTGTAAATGTACGATCATTTTATTGCAGATAAAAAATAGTAGAGAAGAACACTTCTATTTTTAATTCTACCTGTTATACACCAATTCAACTGGATTCCATTAAGTGCATTTAATACTTTTTTGTCCTAATGCAACCTGAGGTTAAATGTATGATTACCAAAATCTTGTTGTTTCCAAATATATAAGTTTTTTACTGTATTCAAAGTTATATTGTAAACATTAATTGAGTTTTTGATTAAGGTATTTGCTGTTAGATAGGAAAATTGAAATTTATATCTGTTTGATCGTAGGCAAGATATAGATGTTCTACTAAATATTCAGGTCACAATGATCTTCCACAATCAGTAATAGGTTGTTTGAAAAAAATAATGAAAGAAGAGATATCATTGATGTAAATAAATATAAAGATTTTTAAGACATTATTTTCACTGTATTAACACTAGGTTTACAGGTCGCGTCATTTTGACGCATTTCGAATTTCATGAAGGAATTTACAGAAACCGTTTACATTTTTCTTCTACCACTTATACTGACTTTTAACCATTTAACGAGACAAATAAAATAGTGAAATTAATTTTCTTCAAAGCTTTCTAATTTAGAAATTATGTATATGGTATAACTATCTCTACGATACGCGTCAATTTGACGCAATCGTAAAATAAGCATTAATACTAGTTGGAAAACCCTGATACAGAAAAAGGCAATTTGAAGCATATGATGCAAAGTCACTAAAATATTTTTATTTATAGTCGAAGAAATGGGGACTTGCTTTCTTCTCGAGAACAATGCCTAGAGATCAATTTACGCAAATTCTTCAATTCATATGATTTGATAAAAGAACATAAAGATCCGAACGTTTACGTACAGATAAATTTGCATTGATATCTGAAATATGGAACATATTTATACATAATAGTAAATCCTGTTATAAACCTCATGAAAATATTTCAATAGATGAGCAACTGTTCCCTACGAAAGTCCGATGTAGATTTACGCAATATATGCCAAATAAACCACATAAATTTGGCGTAAAGTTTTGGTTGGCAGAAGATGTAAATTCAAAATATCTAATAAATGGTTTCCCTGATCTGAGTAAAGATGAAACGCGAACTTCAACACTTTTGGGTAAATTTGTAGTTTTAAAGTTAGCCGAATCATATTTACATCAAGGTAGGAATATAACAACTGATAATTTTTTTACCAGTATATGTGTGTAAAAGATACGAGGAATAAATATAATGTTAAATATTATAAATTTTGAATAAATGTATATCTTATAGTTTTATTTATAAGTTAACCCTTATGTGCGCACCCGGGTACCCGGGTACCCACCTCGTCACATTTTTGTTAATATTTTTTTCAAAAAATTTTTTTCCGATCTGGACTTTCAGATCCTCGTGATTTAACTCTTTACAAATGTATTTCAATATTTAGATGTATAAAAAAATTTTTTTTTATTATAAAAAAATAGGTTTGAAATGTTAAATACATGATATATAATTCAATTCACTAAAAACAAGTTTTATTGTTGATGAATGTTCTTTTATTGTTAATAAATGATACAATGGCATAAAGAAGGATTGTGAATAATTCATTGTTTTTGAAGTTATATTGATGTTTACTTGTTAATTCGCTGCATGTTACATTTGTGACAGAGTGTTCATCGCATACAGGTTGCTCGCATTTTACACAAGACTTTCGGGTTTTTCTTCTTTTAATGACAAGTCTGCTACATAAGCCAGACTTTTTTCTACCAGAGCTATCTCGAGGCCCAAGCAGGATCAAATGCACGCTGCGGCCCAGCAAGCTTCGATTGCGGTCTTTGCAGAGTGATTTCGCATCACTTGGTCATTTGAAAATCGCTCTTCTATCAAAGGCCTCGTTAACTCTTCACTCAATTGCCTATATACGTCTTTGATTAGTTTTTTTGGATCATATTATTATTTTAATAATAGATTACATAAGCTGCAAGAGCAGCAATCATATTGAAAAACATGACCAGAGGCCACCTTTGAGTTCGCCTGTGTGTAGTGTATCGACTCACCATTTGATCCATTGTATAACATTTATTGTAGTCGCAAATCATAAGGTTTTTTTCTTTCATTTACGGCGTACCATTATGCATATTATAATTACAGCCTTATTTTCTTTAAAAGATACAAATTGTGATTTTATTTTCATAAAAATGTTAGATGAATACTCTGGCCTAGATTTAAATCCGACTGCTCTTTGTGGTATATAAACCGTGCTAGAAGCCTCGGAAATGGCTTAAATACTTTTTATTTATGTTTATTCAATAAACAAAATTGATTGCACACGTATCCGTTCACACCTGCGCTTAAAAACTAATTAAAACTAGTGGTGGGTACCCGGGTACCCGGGTGCGCAACAACGTAGGTAAAGTTGGGTGCGCACATAAGGGTTAATATTATAAAATTGTTGTTTTTAAGTTTTTTTAAAGAAAATGTATGATTTTGTTCATGCGTCAAATTGACGCGTATCCGTAGAGATAGGTATACATGAAACATTCGTAAACCTAATGTTAATATATTTTTAAGGCGAATATTAAAGAGAAGGATCATAGGTAACATCCTTGTGTTAATCATTTTTCTAGATTTTCATAATCAAAACTTCCTATCCACTTCCGACAATTACTTATCATCAAGTATGGAAGAGAGTACTTCTTAAATTTTTGAACATGGTTCGAAATCGTAATTCTTTTATAGATTTATAAATATGAGATGTTTTTAATCCATTTTTTATCTTCGTTTTTAAAAGTCGTAAAATAAATATATTGTCTAAGTACGATCTTTCCAACCTAAAGTCATTTCATTTTTTTTTTTGTTTATTTTATTTGACATACAAATGTTCAGCAATAATATTTGCAAACAATCTATAGATAAGTTATGTTTAAATCTTTATAATCGATTATATCTTTAACATATCTAATTAATAAAATAATTGTTTAAAGAACAAAATTAGTGTATATCTATGTATATAACCGATATAAAGAGAAAATGAATTAAGTTTATTTGACTTTGATATACCTGTACACAAGGTTGTGTTCTCATTTAAAGTCTTATATTTACATTACGTCTGGCAAGCATTCTTCACTGCTTGTTTCGTAATATAGGGTTAAATCGAAGCCTTAAGGTGAAATATAGTCGTAAGATATGTTCAAAGTGAGTACAATTGTTTGCGAAGCTTTTGATCTTAATTTTACACAAGAGAGATTTAAACTAAACTGTGAATGCGTATTTCTATATTCTAACGTGATATAATATATATATATATATATATATATATATATATATATATATATGTGTGTGTGTGTGTGTGTGTGTGTGTGTGTGTGTGTGTTTGTTGTAAAATACGTTTGTCTATAATATAAGTTAAGGTATAATAGAAAATAGATCTTTGTTAATATTTATATGTAGGAAATTGCGAAATTAATTGCATGACTAAAATAAATCATGAACGTTTATGTGTAAAACAAAAAGAACAAGAAGAGTAAACTATTTCAAAGTTTAATAATTATGTATAAATTTATTATTATCATTTAAGTTTATTGCATTGGTTTAATGAAAATTCACGTACTATATTTCTTTGAAATAAAAAGAAAACTTTCAAAGTAAAATAACTTTCAAATAAAATTATCTGATGAAATTTTTATACCTCTTCTTATAGTAATACACAATTTGTGATAATGTTTTTAATATTGGGCTGAAACAAAAATTCGTACAGTTTTTAAAGTTTACATTATTAGAGCTTTTTACATAGTTCTATTTTTTAAAAATTTATTACATATATGCCATTTTATTGTATCATCTTTCGCCATATTTTAGGTAGCTTCTTTATTCCTCTCTCCCAGAACTTGGTGTATTTTTCTGCTATAAATTGCTCGAGGTGATTTTTGCAGTTTTCTAATGAATTAAAATTCTTTCTATTAAGCGAATTCTGTAGCGACCAGAATAAGTGGTAATCTGACGGCGCTAAGTTAAAGGAATACGGTGGATGGAGTAGGACATCTCACCCAAGTTACACCAATTTTTGTCGTTTTTGTAAAGATACATGCGGTCTTGCGTTGTTTTGGTGGAAAACTATGCCATTTCGATTTGCCAGTTCCGGACGCTTTTGGTCGATCACTGCCTTTAATCGACTATCCTTTAAACTATTCTGTAGTTTTAGCTGTTTTTTCTTATAATTGTTTTAACACTAATAGATTTAACAACATATGATTTCATCTATATAATATGTTTTAAAGCACTTATTTTAGAATTTGTCTTTACTTTCTTTAATCTATTATTACGAGTTATACAATATTATAGAATGATTTAATAATATTGCTTATTTGGAATCATGTGTCTTTGTTTTGAAAATTAATCAAATTGATCAAGTGACAATATTCAAAATTCAATGAATGTCTGTTTATTGAAGTGAAACTTCTTTAGCCGCGTTAGGTTAAAAATTTACTGATGCGGAAATAGAGACCTACATGACGGAACTTGATTACGAATTTTTTGCGGTTGATTTGAATTTGCATAAATGCTTAGACAATAGAGTGAGAAAAAGTAGTAGATAGAGTGAGAAAAAGCCCATCACGCATGCGCACTCTTTTAACATGTGATTAAACAGCGATAGTTATTAAAGCAGGCAGCACGTATGTTTACTATTTGAATGATGTCATTATTATGCTTAGTAATTTTTATATACAATCAGTTGTTGTTAATTGTGTTTAAATAAGTGTTATTCAGTGCGATAAAATTGATATTTTTGATAAGGATATTAATTTTTATAACCTCATCATAATATTAACTTCAATAATCATAAAAATAACAGTCAATTAAATCCACGTGGTATTTAAAAATTTAGCAAACAACACGAAATTGAGGGAATTGGCACGTATACCACAATATATACAGTATATAGTATTTTATAACATTATTTTGATTAATCTATTTATCAAATAAAAGAAATGCTATTAAAAACACGAGGTATTAAAAAATTATCGAAACCTATAACAGTTTTGAGATTATCTGTTGTTTTATTTGTAATAAATTCTCACAATAATTATGAATTCTTTGTTCTCAGGTGTCATTTTGAAGATTTATTGAATTTTATGTGGTGTTATAAAATTATCAATAATCTATAAATAGTATCTAAATAGATGCTAATTATTGCAGTTATATTGAAGTATTTAATTAGTATTTAATTATTTGTGAGTATTTTTTTTAATTGTTTAATTTTTAAAACATTGATCTAATTATATATTATACAATAGTGATATAATAGTAATTAAAAATTAAGATGGTAAAGTCTATTGCGCAAAAATTTTACTTATCAAAAACCAATTGTATCGTTTATACCTACTCAGTCACCATCGGAGGAAGCAGTGGAAATCGAAGAAATTCCAAACGAAAACGAATAAATTTTCATAATTCATAATTTTATAAAAGTTTTAATTTCAAAATAAATATTAATCTTACTTAACACATTGTATACAGACAACGTCTTTTGCATACTATTACTACAGCGTGAAGAGATCATCGAGACGCGTTATCCGCATACGATGTGTTAATATGAAATAATTGTAAAAATTTAATTTATTTAAAACATTGATCATTTTCTACTTAAATTTTTATCCCGTGTATTTGCCGCTTCTCTTCCTACTACATTTCTTCATTTTGTTACTTGCTTTATTCTGAAGAATTTGTTCATCTACGAGTTTTAGGCATACGCTTGTCCGTGTATCTTTTGATTACTTTATTGAAAAGAAGTTTCACTTCTGGCATGTGTATAAGAATACACATACCCTTTTTTTACATAATATTTAAAAGTTTCCAAAAATATTTAACTGAATCATTAGATTTGGAGTCGGCCTACTAAATAATCTAGACTGGCGTGAAAATGTATTTTAATAAAAATTTCAAATATTACTTTAAAATCCTCAATATATATATATATATATATATATATATATATATATATATATATATATGTATATTTGGATTAGGGAAAAGTTGTTTATTATTTACTGATAAAAAGAGCTTTAGTTGATTTTGATACTGCACGATTTTGTGATATATAATTGTTATATGTCATTTGAAAGGTGACATTTCACAAAACATTTTAAAATAAATTTAAACGAAATTGGTGAATGTATTGAAAAGTTATTAATATTAAAATTTTTTGAAAATCAGGAAGATTTTCGACACATTTTACTTTTTCATTATAAAAAAGAAAAATTCTGTGTAAGTTCATAAAAAATTGTCGTGTTTAAGGAAACGATAAAATAAATAAAAAAAAATAAATATAATATAAATAGAAAAACAGCAACAAATTGGTTTCGTTGATTTCGAGAAGAAAATTTTGAAATGATAGATATATCTCGTTTTAATCAAACTATTGTGGAAAGTGGCAATGAAAACTTAAGAAAAATTAAGAAAATCTACTTGTAAGCAGCTATGACAGCTAAAGAACATTAATTATAACACCGTTTTGAATTAATTGCGTAAGGATGGATACAGAAAAAAACTTGATGTTTGGATGTCTCACAATTTAACAGAAAAATATTTAATAGACCGAATTTCTATTTGAGAATCGTTGCTGAAACAGAACGAAATCGAGCTATCTCTGAAAAGATTGATAACGCGCAATGAAAAGCGGATATCATACAACAGTAATGTTTAAAAATGATCTTGGTCGAAGCGAGATGAGTTACCACAAATGATTGAAAAATTCAAATTGACGCCAAGGAAGATGATTTAGTGGGATTGGAAGTAAATTGTTTACTAAAAGGCGTTCTACAAAACAGTTGATTCTGATTTCTACTGTCAACAAATAATATGACTGAAGCTATCAATTCAGGAAAAGCTTTCTGAATAAGCGTATAGAAAAGGCGTTGTCTTCCATCATGACAATACTAGAACACACAAATCCTTGAAAACTCGGCAAAAATTGAATGAGCTTGGATGGAAAGTTTTGATGCATTCACCTTATGTATTATCCTTACCTTGCACCTTGAGATTATAATTTGCTTCGGTCATTGCAGAACTCCTTTAATGGAGTCAACTTGATTTTAATAGACTTATAAAAATCACTTGTCTTTGTTTTCTGGCTAGAAACCTTAAAAGTTCCATACCGATGAAATAATAGTTCTACACAAAAAATAGCAGAAGGTCATAAATCAAAATGGCACATATTTGGTTTAACAAGAGATTTATAAACAATTAAAAAAATACGTTTCAATTTCGCTTCAATTTATGAAATAACTTTTTCAGTAACCCAATATATATACACCCGTCCCTCAATTTACGCAGAGTATCCATTCCACGTGGATTTGTTTTACGCGAATGAAAATCGCGTAAATTGAGTCGATCAGTACAATAGAAAAATATTGGAAATCAAAGCTAGTAAAGTTGTAGGAACACATATTTATTTCACATAGCGCTTAACAAAAAAATAATGACGTTTTAGAAAACAAATGTAGATAAATTTTATTCGGTGTCACTATCGCTACTGTAATTCAAAACAATCAACCTTTTATATATTTATATCGTACTTTTATACGTTCAAGTAACAATTTTCGTCACTCTGATATATAATAAATTCCATGAAAAATTATATAAAATGAAATCTATCTGACCGCGTATAAAAAGTGCCGCGTAAATTAATACCACGTAAAAAAAATCCTGCATAAATAGAGGTATAATTTACCGCGTTAAAAAACTCGCGTAAAAAAAGTCCCGCATAAATTGAGTGACGGGTGTATATATATATATATATATATATATATATATATATATATATATATATATATATATATATGTAACTATTATGTCTTGTACAAATATGAAAGCAAGACATATGCATTAAAGTTTAATTATTTTAATAACTTTAATTTTAAAATTAGTATTTATTATTATTACTATAAAATATTTTAAAAAAGAATAAATAAAAGATAAATAAAATATATAATTTAGTGTATTTGCTTTTTATTTAGTACTTACTAATATAAGAAAACGATTGTTTTTTTTTGTATTTTCATTACATCAAAATTCTTTCTTTTTCTATTTTGTATTTGAGATTAAACACCTATATTTATATAATATTTATCATTTAAGATTAAACGTTCTTCAAACAGAAGAAATCGTCCTTCGTTGTTATATTCAAATATAACGTAAAGTTTATAATTAAAATATTTAAAAGTGGAAAATTCTTAATGAAAACGTTTATTTTTGTTTAATGACTGCCTTTGAAAAAACATTAAACAAATATTATTATACAAAATATGATATATTAAATGTATACAGAAAAAGATGTTTTGCCCAAAGTGTACACGTGGTTCAAAAGTCATTATCCATTGTAACACGTGGATAAAAATTTAATAGAATCGTACACTTTTTTATATTTCGCGCATATTATTTCATTTGCATAGTTAGTGGAATTACCGATGGAGTATACTGTATTTCTAGTTGATGAAATTACTTATAAATTATGTCAGTTTAGGTTGAATTGTTGATAGAATTGAGGTTACAATTCAAGTAAAAATGTTAACAGTTAAAGAAAAATAGATAATTATTTTAAAAATATGGTATAAATGTAATTATAATGCAGTAATTGACATATCGAATAATTGTGTAATTCTATTACAATCAGTGCATAAAACCGTCTATAATTTACGCCAAGGTTTTGAAAAAAAAATATACTATTATGAATTATTAGAAACAGGTAATCCATCAACATTACTGTGTAATAAAAATAAAGTTTTATAAACTGCTAAGTCTTGAAAAATCCACTCATAAATTTTTTTATTAAAAAAAGTATTCCAAGGAGTTCAATTTTTAAAAAATAATATTGAACTAGATTAATATATATATGGCTAATACACGATCTCTCAGAAGATGATTCTGATCATAAACTTTAATTTTCTAAACTGATGTTGACTAAGATACAAACAGAAGATTTTAAGTTAGTTTCTAAAATAAATTGAAATGATAAAGTTAAATTCAAATTATCTGGTAGACGTACCTGTATATACAAAACTAGTATCTAGAGTATGAAAACATCATTATTGTAAGTTATTTAAACTAGCCTGATGTTATCTCATGATAAGTGATGTTGGAACTAAGTTTTTTAATTGAACAGTTACTGGATAAAAGTACAGTGTAATAATTTTGACTATATTTGCTGTTTCAAAGCTATAGAAAAACTAAAATTTCAATTATTTGTACTTCCAACATGATAGTATTTTATTACTATACAACTACAGTGTATAACTGCGTTGATGAAATTTTTAATAGCAAAGTAATTGAAAGACTAGAGATTACTAAAATGACGCTAGACTGAACACCAATGATTATTTTCTTTTGAAAAAGTATTATGAAACCAGTAAAGATAGAGATTTAAAAGAAGCGATTGAAGAGATTTTCAAAGAAATAGATTCTGATCGTAATTTGTGCCACTAAATTTATTTTAGTATTGTAGAGTATCCTCAGTTACATATATTTATGTGGAGTGAGGACAATTTGAGTATTAAAAACTTAATTACAGACAATTATGTATAAAGATATTTAATTGATATAAATAAAGGATTAATACACCATTTAATGAGTAGTAAATTTTAAACACTTTATATACGAGGATTGTTTGATAAGTCCGTGTAAAAATAAAAACTGCTTCATTTTTTTGAATAAATCGTTTTTATTTTTCAACATAGTCTCCTTTTAGGCTTATACACTTCATCCAACGCTGCTCTAGTTTGTTGATCCCTTCCGAATAATAGCATTTGTCCAAGTCTGTAAAATAGTCATTCGTTCCTGCAATCACCTCCTCGTTCGAATAAAATCTTTTTCCCGCGAGCTATTTCTTCATATTAGAGAACAAATAATAGTCTGATGGGGCCAAGTCTGAGAATAGGGGGGATGTGAAACGATTTGGAACCCTATTTCCATTAGTTTTGCGGCCACAACTGCTGAGGTGTGAGCTGGTGCGTTGTCGTGATGAAAGAAGACTTTTTTGTGGGCTAATCGGGGACGTTTTTCTTGCAACTCGGTTTTCAAACGATCCAATAACAATGAATAATATGCACCTGTAATGGTTTTCCCTTTTCCAAATAGTCGATAAAGATTATTCCTTGCGAATCCCAAAAGACAGTCGCCATAACCTTCCCGGCCAAAGGAATTGCCTTCGCCTTTTTCGGAGCAGATTCCCCCTTGATAACCCATTGTTTAGACTGCTCTTTGGTCTCAGGAGTGTAGTGATGTATCCATGTTTCATCTACAGTAATGAAACGACACTTAAAGTCCTGCGGATTTCGCTGAAACAGCTGCAAACCGTTCTTGCAACACTTCACACGACCTCGTTTTTGGTCGATCGTGAACAATCGCGGCACCCACCTGGTGGATAGCTTTTTCATGTCCAAATGTTGATGCAAAATATTATGTACCCGTTCACACGAGATGCCTACAGCACTAGTAATCTCACGCACCTTCACTCTTCTGTCATCCATCACCATATCATGGATTTTATCAATGATTTCTGGAGTGGTGACCTCAACAGGGCGTCCAGGACGTTCAGCGTCTCTTGTGCTCATATGGCCACTCCGAAAATTTTGAAACCACTTATAAACCGCACTAATCGAAGGTGCAGAGTCACCATAATGTTTATCAAGCCTCTGTTTAGTCTCCCGAGGCGTTTTGCCTTTAATGAAGTAGTGTTTAATCAACACGCGAAATTCTTTTTCGTCCATTATTTGACAATCACTCGATTTCCTTGATTCCAACGATTGTCAAACACAAAGGAATAGACCGATATGGCTGAAACTTGATGTGTGTTCTTCCAAGAGGTGCTACTAATTAAAAATAACCTCGATATGCACTAGTGGTGCCATCTTTCGGAATTTACACGGACTTATCAGACGCCTCGTATTTCATGTTTGATACTGACATTGACGAAGTTATATGAAAAGTGTTCAGAGTCGAGTCTCTATACTCATAATTTTCTACAACTGGTTTCAGCCCTAAAGCAATTGTCAGGTAGATGAATATAGAATTTTGAAATTTTGTTTGTAACTTTATATCATTTTTTATGGAATAAAATTTGTTTTTTACGAATATAATATTGGGTCTATTATTGAATTTATAACTTAATCTAACATATTTATAGTAATTTTATAATTTCTTAATACGTTTAATTATTGCTTTTTATTATTTCCATTTTATAATTAATATTGTTCACATTATAAAGTATTTGCAATATATTTTCAAGAATATGAAATCGTTATAATTACATTTTAATAACTGTATACACTCTTTATACTTTAATATATCATTTATATTTTCATTCTGTTTGACCTGTTTATATTTTCTCGCGTATTTCGCGTTTTAATTTGTATACTCCATTTAGATTATATTTACCGACATCCAATTCTCATTTAGAATTGGCTTTTGAATTTATTATAACTTACTTTAAAGTTACACTTTTTTCATTTTATACATACATACATACATATATATATATACACATATATACACATATATATATATATAGTCTAATATGATATTATATTCGTCGTCACAGGTCTTCCGCCGGCTGGCTTATTTTACGAAGTGATAGTACCATACTATTATCTATAGCGGATACTTCAAAATAGCGCGAACTTCGGCGTTAGTGAACTCCATGTTTACACGTCTATATATATCCAAATATCATGCATAGCGTCGTTTTGTAGGTTATGTAAAAACCTTTCAAATGATGTATAGTGTTGCCCGGTACGAGCTCTGTAACGCTTTGTACATAGCTGCGAAATTCAAAAGACAAAAAGGCGGAAGGGAGATATTTGACAACTTAATATATATAATATATATAAATATGCATATTATATTCACCTTTTTACTTTTTTAGTAACATAATTATTATGTATTATTTTAATGTTTTTTAAATAAATATTTTTTTATTTATTCTTTTTAAATATATATTTCACACAAGTATCATATGTTGTATTGTATTTTGGTTATATTTAGTAATATTTTCTATTTTGATTTCAAATATATTTTAGATTAAATTGTTGCTTTTAAAAGTTATTTTCTATTTTTTTAAAAAAAATATCTGTATTTTAAGTATATCTTTAATAATGTTAAAAAAAATCCATATTTACTTTTTTAAAGTAAGGTGAATTTAACAAATATAAATATACTACTAATTGAAAGCATGATTCACTATATTTGAGCTTTAATTAATGGTATTTAAAAATAAAAATGCAGTAAAAATGTAATTATCATTTATATAGATTTTTATTTCTTGTTTTATACTAATTACATTTATTTATGTATGTACCTATAGGTTATACCTATATATATATATATATATATATATATATATATATATATATATATATATATATATATATATATATATATATATGTATACTTGTGTATATCCAGTACAAGTTCAATCTGCTCATTTGAAATTATCCTCGTTTCTATTAAACTCTTCTACGTAATCGGGATTACACACACACACGCACACACACGAAGACTTTTTATACTAAAACTTGACATTGAAGCGGTCGATTTATATGGCCGACTTTCAGTTTCCATTTGGAATTAGACGATAAATCTGTTTTTACCTCTCTTGTATAATAGAGCTTACAACTTAATGTTGCTTATTTCGAAGGTTATATTGTAATAATATTTGGATAGTAACATTGTCTCACAAGGATTATATAGATATATTCAGATATATATATATATATATATATATATATATATATATATATATATATATATATATATATATATATATATATATATATATATATATACATATATATAAATTTTGAAACACAAAAGGATATATTAAACAATAATGTACCGTAATAAGTTAGTACGTAATTTTTGTAATGTTTTCTTATTAAAATAATGTAAAAATATGTTTTCTTTATAATTATTGTTGTTCATATATTTTTTCTTCTTTTTTTTTAAATGTACACATTTGTATGTATATATATATATATATATATATATATATATATATATATATATTAATTTTATCCGCCTTCTGGTCGTCTTTTGAATTACGCAGCTATGTATAAACATAAAATAATGATTATTTTTATACATTGCCAATCTCATAAAGAAAAGTAATTGTTAACATATGATTATTTTTATACATTTTTATATCTATATATATATATATATATATATATATATATATATATATATATGTATATATATATATATATATATATATATATATATATATATATATATTTATATATATATATATATATAATATATATATATATATATATATATATATATATATATATATATATATGTTTATATATATATATATATATATATGTATGTATGCGTGTATCTATGTATGTATGTATATAATAATTATTTTTACCTATAACTATGGTTAATACTCGTATAACATTCCTTTTTTCAATATAATGGTTTAAATTGTAATTATCAAATAAAGTCTATTTTTTTTTATTTGTTTACTAATCTTCTCACTCTTATTTTATTTATGTACATATTTATATGTATATCTATCTATCTAGATGTAGAGATAGACAGCTACACAGTTAGACAGGCAGGCAGGCATATAGATAAATTAATATATATATATATATATATATATATATATATATATATATAAATATATGTATTTATATACGAGTATGTACGTGTATGTATTGTAAGTGAATTTAGTAAACTCTATTATGCAATATATCCATTATTTTTGAACTAAACTTTCCAAACCTATAAGTAAAGCAATACAGGCATGTTTTAAGTTATTTATTTAATTATTCGTATATACATATATACATATATATATATATATATATATATATATATATATATATATATATATATATATATATATATATATATACTTATTACGAATAATTAAATAAATCATTTAATATATGCCTCTAAAAGTTAAATTATAGGTTTCGAAAGTTTAGTTTAAAAATAATGGGAATATTATAGAGTCTACTACTTTGTTTAAGCTTTTATATACAATACAAAAATACGCACACAGACACCCACCCACACCCACATGCACACACACGCATATATATATATATATATATATATATATATATATATGTGTGTGTGTATATGGTGGCCCAAATAAGACTGAAGAAATTACACCTAAATTTACTGTCTTACTGTTATTTACTATCCTTCAGTCTTATTTTTGATCTTCTTATATATATATATATATATATATATATATATATATATATATATATATATATATATATATATATATACTAACTTGTAGAGGAAAAAGAATAAAGTGATGATGTGAGTGGAACATGTGTTTGTATTCTTGTTAAATAATTTATCAAGTACATTTTATCAGTTTTAAATGTCAAGTTATTCCTGTGACAAATGTTCATACGATTACAAATTTTCAAGTAAAAACAATAATTGAAATTTACTTTTTATTTCAATACATTATATTTATATATATATATATATATATATATATATATATATATATATATACGAGTGTCGTTTGATAAGTATGGCAAATTTCTTTATTGTTTAATATAATTAATTAATTAATTTAATTAAATTTTTCAATCTAGTTTTTCTTACTTTTTTACCATACTTATCAAACGACCCTCGTATATACATGTTTGCATGTGTATGTTTGTGTAGGATGATAAATATGTAAATAAACATATATAGATGTACACATTGTCGATTGAATGGGAATCTAGTTCATTGAATGCAAATATAAAATCGATAATATTAATTGGAAGTGATTCGAACAATGTAGAGTAATTAAGCCTTATTCTTGTGTAGTCTGATATGTGAACATATACGTGTGTATGTGTGTATTTTGATGCGTGCGTACGTATCTCTATGACCCTCAAACAGTATCTTAAATGTGATTCATGTTAACAAACACTCGAAAAGCATATAGCCACCCTGCGCGCGTTTAAGATCCGACCGACGACGACCATCCATTTCGGTCGTCTCGGTATCCTCTCGATTCGTTGAAGAGGGGTCAGATGATGTTTTACACGGGACATGTACGAGTGACATCTTTCGTGTGACGTAAATTGTACGCGGGGGAGGAAATTATAGAGGGCAGGTTTTCATTCCGGTTTTCTTGTGACAAGGACGATACAATATTGTCGTCGTACAATACAATGTGTATCGAGGGAAAATTCTTCCAACCTCTTTTATAAATGTTAAATATTTTAACATCAAATTATGTTTGTTTGTTTTTTTCATTTTATTAACATTGTTATAGACAATTATCAATATATATATATATATATATATATATATATATATCAATTACTAATAAATTACATCAAAACTATTAAAAAGCAAAACAGTAAAAATATCTACTTCATTGTTATAAATATTTTTACTAAGAATTTTAAGTTATTCATTCATCACTGAGAGTTATTAATTATAAATATATTTTTTGTTCATTTATATCGTTATATAGTAACACCTCGATTAGTCCGGCTTCGATTAGTCCGGCTTCGATTAATCCGGTTTCACTATAGTCAAGTTTGAAATTTCTAAAAAAAAAGTTTTTTACTTGAAAAAATCCTACTAGAAACTTTTTCTTGAAAAAATCCAAAAAAATTAATACATAAAATTATTTTTGTACCCAAATTTTCAAATTTTCCTGTTTATTATGAAAACATAATAAAAAAGAAATGAAATCGTATATGTATATTATGCGCAATGCATGCGCAGTTATAGTTTTGTGGTCTTTTTCTTTTTCTATTAGTTTTCGATTCGCAACTCTAGAATGAAGTCGATTTTTTGATAATTAAATTTTAATAATCCATTTGAAAATGAATTTAAAATGTATTTAAAATGAATGTATAAACCCCTGATTTTATTTTGTTGATACATACAAACATTTGAATATATTACCCTCGTTTTATTTACTAAAAAACAGGGAAAAAAATTGTTTGGAACCAATTAAAGTTTTTTGTATTTACTAAATGTTTCTATTAGTCCGATTTCAAATAGTCCGGTTTAAAATAGTCTAGCTGATCAGTGGGACCGATTAGCCGAACTATGCGAGGTATTCCTGTATACTGTAACTAGAAATATAAATGAAAAAATCTGTGCTTTAATATGTTATATCTTTGTATTTATTTCAAATTTTCTGAATATTCTATGAGGTCTGTCCAGAAAAAACTGACTTTTAAAAGCAGACGTCAATGAGCTTCTGAAATTAATTAAAGCTTACATCTTGTGCTTGTTCGATCAGGCCTCGGTATATAGGGTTATCCAAATGTGACGCTTAGATTTGTGTTTTATTAAAAAGAAATATGTGTATAGGTTTTTTTTTAATAAAACACAAATTTATGCATCACATTTGGATGACCCTCTACTTTCATTGAATTGCATGCAGTTGAATCAAGAAGATCTTAAAAAGCAAAATGTTCTCATGAAGTTTTATTTTAAATTGGTGAAAACATCTATTGAGATATTATAAATGCTGAAATAAATTTATGATGAAAATTGTGTAAACTAAATATAGTGTATTAGTGCTATCAACGTTTAAAATTATCAGAATGTCAATGGAAAACAACTCTATATCTGGACGGACTTCTCGTCAACAGATGACGATTATGTCGAGAAAGTGCATAAAGTAATTCGTAAAAACTTTCGCCTAACAGTCAGCAAAGTTTGTGAAGAAGTAAGTATTAGTAAAAGTTTGTCACACAATTTCGATAGAAAAATTGAAAATGCGTCATGTTGCCGCAAAATTGGTCTTTTGCCACTGTTTGTTTTGAAACTCTGGTAAATTCATTTTCACGCAAATATGTTATCACACCCAACACCACAGATGTTATAAAATGTTCAATAATTATTTATTTTATAACGTAATGCTATGACAATGATGGTATTGCCATCGAAATGCGTATTAGCCTATTGTTGTTATAAACAATAAATGATTATCGAACATTTTATGACATCTTGTGGTGTTGGGGGTGGTAATTTAGTAGATGTATTGTCTATTGATAGTTCAACAAAAATTGAACTCTGTTAAAGTTAGTTAGAAGTTGTTTGAACGTTCGAATGTCAATTAAAACTTTATAAAAAATGTTATAACAAGTGATAAAACGTGGATGTTTGAATATGATATCGAAACAATAGTGCAGTCGTTGCATTAAGTGAAAAAAAATCTTTGTGGCCATAAAAACTCGTCGAAGTTGCTCAAAAATCAAAATGATGTTGATTTTTTAAAAAATAAAATAAAAAGGGATATTCACTACGAGTTTAGTCTATGTGTTGAAATAATCAATGGACAGTTTTATTTGGAACTGTTAAAGTGTTCGAGGGAAGCTGTACGAAGGAAGAGAATTGAGGTATTGAGAAATAACATCTAGATGTTTTAACATGATAACATTTTTGCTTACAAATTAATTTTTTCGTAAATTTTTAACGAAGCACAAGATGAATCTTGTTTCTTAGTCATTTTACTCTCCAGATTTGGCTCCACTGTACTCTTTTATTCTCTAAGTTAAAATTAACTCAGAAAGTTTGTCGATTTTAGATTATAGAAGAGATTAAATAAAATTTGTTAAAAAAATCTGTTTACCATCTGACAGAACACATTGCAAAGATGAAAAACGTTTGGAGCTATAAATAAACAATAAAAAGAGATTACGTCTCTCTCCTTCTTTCAAAGTAGTCTTAATTATACATTTTTAAAAACTATATACCCGTGAATGAAACATCAAAGTAATGAGTAAACACTAAAAATTCAATAAAAACTTTTGTTGGATTTAATCAAAAATGTTACTAATAAACGAATAAGTAGACGATTATATTCATTTGATCAATAGAAGCGATTAGATGAAAATTTATACGAAATTATTATACGAGTATATATACATGCAAGAGGAAAATATAAAAACTGTGTAATATGTTTCGACCACAAAGTTCGATGTGGAATGGAACAAAAATGTTATGTATATGAAAAATTTGAGAGAAAATTTGAATTATACATTGAAGAATGTTTTAAAATATTTCAAGCGATGTATCATAAATTACAAATATAAAAATCATATTTGGAGTATTATTACTTTAATTAAAAAAAAGTAACTTTTTTCTTGAAGTTAAATCTTTATTAATAAAGTCATTTTTTTATTAATAATAGATTATATGTCAGTATATTTTCAAATAATATTTATTAATAATAATTATATAGCTCTGTTTTATATCATCATTGTTAAATCATTTAAAGTGTATAATTTTATCGTATTCCGATTTAAATAGCATTTTCTCGGTTGACCTATATTTCTTCTTCCTTCGGTTTATAGCTGTAGGCTTTTTGTAGTATTCTGTTTTCATCCATTCTGTTTAACTGTACTTTCCACTTTTCTTTACATTTCATTATTCTATTTTCTAGAGATATGACGCTGAGGTTTTCTCTGAAGCCATATTTTTCATCCTGTCAGATCTGATTACTTCTTTCACCCTTAAAAATTTCATTTTTACAGATTTTATTCTATTTTTTTATCTTGTCATTACACAAGCTTCTTTTCTATCATATATTGTACTATTATAAGAGCCATTGATTTATAAAAACGACTCCTACTTTTAAGTATAGTTTTATTTTTTAAATTATTAGTAATTAATCCGTGTATAGTCTGGAATTTATTAATCTGGAATCAACGTCGTACTTATATATAACGTCTTATTTCAAATAATCAATATGTAACATTTACTTCAACATCTTATTTTGCAGTAAAATTTTAGATCTAATGCGGTATTTACTATCGAAAGTAGTAATTTTCTTTAATAATTATAGAGCCGTTATAAAAATTCACGATTTTGTTGAAAGTGTTAATTTGTCACTGCAAATCACTTTCTGTCTCGATTAAGAAGTCTTGATAGTTTGTCAAAAATTAATTTTTGATTTATAAAATATTATTTAATGTATTTCCTTTTTGTGATTGTTATTTATGATTTTGTGAAATTTGTTATACGAGGTTGTTTGATAAGTCCGTGTAAAAATAAAACTGCTTCATTTTTTTGAATAAATCGTTTTTATTTTTCAACATAGTCTCCTTTTAGGCTTATACACTTCATTCAACGCTGCTCTAGTTTGTTGATCCTTTCCGAATAATAGGATTTGTCCAAGTCTGTAAAATAGTCATTCGTTCCTGCAATCACCTCCTCATTCGAATAAAATCTTTTTCCCGCGAGCCATTTCTTCATATTAGGGAACAAATAATAGTCCGATGGAGCCAAGTCTGGAGAATATACGATTTGGAACCCTATTTAATTAGTTTTGCGGCCACAACTGCTGAGGTGTGAGCTGGTGCGTTGTCGTGATGAAAGAGGACTTTTTTGTGGGCTAATCGGGGACGTTTTTCTTGCAACTCGGTTTTCAAACGATCCAATAATAATGAATAATATTCACCTATAATTGTTTTACCCTTTTCCAAATAGTCGATAAAGATTATTCGTTGCGAATCCCAAAAGACAGTCGCCATAACCTTCCCGGCGGTTTTTAAGGAATTGTCTTCGCCTTTTTCGGAGCAGATTCCCCCTTGATAACCCATTGTTTAGACTGCTCTTTGGTCTCAGGAGTGGAGTGAAGTATCCATGTTTCATATACAGTGATGAAAATATAGTCCTGCATTTCGCTAGCTGCAAACCGTTCTTGCAACACTTCATACGACCTCGTTTTTTCGATCGTGTTCATCAAATGTTGGTGCAAAATATTATGTACCCGTTCACACGAGATGCCTACAGCACTAGTAATCTCACGCACTTTCACTCTTCTGTCATCCATCACCATATCATGAATTTTATCAATGATTTCTGAGTGGTGAGTCTCAACAAGGCGTCCAGAACGTTCAAAAGCGTCTCTTGTGCTCATATGGCCACTCCGAAAATTTAGAAACCACTTATAAACCGCACTAATATACAGAGTCACCATAATGTTTATCAAGCTTCTGTTTAGTCTCCTGAGGCGTTTTGCCTTTAATGAAGTAGTGTTTAATCAACACGCGAAATTCTTTTCGTCCATTTTTTGACAATCAGGTAGATTTCTTTTCAATGATTGTCAAACACAAAGGAATAGACCGATATGGCTGAAACTTGATGTGTGTTCTTCCAAGAGGTGCTACTATTAAAAATAACCTCGATATGCACCAGTGGTGCCATCTTTCGGAATTTACACGGACTTATCAAACGACCTCGTATATATATATATATATATAATTTACACAAATGAATTTTAAACCCAACACCACAATAATTTAAAGTGTTCAATAATTACTTTTTGTTCACTTATTATTTATAATTATATAATCTATAATTATATCGGCAGATGCATTTCGATGGCGACGCCATCATCGTCAGAGCCTTTCTGTTAAAAATCAATCAATCAATCAAAAGAAATTTATTGTTCGAATAAATACATTTACAATTGATTATAATAAATGAAATCTGAGAATGTGTGGTGTGTTATTTGTGGAAAATATTATACCAGTATGAGATGATTTCAGATGTTTCTGTTGTAATGTGTTTGGTGTTTCTGAAGGTAAGTCCAAGGGAAATTTTCAAAAAACCCTTTTTTCTGTTAAAATATAGATTAACTTTTTATATATACATATACTAATTTGTGTTTTATGTCCTTATTCAATCCATCTACAACTGGGGGTAGAAACTTTCTTTTCATTTCATCATCTGGTCTGCAAGCATGAAGTTTTAGATTATATATTTTTTTGCAATATGTGAACATTCAGTGATATTGTGACCATTTTTTATGATGACCTGAATTAACTTATTTATTATTTGTGACGGTATTTAAAATTTTTAACGATTTATGAGGTCTGTTCTAGATGAATTGAATATCTGCATGCGTTAGTTTTGTGATTTAATTTTTTAAAATTAGTATATGTATATATATAAAGTTAGTCTAGATTTTAATAGAAAGGTTCTGAGAATGATGGCATCGCCATTGAAATGCATTAGCCTATATAATTATAGATTATATAATTATAAATAATAAGTGAACAATAAGTGATTATTGAATACTTTAAATTATTATTGTGGTGTTGTGGTTAAAATTCATTTGTGTAAAGTGAATCAGTCACAGTTCCAAAATAACAAATATATATATATATATATAATGTTGGTGATAATATGTAATTCTAACTCTTCAGTGAACGTATTTATATTTGAAACCCTTGTTATTTCAATGTAGGTTTCTTTATAGCAGCTTTTAATGGCTTTGATGAAATGCAATGAATATCTTTTGTTCTACATAATTTTCTATAATTCTTTTATGTCATTTCCAGTGCAAGTTTGAAAGATTTTTGAATATTTTCCCTGTAATAATACTCAAGAATAAAAAATAACTCATTATCTTGAACAATGAACTTAGTAAATTTAAGTGTATTATTCGTTAGGACAGAAAACTTATTGTTTATTTTGATACTGTAGCAAATTCACTTTAACAAAAATGAAGTATTACTCCCAACACCACAATATGTCATAAAGTATTCAATAATCTTTTATTGTTCATTTTGTTGTTTATGACAACAATAGATTAATGCGTACTTCAATGGCGATGCCATTATCGTTAGAGACTTTCTTTCTAACGATGATGGCATCGCCATCGAAATGCGAATTAGCCCATTGTTGTTATAAACCATAAAGTGGATAATAAGTAATTATTGAAAACTTTATAACATATTGTGGCGTTGGGGGAGATAATTAATTTGTGTTATAGAAAACTTATATTGCGTTCATATCTATTTGATATATTAATCTCTCTGTACTCTATATAAAATCTCAATAAAAAAATGTGTATCTTATAATCTTCCAACACATAGAAGTCTTATTGTTAATAATAGTGTATTAGTTATATTAAACTATTAATAATCTTACGTCGAGTAGGAAAAAATAAAAACAAGAATTATGACTGCTTTAAAAGATTGAAAGTTATATTTTAAAAACAAAACTAAATATTTTATATAATTTTACACGTTAGTGTATAAATGCATACATATGATTTATATATATATATATATATATATATATATATATATATATATATAGGGTGGTTTATATGTGACGCCTAGATTTGTGTTTTAAAAAAAACTTGTGTATATTTTTTTTGTTACTTTTTCATAAAGCACAAATCTAGGCGTCACATTTTAATCACTATATATATATATATATATATATATATATATATATTTGTGTGTAACTCAATGAAAAAATAACGTGGTGTGATAGGCTAAAAGAGGGGTTAAAACTTAAGATTTCCTTTACGCATCCATATTGTCTCGAGTTAATTAGTTGGCGCCCTATTTTAAAATTCAATTACTTTTTTCCAAATCTCATACACATACATACGAATGTATATATATATATATATACACAATGTGTGAACAAAAAGAATCCAAACTTTGTAAATGGGTCGTCAACGCTCAACTAACTAAATTGAAACACATACTGAAATTCTAAGAAAAATTTATTGAAACGCTATATCTTTTATATAGGTATACAAAGAAACAGAAAGATATAAATTTATGAAAGGAATGAGATAAAGAATTGCGATATGACCAAAACTATTCACAACAGAGTTACAGACACTTAATTGGAAATTTAATGAATTAAAAATAATTAGTGAGATATTTTGTCAATTGAGATTTTTAAAAGGTTTTTTGGTTCATTTTTGAAAATAAAATTGGTTGAAAACAAAAATACTTAATTTTAACTTTTAAATATATCAGTAAATACAAAAGAAAAAAAAGATGAGCTAAAAAAGTGTAACTTGAAATAATTGTTAAATCGACTGATGCATGATCATACAAATTCAACGTCTTTCTATCATCCAAATGTAACGACACATTGCAACAAATGTTCTAAATTGTTAGAATATTAATTGATTAATTAATTCAGTAGTGCGTAATCTGTGGGTCGCGACCTCTCGAGTTGCAGAAAAATTATTGTGGGTCTTGAAAATTTTGAGAAATTGTCATGTTGTATAATCAATTTTTAATTGAAAGAACTAAAAACTTTACTTGGTCGATATATTTGAAAAACTCAATGACTCAAATGTGAGCTTACAAGGCCAGGGAATAAATATTTTAACATTATCCAGTAAAATAGAAGCTTTCAAAAATAAATTAATGATTTAGAAAGTTCAATTGGGTAATAATAACATAGAAATGTTCTCATGCTTTTCCAATTTTACATTTGACTTTGGGGCATTAAAAATATGATTTGCCTTCACTTATTGAAACTGCACGAGAACTTTTCAAGACGTTTCGAAAAGTTTCCAAATGAATAATTAGGCTGAATGCGTGATCCGATTTTATTAATTATCTTAAATTCTAATATAATCATAAAAGAAAAGAAACAACTTATTGATATTTCTTCAGACAAAACTTGACAAATTCAAATTAAATCTTCGTCTTATCAAAAATTTTGGCTTTCAATTGACGATGAGTATTCGGAATTAAAGAAAAAGGTAATAAAAATATTAATACAGTTTGCATCAACTTATTTGTATGAAACTAGTTTTACAAAATTAGTTGCAATAAAAACAAAATATCGATTACGTTTAGATCCCGAAAAGAATTAACGGCTTACCGTCTCAAATATTAATCCAAACATGAAAGAAATTATGAATTCCATGGAAGCACAGCCGTCACATTAATTTAATTAAAAAAAATATTTTCGTATATATTATAATTTTTTTTGTTAATATGCAGTTTTTTCAAAGATATTATCAAATCGTATGTACTGAAATATACTATAAAGATATGAATTTGTATGTGGTAAAACGACTTTTATTATTACTCCTTATATGCTTACAATAGAATGGTAACAACAAATAATGGGTTATGTAAAATTTCAGTCTGAATATGGAGGTAGCAAGCGTAAAAAGTTTGCGCATCACTGATCTAATGATACCAATTTTCTTAGTCAGCTGCATAGTATTAAAAATTGGTGCATCGAAATTTAAAAAACGTAATAAAATAAAGGTGCGTCTAATAATTTATTCAGGGACAGTGTGTATGTGTATATGTGTATATGTATATATATATATATATATATATATATATATATATATATATGATATATATATACATATGTATATATATATATATATCGAATATATATATCAAATATATATATATATATACATCCATCCCTCAAATTACGCGGAGTATTCGTTCCACGTAAATTTGTTTTACGCGAATAAAAATCGCGTAAATTGAGTCTGTCAGTACAATAGAAAAAATATTGGAAATAAAAACTTGTAAAGTTGTAGAAACACATATTTATTTCACATAGGTTAACAAAAAAATAATGATGTTGTAGAAAACAAAAGTAGATAAATTTTATTCTGTGTCATTATCGCTACTGTAATTCAAAATAATCAACCTTTTATATATTTATTTCGTGCTTTTATACGTTTAAGTAAGAATTTTGTCACTCTGATATATAATAAATTCCATGAAAAATTATATAAAATGAAATCTATCTGACCGCGTAAAAAAAGTCCCGCATAAATAGAAGTATAATTTGCCGCGTAAAAAAAACACGCGTAAAAAAAGTCCCGCGTAAATTGAGGGACGGGTGTATATATATATATATATATATATATATATTGAGTAAAATTAATACAATAAAAAATTACTACTTTACATGAACCAATACGAATAATAATGAAAATATGGTTTTCTAAGAATACTTGAAAACGTTAACACATATATGTATGTTGTACGTATATAAAAAAGTAGTCAACCCATAAAACGATGATATATCTCGATCAATCCGCCCATTGTCGGCGACATTGTGCGAACGTAGATAAATCTTTTTTCATTATCCTCACAGGCACGTCGCTTATATGTCCGTCCAACTCGTATCCGTTAGTCGAAACGCAGCTGGTTCGGTGTTTATTGCGCATTGAGCAGGTGTGTCTCCTCTGACTTCGTTCAACGGTTTTGCCCTCACACTTGACATGTATCTCCGGGTGCCACAGGTGTCGAAGCTTTGGCCATTTAACTACGAAAGCTTACAAGAACGCATGCTAAGAAAAGTCGATAGCTTTATGTTTGACACACATTTGCAGATTTAGTATATATTTGTATACTTACAGTTTATGTATTAATATTTATATATATATATATATATATATATATATATATATATATATATATATATATATATATATATATATGAATATATATATATATATATATATATATATATATATATATATATATATATATATATATATATATATATATATATTATATATAATTTATTCGTTACGTAAATTTTTTACGCGAATAAAATCGCGTAAATTATATATATACAATAAAAATATTGGAAATAAAGAAACTTTTAGTTTTAAACACATATTTAATACATAGGTATTTATTGATGTTTTATAAAACAAAATATATCAATTTTATTCTTATCATTATAAATACTGTATTAATAATCAACCTTATATATATATAGCGAGTCAATTTATATATAAGTAAGATATTTACGTCACTCTGATATATAATATATATATATATATATAATATATATATCTATATATATATATCCCGCGTAAATATATATATATATATATATATATATAAATATATATATATATATATATATATATATATATATATATATATATATATATATATATAATTATAAAATAATTAAAAAATACTATTTAATGAACCAATGAATAAGAGCAGTAAATGGTTTTTAAATGAGACTCACTCCGTCAATCTAGTGTAATATACAAAAAATAAATTGACATATTCATTAATTTTCGTACAATTTTCTGTTGTTTTTTTAAAAAAAACTTATCGTGAAATCTACGTTTCATTAGTTCAATTATAAACAAGTATATTTTTTTTAAAAAACTATTCTTTTATCATTACAAATGTATTTTTCCAATACCTGCATCGTTATTTTATTTAAATTTTGTTTTTTTTTTTTATCTTTTCATGTTTTCTTTTCAATCAATATTTTTAATATCTTGTTATTATAATTAATTGAATAAAAGTTTTTATTTTGTAATTAAATTACATTAAGTAAAACTTTTAAATTTACAATTTAATATTCAAATTGAAATTTAAGTATATATTAGTTGTTATCGTATAATCGATTGTACCATTGAATATAAGGTATTTTTTTGCATTTTTTAAATTGTAATGTATGTTTTAAAATCGATATAAATATACGAGAAAAATAAGTAGTACTCATATAGAAATTAGTAGTTATTTTGCATTTGGAATTGATGAAAATTTTCAAAGTTAAAAACATATAGTGTTATGAAATGAATAATTATTTATGTTTATTCTATGTATTAGCAGAAAATTTTAAAAGACCAATAGTAACAACTGTTTGAATTAGTCGAAAAATTAAATGGGTTTTAATAATTTTTAATGTTTTTCCGTGATAATTTTGTTTATAAATACACTTTTGCAGGTTTAGTGAATAAATAATTTTTTTAAATTTAATTTATTGTCATATATAATATAATAGGAAAATTTTTGATTTATTTTAATTTTTGCTGTCAATCTTTCAAACATTGATAAAAATGATGTGAAAGTATTTTTATAATTAACTTTCACTAACCATGTGTCAAGAAAATCATTTTTCTTTGTATATCTTAAAACATCAGATAATATTTTTGATTTGCGTTTGATATGATTTAAATGAATATTGTATCAGTGGTAAGAAATCGATAAGGAATAAATATAGGTTACAGAATAAGAAATATAGATTATTCGCTGTATGTGGATACACACCCACACATTACGAAACACGTTTGATAATGTCATGGTAAAAAGTAAGAAATTATTTTTGCGAATACATTTATAGAGTATATATATATATATATATATATATATATATATATATATATAATTATAATATATATATTAAAAGGTATACGAAATATTATGTACATGTCAAGAAAATAACTTTTTCAATATTTTTTAATTCTGATATAAAGGCCTGATCTCCAGAGTAGCCTCGTCACAGATTTTTGATATTTCGGGTCATAATGTCGACCATTGACGATTTTTTTCATATATGGATGGACAGAGTCTCACTGACATGTCTGGTGAATAGGGCGGTTTGTGGTAATCGTTGCGATGCATTTAATTTGTTTCATTTGAGAGACATGAACGCTACTATGACGTGTTACATTATCACTATAGAGCTGGCTATACGAAATGATCGCACTCTGAGCATCTTTGGTCGTAAATGAATCAATGGATTTAGATAGAATACTTGATTTACGGTTTGGCAACTCTTTGTTACCACATGTCGAAGAAGCAAAAAATGGAATCATATACTTGCTCTATTCTCGTATATATATATATATATATATATGACAGTGTGCATTATTTATATAGTATCGGGGTCATATTAAAGAACCAACTTTCATCAAGTAAAATATATAGATATATATATATATATGCTCCAAAATCTTGAGCGAGTTCATTAATATAAAATCTGACAAATTAAATAATACCAAATTTTATTGTCATCAAAATAATTATAATGCAAAATTCTGGCAATAACGGTATACGATTGAAATGCAAATCAGAAGTAAAGTGAACAATGAAAAATATTAAACGATTTTATAAAATACAGTAGTGTGTTGAGGGAGAATAATTCATTTATGTTTAAGTGAATTTCGAGCAACTTCAAAACCAATAGTAACAACTGTTTGAATTAGTCGAAAAACCAAATGGGATTTATTAATTTTTAATGTTTTTCCGTGATAATTTTGTTTATAAATGCACTTTTGCAGTTTTAGTGAATAAATATTTTTTTAAAATTTAATTTATTGTCATATTTAATATAATAGGAAAATTTTTGATTTATTTTAATTTTTGAAAAACCAAAATCTTTCACAACATTTTTTCCGTGAAAAATGATTATAAATGCACTTTTGAGTTTAGTGAATAAATATAATTAACTTTCACTAACCATGTGTCAAGAAATTTTTGCTGTTCATTTTCTTTGTATATGATGTTAAAACATCAGATAACCATGTGTCAATTTTTGATTTGCTTTGTATATCTTAAAAGGAATTGATATATTTTAAGCGTTTGATATGATTTAAATGAATATTGTATCAGTGGTAAGAAATCGATAAAGAATAAATATAGGTTACAGAATAAGAAATATAGATTATTCGCTGTATATGGATACACACCCACACACACACATACGAGGGTCGTTTGATAAGTGTATGGTAAAAAAGTAAGAAAAAGTAAATTGAAATATATATATATATATATATATATATATATATATATATATATATATATATATATATATATATAGGTATCTATAATATAATAATGCAAGAAAATAACTTTGTCAATATTTATTAATCTGATATAAATTTAAAAAATTAAAATACGTTTTTGAAATTGTGTATAAATTGTACATACATACACACATACACAAAGCACACATACATACATACACACAGAGAGAGACACACACACACACAGACACATACACACATGAATACACACACACATGAACAAACACACACAGCACACATGCACACACACACATATATATATATATATATATATATAAATATATAATATTTGTTTCAAAGTATTGACTCATTCAACGAAACCTAAAATTCTTATAAATACTATTGCATTTAAATTAATTGGGAAAATTAAAAAATATTTTAATACAGATATTTATTGGTAAATTTTTAAAAAAATATGTAAACCATTATTATTAATATATGAAAATCAATAAAAAATATTTTTTCACACAGGCAAATTATTGGTAAAAAAAAGTTAATACCAAAATTATTTCTAAATAATTATCAATGACAATATTGTTTTATAACTATATATATATATATATATATATATATATATATATATATATATATATATATATTCAATAAATACTAGTAAAAATACTACAAATTTGAACAATTTGGCATTGTGGGACATCACAGACCAAATACATATGCTCGTAATGGTCGTTCAGCTGAAAATATCGCTGCTGTTCGTGAAAGTGTTGAAGAAGACTGTCAAACATGGATTCGTCAACGTTCACAGAAATTAAACATCATAAGAAACACTCTGCATAACATTTTACAAAAAGATTTGTATCTTCATGCATATAAAATCCAGCTAACACAAGAACTGAAACTAGCTGACCATCATTTCGTCGTAAGTTCGTTAATAGGTACTAAGAAAAAAACGTAGAAAATGCTGAATTTTTCAACAAATTAATTTTCAGTGATGAATCGCATTTGAATTAAATGGTTATGTAGAAAACAAAATTGTCGAATATGAGGAAATGAAAATCTAAAAGCTATTGTTAAACAACAATTATATCTTTAAAAAGACACTGGTTCGTGTGGTTTATGAGCTGGAGGCATCTTTGGTACATACTTCTTTGAAAATGAGCAAGGTGTTCGTGTTAAAGTTAATTCGTTGCATGATAACAGATTTTTTGTGGCCAGACTTGAAAATATTGATATCAGTGATATATGGTTTCAACAGGATGGTGTTGAAAGTCATTCAACTTGTGCGGAAATCGATTTACTCAACCAAATTTAATGGACATTTAATTTCTCTTAATAGCGATGTTAACTGGTTGGTAGCCTAGATCTTGTGATTTAAAACTGTTAGACTTCTTTTTATAGGATTATTTGAAAGATAAGGTTTATTCTAATAAACCAGCAACGATTCAAGAACTAAAAGATGAAATTAGTGTATCTATAACTGAAATATAGCCTCATTTATTGCAAAGTGTGCTTTCAAATTTCGATAAAATGGAGGTCATTTGGTTAATATTGTATTTCATTCATAATTTCAATGGTTATATTTTATATTGATATCAATAAACATAAATTTTTCTCTCAAAAACTGTACTTTATTGATAATTTTTTCCTAACCTCAAATTTGGACACTTATTAAAATTCGATGTTGTTTTTTCTTTTAATTTGTTCGTTAACACGTTGAGGCTCACTTTGAAATCGATGATGGACGACAACAACAATTTTTTGTTAATTAGTTTATTCTTGGGGAGTTCGATCGAGATTTCATACTTACAGAATAAAATTATTATATTTTCTAACAAATTTTCCTAAAAAATGGTGGACGTCTATAGCCGTCATTTCTTTTTAATAGCTCGATTTCTCTGATACACATAAGACATCTATAGAAGTTTTGGAAGCTGTATAGACTATAACGATATTTTTTGAGAATAATTTAGCAAATAGGAAAAAAAATATTTTTATAAACGTATAACTAGATTTTTCTTTAATACAAAATTAAAAAAATCAAGAACAAAAATTTATAATAGCATAACAAAAATTTAAAAATTCATTTAGAGATACAAAATTCAATTTTGAAAAACATTTGTAACGAAAAAAAAACAGAATAGCAAATTTTATAAAAAAAATTCAGTAATAATTTCAAACAAAATTTTTGAAGCTTCAATAATCACACTTGAAAAAAAACTGAGTCAAAATGTATAAAATGTTTGCGGCTATGCACGTCGTTAAATTCTATGAGCACACTTATCGCAGCCAGTTTCCATTTGTGGGATTAATTGAAATAAAATAACGCTATCACTTAATGAGAAATATTTCATCATTCATTCTTGGAGGAATATTGAAGAATTTAGAAGAAAATGGATTTAACACTGATATACATTTTAATCATTTATTTATAATACTAAGAATATTGAACGGCCATTGCCGTCATTTGCATCTACAATCACGAGCATTGGACGGCTATAGACGACATTTACGTCAACGTGTTAATTTGGGTTTAAATGTGATAATTTTTAATTTTAAAATATTTATAAATTTAGTATATTCATATATTTTTAACTTTAACCAAGCTTAGAGTAGTTATAACTCAATTAATCAATATTATTCGATATTGTAAATACACAAGAAAAGTAAAAACCTAATTTAAAACACAAATGGTAGTAGTTGTATAAAAATTAAAAGTATGGCAGATGAAATACGTGCCAAAAAATACTATTGAAAAAAAAATAAACTTCTAAATATGATTTATTTGTTGTTTTGGAACTGTGGCTGATTCACTTTACACAAATGAATTTTAATCCCACCACCACAATAATTCAAAGTGTTCAATAATCACTTATTGTTCACTTATTATTTATAATTATATAATCTATAATTATATCGGCTGATGCATTTCGATGGCGACGCCATCATTGTCAAAGCCTTTTTGTTAAAGTCTAGACTAACTTTTATATATATACATATACTAATTTGTGTTTTGTGTCCTTATTCAATCCAATCTACAACTGAGGGTTGAATTTTTCTTTTTATTTTGTCATCTGGTCTGCAAGCATGAAGTGTTTTTGGTTATTTATTGTTTTTTGCAACATGTTCTTTTTCATAGATTTGTGACCTTTTTTGGTGACCTGAATTGACTTATTTATTACTTGTGACGGTACTTGAAAATTTTAACATTTTGTGAGGTCTGTTCTAGATGAATTGAATATCTCTGTGCGTTAGTTTTGTGATTTATTTTTTTTAAAATATGAACTACGGGAAAATCGATAAGAGAAAAGATCAGGAATGAACGTATTAAAGAAATATCAACCTATTATAATAGTCACATATATTGTATAATCGTTGATAACAATAATATAAAATAATTATGTGATAGTATGATCATTTACAATGAATGACTGAAAAGTGTCTACTAAAAAAAAATTTAAATGGAAAACAAAAAAGTTGAGAAGCGAGCCAGTCCGAAGAAAATCTTGGCGGAGAAAATAAACAAAGATAAAAGAAAGGGGCCTAGAGGACAAAGTATGAAAAGATAGAGACTGATGGATATTCGGTATTAAAGGACTTCATAAAATGTTATGAAATGATATTAATAATATTTTTAAGTCATTCTTTGTTTTGAAACTATATGGAATTCATTTTTACAAAAGATGTTATTACCTCAACATCAAAGAATATTGTAAAAGTGTTCAAAAATTATTTATAGTTCAATTTATTTGTTTATAAACTGATACACATTTCGATGACTGCCATTATTGTCAAAGGATTTAATATAAAATCTATATAGAATATTCATAAAATCTATTATAAAATACCTTGAAGTATAATGATAAAAATTATATTAATATTTTTTTTAATTTATTTCATTAATTTAAATTCCATACAGTTATGAGAATTTTATACAGTTTTAATTTTAAGATATGTTGAATAGGTCAATACTTTTGTGACTAAATGTCTCTCTCTCATACATACATACTATGTATATATATATATATATATAATTCACGAATCTAATTATAATAGCAAATAACTGAAATATCGAAACGTGAAATTTTGACAGAGTTTGAAAATCCGACCTTCTTTACCTAATTAAACTGACATCTAACGCCGAGAAAAAATTGAATCTCGTCGAGGCTGCCTGTAACGTTTAAGCCGATAAAATGATTTTTTTAACGAATAAATTGCGAATTAAATACCACCCTTCGTATCTACATGAGTAACGACAGAGGTTTAATAATATGAAACACGTTGATGAATTTATAGAGAACATTTTTTTGGATTTTAATAATATTTCGTTGCTATTTTTATATATTTAAATTATATTTCATATATCTTTTTTGTATTTCTCTTTTCTTTGTTTACATACACGTATATATATATATATATATATGTATGGTTAACTTGCCAAATCGATTAACTCCATAAACCAAAAAGTAGAGAAAAGTGATAAAATAATACACTATATTTTCTAAAATTCTTTTAAATTATAAATTCAAATAAACATTGTAGAATATATTACTATATTTGTATCTTTTATTTAATAACATATAAAATGTATAAAATAGAATATCCTTGGAGTAGTCGTTATTATTACTTCAATTTTTGCATGATTAAGGAAGTTAATCGATTTGGCAAGTGAAAAAACATCAAATTCAATCTTCACTTCCTCACATTGCGCGATATATAATTCGTACATTTTCTTAATATTTAGGTCTGGATTTAAATATTTTCGTCTTGAATTATAAGCTCTTGTGTAGCGACTAGTGTAGGCGAGAAATGAGTTTATATGTTTTAAAACTGTGTGCCATCGATTTTATTACCTGGAACATAGCGACCGCGATGATTAATCAAAATGAAACTTGTTTTTTACAACAATCGTATATTTGCCCGTCACTTAACTGATAAGAATCCTTAAAATATTTTTTGCAAACAGAAATATTATTTTTACTTTTTCGAAAATAATATGTGAAAGAACGTGATCTTGACATTTTACTGTTATCCTTTGGACGCCTTCTTTTTATTTCCTTAACTTTAATGCAACCTCTTAAAAAAATGTTTTGCTCAAGTTGACTGCCTAAATTATAAAATACCTCCATGGCAGCTTTTCTTTCATTCGAAGTATTTTTTTCATTGCACTTCCGACGACATCGACACATTATATCTACAAATGTTTCTGCAGGTATCAAATTTCCACTTCGATTTCTATATTCGAGACCTTTTTTATTCTTCTATACTTTTGAACATTTCGAATCTATTTAGCAGCATTACAATTTCTTTTCCGTCCAATTGAATTATTTGCTGTAATATTTTCGTTGTTACAATCAGACGATGAATCCGAATAAATACGTAGTTTTCTAGAGCCGAGCTTTCTTCCAAAAATTCATACTGAAGAACCATTAGATTCATCATTTTCCTTATCCGAATAATTATTATTACTCTCTTCCATGTTAATATTATAACGGTATATTTTTTCCTTTTTTTAAAAATAATTGACACTAAAATTGAAATAATTGTTTAAAAATTCTCAAGTATTTGCTTCAGTGGCAGTTTGACTGTAACCGATTAATTATTTTTTATATTTTATTTGTTTTAGTGATGATACAACAACAATAAACTATTTTTTATTATGTATTAATAAAATTAGCAAAGATTTAAATTAGAGTATGGAGTTAATCAGATTGGCTTCTGAAATAAATAATTTAATATACAATGGCCAACAAATTTTTGTCATTTATTGGTGTTAATCCTTATTAAAAGAGAAATTTGTTTAAAATATAAATATTTATGAGTCAATCAAGTACTTTAACACTAATACTTAAAAAAAATCAAAATGTGGAGTTAATCGATTTGACAAGTGAGTCATCATATATATATATATATATATATATATATATATATATATATATATATATATATATATATATATATATATATATATATATATATATATATATATATATATATATATATATATATATATATATATATATATATATATATATATATATATATATATATATATATATATTTATGTATGTATGCATATAAGAGGGTCGTTTGATAAGTATGGTAAAAAGGTAAGAAAAACTAAATTGATAAATGTAATTAAATTGATTATTTTTTAAAATTAAACAATAAATAAATTTACCATACTTATTAACGACCCTCGTATGTATTTTTTATATGTGTATTCACACAAAAGAATTATCATCCGAACACTAAAGATATTGCAAAAGTGTTACAACATAAGATCACAGATTTTAATGAAATGCACAACAGTTGATAAATAAATTAACTGAAAAGTAAATAATTATTAAAAATTTGTATAACATTTTGTGGTATTAGATTAATAATTCATTTTTGTGAAAGTGAATTCTCCAAACTTTCAAAACAAATAGTGATATTATATTAATATATATATATATATATATATATATATATATATATATATATATATATATATAATGAAATGAAAATAATTTAAATATCAAAACGATAAAAAAAATAATTTGCAAAGCCTGCATATATTTCAAACAAAAAAAAAATTATAATATAATATCAAAAAATTATCAAAAATAACATGAAATTTTTTTTTAAAAAATATTCAACAAATATACCGCTGAGTATATTATTTTTCACCTAAATTTTTTGTTGTCAACAAATTATTTGAGAATATTTAAAAAAAAATCTGCTTATCATATTTTATCAATATTCTCAATTTTTTATTCACTAAAGATTTACGAATTTAGAAAAATCATCTCTAAGAAGAATATATTTTCTTATAAGAATTTATGTTTTTTTATTGGGTAACATTTTTTCCGAGCATTTTAGTTAAAGAGCTATATACAATTTTCTCAATAAATTTACATAATATGTAAACAGATATAAAAAATAATATAGGAGGAATAGAATCAATACATGTAAATAAAAATATTCAACATAAATCATTTTTTAGTAATAAATGCTTGTGATAACCATTTGATAAAATTAATCATATTTTTTTAAAATAACAGGACGAAGAAATTTCAGTTTTCATATTAAAAAATATTCTTCACTAAGACATATTTTTTCCTGACAGAATACTCTGAACGTATTTAATACAAGTATTACGATGAAAACGCTTAAATTAAAGTTAATTAACTAAATTATAAATATGCATTCTATTTTCTGATATGTTTTAATTACTTTGGTGTTTAAGTTTTAATGACTTTTAAATGAAAAATATTGTTTCTGTTTTTCTAATATACAATATTTCTATAAACTTTATATTTCTGTAATTGCATTTTATTTATGTTCAATATTTGAATTATATTTACCGCTCTAGTTTTTGTTAAAAATTATATTTACTTTTAACATTTATATTTTAAAAAAATTCTTATCATTTTTTTAATACGAAAAAACACGTTAATATTTTTTTGTTGTCGTTGTTTTCCATGAAATATTCACGATTTTATTTTGAAAAGTGCTAAATACCTTCTTTTACTTTTATCTAAAACTTCTGAAGACTGTTTCTTTTTAATAGTCATATAAACTTTAGTAACCCATTAAAATATTTTCGGTTTTCATGAGTGTGGTCCAAATGTATGTACTAAAAAAAATATTTTTACAAATTCCATTTACAACCATAGAAATAGTTCAAATATTATTTTTCAATATAGTTCTTCTCGACTGTATGTATTTGTTCTATCGTTATGGAAGCTTTTTGATTTATATTTCAAAAAAGTTTTTTGGTTTCTTGTCAAACCAATTCTGCACGGTTTTAATGTCTTCATTATTGTGGAATTTTTCACTTTCTTAAAAGTATCTCAGTTAAAATAAGAAATAATCGAAGGGAGCCAAGTTACGACTATATGATGGATAATACAGAATATTCCATTAGAGTTGATGAATATTGTTATCGTTAAAACGTCAGTGTTAAAACCAGCATTATTGTTTTAAAGGAAACAAACTAAATCTTGCCTTTTTATTTGTTTAGAATAAATTTCTGTCTACATTTTCTTTACATTTTAGTGACATTAAATAATATTAAGATTTGTTTTTTTCACTTGTTAGAAAGTTCAGATAAACAACACCGTTTGAATCCTAAAATACGGTAAACAGGATTTTACTTTTTAATGATTTTTCTGGAAGAAGACTTACCATATTTTCACTGTATACTTGTTCTTCAGAACTTAGAAGTGAAATGATAAATTCAAGTCTTACTACAAGTTAGTTTCAAGGGTTCAAAAATCGATCTCTTTTTTTAAAAAGTTAAAGAAATTGAGTAATGGCCTCTTTACGTCTTTTTCATGCTCAGGTGAAGAGAGATGTGGAACTAATCTGTTGTAGCACATACTTTAATTTCATGTGCAAAATATTTCTTCATTCCTGATACTAATTCCTAAC